>JBAMJV010000809.1:0-168799 GCA_037951105.1 Echinarachnius parma
GTTAGCTGAATTTGTGAGAAATCAATCATATACAATTTATATTAAAACGTAATTTTGGTTAGCAATATAAATACATTAAGTGATGAATAAATCTAAGTCTATTTGCAAGACTTCTCAATTAAAATTAATTGTCTAATTCTTTTAATTCTATTAAAATGATTCTCTTTCTTTCGTAATTATACAACTTTCTTTAAGAGAAATCTAAAAGAATCACTTAAACATTTTACAGTTGGTAAAAGCTATGAAAAAAAACACTTACTTCTTGTCCCAGGTGCAATCATCTCATAAGGTTTGCTGTCGCCTGCTCCGTCAGTGTTTACCTCACTCCTGGAATTAGTGAGGACAAAGAAAGAACATTGGTGTAGAGGTCTACGGAGGGGGTACAGGTAGGGCACCCCCCCCCCCCCCCCCTCCCTCCCTAAGCAATAATTGGACCAACAAATGGAAAACGTGAGGGGAAATTCTTAGTTCAAAAAAAAAAGATATACTGTATTTAATATACACTCTTAAAAGAATTGGGTCAAAAAAATGCCCAACTTTTAACCAACGCTGGGCAACATACTGTCCACAAAACTATAGGTTAAAATCTGCCCAACTGATGTTCACTTGAAGGCTCAATTGGGAAATAATTGCCCAGAATTATGTATCTTTTTAACCAACCAACAATTACCTAACTAAATTTACCCATTATTTTTAGAGTGTATGAGGTCGTTTTGCCAGAATGTTTGATGATTATTGCCGGATATACATGAAGGTGTATCTATATTGATATTTCATTAGAAGAATCATGATGTATTAAATTCAAAAGAATGATTCGTTACGTATTCAGTATAATATTGTAATTGGGAAAATTTTCCAGTGATGATTGTCATACCTTGATTTCTTGGCGTCATTCGATTCTGCGTCAGCGTGCATGAATTAAGAGAAAACATTTACAAAATTATAAAAAAAGACATAGCTGTGAAATTATTTCAATAATGTTTTGAATAAGACTAGTAGGTCGATTTTTCCATTATCATGGCAAGTATGACGTGTATTCCTTTCAAATATTGTATGTTATACGACTTATCGAAACGAAAAGAGATTATGTCCAGACCATTGTTGAAAGTCTGTATGTTTGTGTAATAAATCTTTTGTAAGCCAAACGAAAATAAACAATGAATGGCAAAATATAGATTTTGTTTAATATCATGATAGACTTTACATCTTAAGTATGTCTTTCGCCTCTCAAAAGCAGTTTATAAAATAAGAGATGTAATGCTTGTTTAACACTTACTTGACCTCTCCCTTCTCAGTAAAATCACCAGGAAGACGTTTGCAGCCAGTGATGTGGCCAAAAGAATTACTAGAATAGCTATTACAGCTGTTGCCCTCGCGCTTAGACCGCGTCCTGAAGAAAGTAAGTATTTATTCATTACTTATTGCAACAATAATAATTAACCCATAAAAGGCCGGACTATTTGAGGCCTTTCTACGGCCGGGGGAGCATGATGCCCACCCCCCCCCCCCCCCCCCCCCCCCTAAGATCTCGGCCGCGAAATGGCCGATCGCCGTGAAAATGTGCACGCATGTTAAGTGAAGTGTATAGAATACAATGGTTATTTTAATTTTTGTTTTATTCATTAATTTGCATATTTATGGTAATTTATGCAAATAAGGTCGTAATATTCATATTTTTACCCATAAATCATATATCTTTCATAATTAAACATTGGTTTTCACTACATATATTCTTTAGACCATTTGGAATAATAATAAAACAAAAACATTTGGAAGAGCCAAGTTTTTCCTTATGTTTTATATTGTTTTCATAATTTCTTATGTATTTCTTCGTTTTTGTTTTGCTTATGTATTTTATTGTTTTTGTTGTTTTTTCATTTCAAACGATAATTCAACTATTTTGAACACCAAAACAAACACCAAAAATGTAAACAAGGCCAAATAATCAATGATATATCTCTTTTTACGAAAACTGATATTTCCATATGTTTTGCACACAAATCACGAAATTGAGCGATTTTCGGGCTGACATGCATAGACAAAAGGTCACGTGACTTCGTAATGGTAGGTCCGATTTTCAAAACTTTTGTTTTAAAAGATGCACAAGACCCAAAAGAAGTCCCAAAAGAAGTCACCAAGCAGCGGGGCGTCATCTTTACGCGTTCTGGAGCAAGAAAACAAATCGCGGTGGGGGGCATCATGCCCCCCCCCCCCCCACCCCCGGCCTGATTAGGGTTAAGGCACCTTTAGTTTAAAAGATTATAAATGCTATTTGTTTAAACGTGTACAAAGAATGATCACCTGCAAACAAATACCTCCTTACAAAAGTGCAGGCTATTATACTGATGTAATATGAATACGACATTTAACATTATGCTATTACATTAATTATAGTATGTATAATATCAGTCATTTGCATAGCTCATGCATATAATGTCTTTTGCATGCAAATAAATACAAGTTTTAGCTGTAAACACATCCATAATTTTGCAAATCATTAACATTATATCAACTCCTGTATGTTATTTAATAATACATGTAATATGACACTTTTGATCCCATTAGTAAATATGTAATATAACGAGGACAAAATAAGCATGCATTTATTTCCCCTCTCTTTAAAATATCATATAATTTAAGCAGCAGGTACTTGGCCATTATACATTTTTTCCAAGGCATGTATATTCAAACGAGATTGAGGCTGCATAAAACTTGCAAAAGCGGTAATTATGTTTAATTCTAAACATGGTGCTGAAGATAATGAAAACGAACAATAAACTTTACTGATGTACAAAGTAATGATATGCACTTTAGAGATTAAACAAAACTAATTACAAATAGGCTGACTTTGTTCCGTTTTTCCTAGATTAAAACACATTGTTGATCAATTTCTGGATGCTACTTAAAATGACATACTACAACCCTAATATGGAACAAAATTAAACAATGATACATTTCATATACCTGATGGTGGGATGGGCGTTGAACTTTCCGATAAAGGAGTAGTTGTTATAGTTGCTATAATGGGAATACAAATGTAAATTCTGATCACGGTACTCGTTAGAAAGACGTGATAATCAATTTTACTTTACTTGCCGTACGTGTTTTACTACAGTTTATATATATTTCAACAAATAATTGTATGCTTCATCCTCAAATGTAATAATTACCATAACCATGTTGACTTATGTTTTATATTATGAAACGTTCTTGGTATGCAAGACGTTACATATATCTGTATCTGTCATATTTTGGTACTGTATCACCATTGTCCTAAAGATGAATAACAATTGTAATCAATATTTATGAAATGATAGTCTAATCTCAAACATAAACATCAAAACAAAATATTTAGCATACACAAAATAAATGTACAAGGTGGCAAACAATTATAAATAAATCAAGTGCAAAATTTCATTCATGACTATGATATTTGAAACTAATGCTGTCACGTATAATAAAATAACAATTAGTATAGGTGGAGCAATACGTAGTTTGAGAAGCAAACATTTGACCATCGTATATTAATGAAATTGTTAGATTTTTTAGGAAAGACTACATAACTGATAAATTATCGCAATCAAGAATAATATACATCTTATTCTAAGAATTGACTTATTAGTTGGCAAAGATGTGGTACCTGTTAGACCGTAGATTGAAATAGAAATATGAATATTTGATCATTATTTAATTATTGTTATACAAGTAAAGTTAGTATTTTCACTTATTTCACTGTTAGAGAGTGGAACATGTGAAGTGATAATCTAAGCTAAAACATAGATAGATAACTATAAAAGATAAACTAAAAAGCACACAAAAAATAAATGTATAAGGTTGCAAACAATAATGAATAAATCAAGTGCAAATTAAATTCCTGACAATGATATTTTATATTAGTACATAAAATAACAATTATTATGTTGGAGCATTAAATACTTTGAGAAACAAGCATTTGAACATCGTGGAGTATTAAAATTGGTAAGACTTTTTGGGGAAGACTACATCTGATAAATTATCGTAATTAACAATAATATATATCTTATTCTAAAAATGTACTTACTAGTCGGAGACGATGTGGTACCTGTTAGAACGTAGATTGAAATAGAGAACAGTAAATACATTTACTAATGTAAGTTATGTCAACGTGTAATAAATGTCATATACGTTAAAGAAACATATTGTGTCAAAGTATAACAAAATAATGGTAAATAATAATAACGCTACATGATTTCTTTTGACTTATTTCTTTCTTTTCAGCCACTCACTTTGGACTCAAATTTGTCTGTGTATGTAGATTCCCAAGGCATGTTGTGCGTGTTGATTACTTGTTAGCTGGTAGTGTTTATTAATTGGGTTTAACTAGGTAACTGAACTCCAAAATCGTCCGAGGTCTACGCCAATAGACCCTATCCGAAGGGGCTAGTATACTTAAGCGCTCGCAGGTTAGAAGCATCTCTGGATAATTCTTGGTTGCGCCACTGGTTCTAAAAGTAGCAACCTCGAGGTCTCCATTAATCATAGTCAAAGTAACACTTTCCAAATGTTGCCACTTTACGATTGAAGTGTTTAGATATTAAACTATATGGACCTCGAAAACCGTGAACAAAGTGAGTGCAATAAGTTAGTAAAGATACCTTTGCATTTTTGCTCATTACTCGGCCACATAACGTCCATTTAACTTGAAATGTTCACACAACACCCAGTGGACATGTCAGATAACAACAATATATACTCCGTAAAAAAAAGGAACAGGACACTTATTTGATACAAAATATCTCATATCTATTTACGATAACATATATGTTATTGTATATCAAATTAAAGATAAGATGACCGTCTTCCATATTGGAATACAGATAAAATCATTAATGCATGACTTGTCACGGTCAATTAACTACTGCAAGTTCTGTTTTTAAAAATAGCAAAATGGAACAAATAGGCAACGCAAAACCAATTTGAAGGCTGATGCACATTGGAGAATGTTGAGTATTTCCCTCATACTGTACTTTCATTTCCATGCAAACACTGACACAGTCTGCATACTACGCTTTTACTCTTCTTTTTAAAAAGTATTGATTTTTTATTTCTTCTGCAGGAATGTTTGTTAATTAAGCAGAGATTTATTTTACAGAAAGACAAGTCCATTCATCCAACAACAAACCACATCTTATCTCAGCAAGCAATAAAACTGTAACGGTAACAGTTATATAATTATATGGTCAAAATCCTGCACTTTCATTATTACGCTGTATTATAAGTGACGTTTACAGAAAGGGTAATTATCTGAAATTCTTATTCCAATGCTGGCCATTTAATTGTGACAGTGTAAATGTAAAGTAATGTAAAATTGACATTAAAAATATTCCGGTCCCGTTTAGTTGTACTTTCATCAGTCAGCTAATTAACACTCCCACAAGGTACTATTCAACAATTATACACGTATGTCTTGCTAGCTCTGTGGGCAAGTGATTCACATATTTGCTAGCCAAAAATGTTTCAGTAAAAGATACAACAAGGCGATAGCAGATGCAGGGCTGGAAAGTTATCAACCAATATAGAGTCTTGCAGGTAAACTTTCACATTTGACTTTTGACCTATATATGTGACCTTTGACCTCAGAATATCACGGAGGACAATATAGGGCATCTACCAATTAAGTTTGGTTATAAACAGATGCAGGGTTAGAAAGTTATCAACCCTAATAGACACTTACCCCAAAACTTTCACATTTGACCTCATTTGACATTTGACCTACTTAATGTACATGACATTTGACCTACTTAATGTATATGACATTTGACCTCAGAATATGACGGAGGCCAATATAGGACATCTACTATTAACCAAGTTTGGTTACAAACAGATGCAGGGTTGGAAAGTTATCAACCCTAATAGATTCTTACCCCAAAACTTTTACATTTGACCATAATTTGACCTTTGACCTACTTATGTGACCTTTGACCCCAGCATATCATGGAGGCCGGTATAGGGCATCTACCAATCAAGTTTGGTTACAAAACAGATGCAGGGTTGGAAAGTTATTAACCCTAATAGACTCTTGCCCTAAAACGTTCACATTTGGCCTCATTTGACCTTTGACCTACTTATGTGACCTTTGACCCCAGCATATCATGGAGGTCAATATAGGGTATCTACTGATCAAGTTTGGTCACAAACAGATGCAGGGTTGGAAAAGCATGTTATCAATACAAATTATTCGCACTGCACTGTTGGCCCAGAATCATTAAACGCATTTGTTTGTTGTTAACCTTGACATATCACCTTTCTTGCATTTTAAATAGATTTACTCACACTCACTTTCGCCTACACAAAACTGACAATGCTACATATCATCAATTGTTAAAATCTAACTTTGCCCAAGTGGTGAAGAAGACTTGTGTAAACTTATCTCACACATGTACGCAAGAAACATTCACCACTGTTTGCCCTCTTAACCCGTTCAGGACGGATTGATTTTGCTATAATGTGCATTTTCCATGGACCCTGCCCGCGTATTTTAAGGACCAATTCTGAAGGGGTTAAATAATCAAGCTACATGAATGTACGAGTTGTTTAAATTTATTAAACATTATATAATTTTGCAAAAAAATAGTTCCCCATGTTTTGGTTATAACTTAAAATTAATGTGTCTAATGAGACATCAAGTCAGTGTCTTACGAATCTGCACTTCAGAAGATAATCACTGGCCAATTCTATGAAGCACATTTCTCCTGATTTCTTCCTATTTGGTGGTGCCAGGCTGTAGGGGTAATTACAACAGACCTGTCACAAAATGGGGAAAATGATTTTTTTTTTATGGGGGGAACAACTACTGCTTTGATTCTTGCAGAAAACTAATGTTCTTAGCTACAGTTTCCCTCTAATATTGATAGCTAGTTAATGTAGCCTCACCATCCCCTCCCCCTTCTGAGTGTTTTTTTAAAATAAATAATCAGGTCACATCATTGTTAATAACTGACAAACTAGACATAGAAAGTTAATGAAGCAAAAACATTATAGATGCACTCACCCTCTGGGTCAAATTCCACTGTGTCTGTGGCATTTCCAAGGTAATTCCCCGCAACACACATGAAGACAGTGACGTTCAATGGAAGTGCACTTAGCTGTACAGTGTTACTAGAACCTGTACTCTCATGTATGAGCTCGCTGCCCTGATAAATCAAGAAATTAGTGATGCTGGGATTCGCGGACTTCTTGCCATTCGCCTGGTTTACCACAGTGCATGTTACATCCATGGTATCTTTATCGAAAGTTACATCAATGGCACCAGATATAGGAGGGACTGAAAGAGAGAAGAAAACAGCAAAGTAAAGGGAATAATGTGTGTTTCATGGAAAAACATGAATTAAATCTGATTATTCACCTTCTCACATCACCATAACAATTTTCTTTTTCCAATTCATGAATACAATCATGTTATCATGCGATTAGTGTCTACAGTATACTAAAAAAAATATTAAACAATAACAACAAGTTTATTTAAGAACTTAACATAAAAATCAAATCTAAAAACAACATTGCTTGAGTTCATAATGATGCGCATTATGCAGTGTTCAAAACACAACCTGTCAGTGAATTATTTTATTTCTGATAAAAAAACAAGAAAATATTATTTGTTTTTAATTACATACAAACTTATAGCTCATCAATTTGGTTTAAAAAATGAGTTGCATTTTGTGTCCACAGTGACTTACATAGTACGTCGAGTGTCTCCATTACGTTCCCATTGAGTGCAGTTACTGCATGTCCTCCGATGGTGCACGTTAGCGTCTGGCCGTCATCTGCTGATGTTGGTGTGAATGTGAGCACACTCCTGGTGTTGTTCAGGTATGGATCTGCGTTGGTAGGGTTGGTGTCTACCACATCACCACCCATGGACCACGTTATGGTTTCCTGTGGCTTGCCTTCCACTGCATCACACTGGGCTGTACAGGTGCTACCCGCAACACACGGTGATGATACACTCAGAGTGCGTGTTGACCCAACTAGTGGGTGTGTAAATAATCAAATAGAAATAAAGTACAGAAGAGTGATTTCACACCTTAACATTACCAAGGTTAATGGAATTAAAAAAAACGTTAAACAAGTCTGACATGTGTGACACGTAGTAGTTGCTAATAAGGCAATTGTCTATCATTAATGCCCTTCCAAATTCTTAAATCAAAGGACAAAGAATCATTGCCATGTAAAAACAAAAGAATGTGATGTCTTTAATTCAATCCTCATGCTCACAATTCAAGACTACGTAATATATTTCCAATAATGTATGGTCTGACAGGCCTAATATACAGAATTTAGAATTTAGAATGTTGAAAAGACAGTAGCACCATTAATACGTGGTAGTTTGAAGATGCAACCCGGTATAACCAAATTAAGTTAACACATTTAATAATGATTTTGTTTGTGATCCATATGCCATGTTAATGTTATAATATATAACAAAATAAAGAAGTAAATAAGTTTACTAAAAGTCCAAAAAAGGAGAATACTGTTTTGCTACTTACTTTTTGAATTATTACAAATATCAGTTTAGAATATGACTGCATGCAGGCAGACAAGAAAACATCGCCCGTATACTTATATTGCTACTAGCTAGAATTACCTTCAACAACGAGGGCAAGAGCATTTGATTCCACACCAGACACCTGACATTCATAGATCCCATCATCCCCATCCGCTCCAATCTCTGCCCTAGTCACCGTCAAGGTAGATGAATCGCCATCCACTGATACTCCAAAGTTGGCATATTTACTACTTGTGGAAGCTGGCGTTTCACCAAAGAATACAAGTAATAATGAATGGTACCAGGAAAATATGGGTGATCTAACACCAGGTGCTGAGCATCTGTAAACAGCATCAGCACCATCAACCACATCTGTGGGGCCGGTCAGGGTCTGAGAGAATATGCACCTCCCTGTTTAAGAAAGATAAATCATAATCGATTTTAATGTTGCACGGTAAATTGCGAACATGATGAGGCTTTCGAGGAGGTATATAAGTCCTTAAGCAATACCCTGGCAGGCCTTTTCCCGTACTTTCCTATCTACCATCTGAGAGCGTATCCTGACAAAACCCAGAACAGTGCCTTTCACATTTAGATGTTTGTTTGGGGTTCAGAAGTTTTGAATAATAGTTGGAAATAAAATAAAATAATAACAAAAACAAGGAAATTCATTAAGTAAACAAAAAAAAAGGATTACAAAAGAAATAATCAAAGCAAGAGGAAAATACGAAATAAGCAGGCTCTTCAGAATTTCGTTGTTGCATACATAAATGCATGGGTGGCGGGTGGCGAGGCTCGGAGCCCTGGCACCCTAGCATTGTATATGCACAGGTTCCATAGCGTCGATTTACAGACACTAGTGTGGCAATGTGTGAACGAGTGGTCAAGTCCGACTTCCACCGGTCCTGCCTTATTTTGTGGGAATTTTTTGTTTTTAAATATGTATGTAAATGACACATATATATCAGTACTCTCAATTAGCACAGGTCAGCTGGCCCGGGACACGTTGTAACAATTAGCTTCGTGCCACCAAATTTCATTGACGCTATATATTATACTGGCCCGGATCAAATTTCATTGACGCTATATATTATACTGGCCTGGATTAAATTTCATTGACGCTATATATTATACTGGCCCGGATGGACAACCAAATCAAACCAACATTGTATGTTTCTATTTGTTCGGGCCACTAAAATGTTACAAATCTTGTTTATACTCCCCAGAACTGGGCCACAAGGCAATAGAGTTTATTTCTAGCATTGCACTGCATATCACCCATTGAGTTGAGGTCATTAAAATAATGTAATTCTTAATTTCTATGAAGGCATTTAAATATATGTACCATTATTATGTATATAGCTCTAGATTAAAGCCAAAATTACCTTGAATGATAAGAAGCACAGCAATGGATACAATTTCAGCCAAATTAATTTTCATGACTTGTTTACACTGTCTCTGTCCAACTGTAGAACTTATGAACCCTGAAAATAGTCGAGAAAAACATGAACAACACTGGAGGCTGCCAAGTATTCCATCGGTACTGCAGGAAACGTAATCTGAGCATGCACTAACAAGATTGGCTACGTAACCATGCACTAACATAGCAGAAGATTCAGCAACAACGCTTCTGTTACTGCACGCTCAGATGGCGTTTATAAGGTACCGTTTAAAAATATGGCAGCCTCCAGTTAGGGTAACTTAAAACAGATGAGTTTCAAAATATAGTCAGGTTTCTTGTGTTAATTGGTTAAAAGTTAATGGAGATTTCCAAATAGATACATTTTGTAATACGTAGATCTATACCGAATCTAAAACAACATGTAACCGTTTTATTGAAAGCATGTGTGTTATTTTTAAACAAAGAGATAATTAGCTAATTTGCATAATTCATGAACCGGGTAAAGTGTCAATTTGTACCTATATACAGTGGCTTGACTCTTGCTATATCAATTTCAGTAAGTACCTTGAAGATAAATTATTCATGTCTGACAATATACCATGCAGAATCCGCGGAACAATATCAATAAATGATGATCGTTTCGTAATTTGCATACGAATATAATTATTGTACAGATAATGATGTTAGAACCCCATAAGAAATCAGTTAAAAGTTCCATGTAATAATCTAATCACTTCTAGGACTACTACCCCCAGGATGGTTACCTCCAAGACAATTACCCAAGGGAAATTAGCCCAAGGACTTACCCCGAGACAACTACGTGTCCCACCCCCCTCCCCTCAAAGGGATTTTTTGAAAATTCAAATTAATCTTTATTAAAGGCTAAGGAATATTCTTTTTTTTTTAAAGGATGGTTTTGTAATTCTTTAATCATCTTGTGCTGCAGTAACTTCGCATTAGAGAAATTGGAAATATGTGAAAATAAAAAACCCTCTTTTTTACCCTTTTCTCTCAAGTGGATTAAACACGTTTTGGAAATAAACTCTTCAATTGTTGAAAAGTTGGCCCTCATTATTTATTCCGATCGGATATATTAATATGAATTTCAGTTTTTTTTTATTGATTTTGATCAAACAAAGTTGATTTCGTCTTTATACTTTTAAACTTAAATTGGACACTAGACATTTGTTTGTGTCGCCCCGAAACTATGAAACAGCTTACCATATTATTTGAGAAAAATTGAAACTGTTGAAACATTTAAAGGGACATTCCCTCTTTTGCAAGCCAAATTTCAAAAGTTGCGAGGTTATTGTCTTATCTGAAAGAAAATGTCATTTAATAGCATGCCTGAAAAAATTAGGGCTTGAAATCTCTTTTTCGTAGAATTATAGACCTAAAACTAATAAACCGTCGTCCAACAGTTAATTGTGTATTATATGTATATTCACCCAGTGAGGAAGTTCGTACACGAATTCCACGAAGTACCACAACGCTATGCGTGACCCCTCCGTGACCCGCGCTAGCTACGTGACCCGCGCACAAATAAGAATAGCATGACCGCACACTAGGCAAAATAACCAAACTCGCTTAAACTGACTACATGTAATTACATATTCTTCATTTTTGAGATTTGTTTCCGTGACATACCTTTACAAATGTCGGCTTCCTTTACAAGAATAAGTACAGTATAGTTGTAATAGTATGCTAAATCAGTTAAACTCTTTTATTGACCGATATATGGAGGGACGCATTCGTTTTTCATTCGTAGAATCCAAATTATAGGGCTGTTCGATCTGATTGTTTTTGTGTGTGTTTCATTCATCCCCATCCTTCAAGTGGAAACTGTTCAGACGTTTTGTAAAAGAGGGACTGTCCATTTAAGTCTACGTTAAAAACTCATTTGTTTAAGCAGGCCTTTCCATAAGATTGTTTGTTTATACGTTTTTGTTCTTGTACGTTTGTTTTTGTTCACTTAAAAAGGAGCTTCTTATAAGCGCAGTAGAGTATATATTTATAGTAGCTTCGCTATACAAATGTTCGTATTATTATTAGTAGTATTATGTTAATAAGCTATTAAACAATAACATTATTTCTTGAAGCGCCTTCTAAATCAAAACTGAACTATCCTTTTAAGCTGTATTGTCTCAAATCAAGAGTTAAGTGGATTCTTGCATTGTATGTGGTACTCACGGGGTAACGAGAGGGATGTTCATTTGTATGTAGTTATAGTTTCCTGTACGTATTTGTCTATCACATCGTGCGGAAACGGTTCCCATTCATGGTCTACATGTTCTATGATACGCAGTTATGCGCTACTGCTTAATATCAAACATTTATTGTCATCAATGATCACGAGGAATAACAATAATAAAATCGATCATAAATAATGTTAAAAGTCTGAGAGTTTTTGTAATGGTTTATTGAAATACAAACGCCTTTGAGGAGATGTAGGCAATACAGGTTCTCTACGATAAATAAAAATGTGAAAACTCATTTGCCCGAATTATCATCAGAGGCCTAAAAAGACGAATACTATCGGTAACCAGTTAAACCACTTTGCACATGCATACATATTGATTGTTGCTACTGCCACCAGATATATTCTACTTGTTTCCTTACATTATTCAGTCAATCCCTTGATTTCTGCTTTCTGGCCTCAGGGCGAAGGGCCCGGCCCATAGAATTCAGTTATAGCATAGTCGGGTATCAGCCAAATTGCGTCCTGAATCATCCAGGACATTGTATTGCTGGTGACCGGTTATACTATTACTGAAATAGTAAGCAGCCCTTTGTAAATTCCTGAATAAAATTAGAGGGATTGACTGGGTAATGACAGGAAACAATTATAATATCTCTGGTGGCGAATATCTAAAGTCAATAGGTCTGCAGGTCCAAAATGGTAATACTGTTAGTGTTTGTCCTTTTATGCAGGGCTCGAGTTGAGCCTCTGATGATAATGCGGGCCACTAACAACTAAAGGGTATTCATCTTGTTGAGTGCAAATGAGTTGCTAACTTGCAATAACATTTTTACGTTTACTTTGATTACATCAATAAACAGAAAAGTCCTATATCACATGCATGTTTTAGATATGTGCGATACATTTAATAATACATTCAGCAAGTGCCTGCCCGGTATATTGGCTTCCTAAAGGGCTAAAGGGCCGGTCATACTTGCGGTAATGGACGTAGTGATCCGTAGGGTAATTTAATGTGGGTCAAACGTGGTGTAAGTAAGTTAAAGTAGGTTAAACTAGGTTAAACTACGTGGAACTACGTTGAACTACGTTAAGGTACGGTGGTTGGCCACGGAAGGGTACGGATAAGTACGTTTAAGAGTCAACTACGCTAGACTACGCTAATGTGGGTACAGCTTGCTCACGGACAGGTACGGAGTGGTACGTCTGACTACGCTTGAGTACGAGAGACTGCGGTAGCCACTACGCTGGACTACGCTAAAGAACGTCAAACTACGGTAAATAGCAACACCGCACGGAGTATAACAGCCAACCGGCGGTGTGGTACGGCCATTGCGCTTGTTTTTCAAACATAGCAGGTCTGTGAAATTTGTCTTATTTTTTTTAATTAAACATGTCTGGATCAAGACTGCCGATGCTGGTGTTGTGCATGGTAGAGTACGTTAGAGTACGCTAGAGGGCAATTCCACGCCAAAGTGGACATTTGACCAAAAATTTTACAAGCATTTTTATGATACAAATTTGGTATCAAATCAAAGCTTAAATTCTATATTTTTGGAATTCAATGAGAAAATTTTAGTTTTACATAATTTTAGTTTTTTTTTATAATAACTTTATAACCATTATTGAACCCCACAAATTTGACATTTTTGTGAAAAAGTGTTTTGATCCTGTGTTTGTTTTATATTTCCCCAGTTAAGCCTAAAATCCATTATTCTGACTCCCGAGATATGACCATTTCGTAAAATAGTAAATTTGTATGATTTATTTGATTTGTTATGCTTCAATGACTTCTTATTTTCAGCCTATGAAAATGTCCTTCCGTTACCAAGAAATCAATATTTTTAATTTTGTGGCTCACATAATTGTTAGAGAGCAGACCAATCTTCAGTGCAAAGCAAGTTCAAGTAGGCCTTCCCATTGCTAACAATTGTATTACTCATTGTTTTTTCGTTAATTAATAAATAACAAAAGAAAATGTCCTTCCGTTACCATACACATGGTAACAGATGGACAAGGTACCTCATATTACATATTATGACAAAATTTATGTTCAAAAATTGGTCTCTCATATATGAAAACCCAAAATAATGAGACAATACCTGCAATGGCCAGCTATCAGTGGCGTAGCGTGGTCAGACTAGTAATTTCTGTGTTTCAACCAATCAGATTTGTGCATTTAGAACATTTGATCTGGCTCACAATTGATTTTATCTCTTTCTGCAACAGGGCCCTTGTACCATGATGCCATTTGTCTGGATTTCTATCGTATGGGGATTAGTAGGTCTATTTAACTGTGGTGAGCCAGGGTGTGAATAGGCTCTGATCATGACTTTGAATAGGTCTTTTTTTATACAATACACCCCTATAGAATTCTTGGACATGGGTGTAGGTCTAAAATAATTAAATTTTACATGAAATTTGCAAACTAAAAACAAGGCTGTAGAAAAAGCAAGAAATAATATATCTCCAATTCTTTCATATGTTGTAGAAATTATATCAAGCCAAGATTTAAGCAAAAAAAATTCTCAAAATTATTTGATCCACGAGGTAAATCGGAAGGTCAAAATCTAATGGTTATCGTATCCAAACTCGCTCATGCATGACCACAAATGGCATAAATGGATTGCACATAACATCGCCAGTCCAATGACACCTTTACAAAATAAATTGACCCAACGGTTAATGGACAATGGCCATTTGAAAAATGGTGCCCACGCCCATTTCTTACAAAACTCCCCCATAAGAATCGACCATAGCACCAAAACCATTGGGCGGATTGGGATAAAACTTAAATATTTGCGCTTTTAAAGGTTGAAATATCATACATATCAAATATTAGCAAATTTGAAAGGGGCTGTGATGAAAATTTTCAATTTTTTAAAAGGTGATTTGACATGGAATGACCCTACTGTGTTATATCATACATTATAGTCCATTATGTCCTTCCGTTACCGAACATTGGTCCGCTTTGTGTGAAATAACTCAAATATCTGCGGACAAATTTTAATCAAAGAACAAGTAAATTCTTCTTAACCCTTCAGAGAATGAAATGTGTACCCTTAAAATATTTTGTATTATTTAATATCACAGAGTTTTAGTTAAAACTGATTTGATAACAACACCTTGTCCATTTTAGTGTCCTTCCGTTAAGCCATGGTCTCATCCGACTCACGTAGGCGTAGCGCGGGATCTACGTAGAGATTTTGGGGGATAAGTGATCCTACGTGGGTGGCCCGCGCGCACTACGCACGTAATTTCAAGCTACCTGACCCTCACGTAGCCTAAATTTTCCTTCGTCGAGACAAATTGACATGCACAATTTTTGGTCTGCGATGATTTGTTGCAGCTACCGCGTGACTGGTGCGTGGGTGCTTGCGTGCGGGGCAAGTGGGGGCACGTGCGGGGGTCGTGGGTAGTACTTGATAATTTTCTTACTTATTTTCAGGGAATAAAAGCTAGAGAAACACCCACGTAGCCCCCGGGCGCCACGCACGTAGCACTCACGTTATACACACTCACTACGCACGCACTGCCCACGCGATCACCACTCCCCCCTCGCTATGCACACGTAGCACCTTCGCGCTACCCACGTATCACCCGCGTACTACCTACGCACTGCCCACGCGAAAACCTTGATTAAACGAATTTTCTACGTAGACCAGGCGCAGATGATACGACCACTCCCAGCCATGGTCTCATCCGACCCGCGTAGGCGTAGCGAGGAGTCCACGTAGATACTTTGGGGCTGTGCGCGGCCCCTCGCGGGTGGCCCGTGCGCACGACGCAAGTAGTTTCAAGATACCTGACCTCCGCGTAGCCTTCATTTTTCTACGTAGAGAAAAATTGGACATGCACAATTTTTGGTCTACGATGATTTGTCGCGGCTACCGCGTAGCTGGTGCGTGGATGGTGCGTGGGGGGCACGTAGGTAGAATTTACGATTTGTCTTCGTTATTTGCAGGGTTTAGAGTGGGTGAAGTGTGATGTCCTAAATGATGTCATAAATATTCTTTTAAGAATTTTCAAATTTGGACTTCATTTTCAGAAAGAGCATAACAAATAATGTCCAAATACCAAAAATCAAAGGAATAGGTTACATATTGGCTGAGATATGGCCATCCGAATGATTTTTTTTTTGTCAATGGGCAATCAGTGTTATAGTGCACTGGTTCCTAAATTTCTAAAAAAAAAAGTGTTTTTATGACGTCATGGCTTCTGTACTCTTATATAAGCTAGATTATATGATTTGAGCATCAGTCTCCATTTTGTCACTTGAGAAGAAAATGACGAATCCATCAGAGCACATACGGCTAATGCTGCTCAGACAGCGATTGGACGAATTATAAGAGGAGCACAACGTAGTCGTATTAATTCGGGCCCTTGACCAGCGGCGGCGGCGGAAGCGAAATCAGAAACGTTGGTGGGTCGAGCGCCGCCCGATGTATGGGCAGTACCACACGCTCAAGCATGAGTTGGAGAGGGAGTCCGCTGGGGATTTTGTGAGGTTCCTCCGCATGGAACCAGCTATGTTTCCAGAGCTGCTCCTCAGAGTTGGCCCCCGCATCACCAAAGGGCGAGAAGGGAAGCCTTGCCGTCGACCTCTAGATCCTGGTTTGAAGTTGGCTCGTACGTTGCGGTTCCTAGCCTCGGGGAACTCATATAGGAGCCTAGCCTGTTCCTTCCGTGTTCCACACAACACCATATCCAAGTTCATCCCCGCGGTTTGCCAGGCCATCATCGGCGAATACATTGGGGAAACAATGCTGACCCCCAGCACACCAGATAATTGGCGTCGCGTCGCTGACCGAATACGTTGGAACTACCACCACTGCTGTGGCGCCATTGATGGCAAGCACGTGAAGAACAAGGCATCGAAAAACACCGGGACGAGACATCATAACTACAGAAGGTTTTTCTCGATTGTGCTGCTTGCGGTAGTAGATGCCAGCTGCAAGTTCATATGGGCGGATGTCAGGTCTGAGGGATCGGCTTCAGACGCGGGCATTTTTAATTATAGTGTGGCGCACCGGCCTGACATGGAGGAGGATCGCCTGGAGTTTCCTGATCCTGAACCACTGCTGGGAGATGAGCATGACCTTCCCTTCTTTCTGGTGGGGGATGACGTATTCCCCCATTTGGAATCCTGGCGCACTGCTAGCGTGTCCTGCTCACCACTATTCAGTTGGCCCCCGGGGTGCACACAAGGTCACCTCAAGCTGCTTGATTCTGCACAATCTGATGCGGACGCGCTACCCTGGTCTTCAAGCCAACGATGTAGACCAGGAGGATGCCCAAGGAAATCTCATTCCCGGAGTGCGGCGTCAGCATGCAATGGAAGAGGCCAACCAGATCGGAGGCCCCCAAGTCACCAATGAGGGCAATTAATTCAGGGTCTCCCTGAAGTACTACAGTAGCGAAGAAGGCGGGATGCTATTGTGTAAACTCTTTATGAACTTGTCAACGTACGTTGGGACAATATATATATTGTCTTTTGTATTGATATATTGTATTTTGTATTGATATATTGTATGTTGTATTGATGATTTGAATCGTGTTTACATCACGGTGATTATGCTGCCTTGCTTTTACACGACGAAAGACTTCGCGCAAACTGTGATTACAATCTTGTTTCTGGAGACGTATCTGTCAATCAAACAAGGAGAACACTAGTACTTCACTGCAAGGTCCCCGTAAGGTCACATAAGCTCCTCCTCCCAAATCATGTTTTGGAGGTCAAGCCGTTTACACTATCCGATTCGCACTGTGATTTGACTGAATCATGATTAAAAAGCACCTCTGGACCACTATTAGAGTTTCGCGATTCGTTATTCTAGTTTGCGTTTACACGGTCAAACATACAATGATTGGAGTGAAAATGAATCCAATCGTGATTCCAGGCACCCCAAATAAGACTTGTAAAAGCACTCCTTGATTGATTGACAGATACGTCTCCAGAAACGCGATTGTAATCACAGTTCGCGCGAAGTCTTTTTCGTCTTGTAAAAGCAAGGCAACAGAATCACCGTGATTTTAAAAATGATTCCAATCATGATTGCCATCACTCGTGTAAGAACGATCTTAACTAAATTGTCCCCCTCGTCTTGCCCGCCTAGCACCTGCGCGCCACCCACGTAGCACCCACGTACTACCCCCGCATTGCCCACGCGAACGAACAAATGAACTTTCTACGTGGACCAGACCTAGGTGGATGTGACCACTCCCAGGTAGAATTTCCCCACGTAGAGAACAGGGGCGCGTATGAAAAATTACTGCTCTACGTGTGCGCTACGCCTACGTGGGTCGGATGAGACCATGGCTTTACCGACCTCATTTGTATGCATATTCAATAATGTGCGGAGATAAAAAAAAATTAAAAAAATTATGGGACCTTAAAACTGTATGTTTTGGAAGTATTGTTATCAAAATAGACTGTTCTAACAACACAAGTATTTAAAAATGTCTTTCTTAAAGTTGACAATTTGTGTCTCAGTGTCCTTCCGTTACCATGGATTGACCATGAATAAGAGCCATTGGAGCATGAAATATAGTAAGAAAAAAAATAGAAATGTAAATGCTTGTGATGTCCATATGCTATCTATGATACAAACTCATTTTAGACCACACAAGAGATGTTTCCTTCTCATAAATGGTCTTTAAATTTCAAAATTAATTTTATTGTACAATTCCAATAGACTTTTCAGAGGTCCTTCCGTTACCGTCCTTCCGTTACCGAACACTGGAGTAATTAATTTCTCATAATTAATATACCAATGTAGATATTTTTCTTAAAAGGTGGTGTTATACTCTGTGAACATAAGCAAATTGACTAGTAGCCAAATTAACATGATAAACCTCGTAACTTCACAGAGATTGGGTCATAACTAAAAAACTTGAAAATCCATGTCCATTTTGGCGTCCTTCCGTTACCGGCCTCATTAGTGTCCATATCTAATTTACATAATGCGGTCAAAATTTTAGAAATAGTGGAAATCAAAGGTGTCCCAGCAAGGATCAAAGACATGCCATTTAGAATAAAAAAATCAAAAGCAGGATCCTGGAATTATTTGATTGAAGTTCCAAAATTGTGTCTGAATGTCCTTCCGTTACCGTGGAATTGCCCTAGAGTACATTTAAGTGCGTAACGAAGTACGTTAGACTACGCTAGACTTCGTTAGACTACGTTAAACTTCGGTTTAGTAAATATTACTACGGATGCCTTTAACGTACCGCTCTTTTGAACATGTTCAAAAATTAAATCGAAGATCACGGCTCCCCCGAGTTAATACTAAGTTAGCATCACATACAACTACGATACGATACGGATGCTTGTACGTTCAACTACCGTACCTTCAACTTCGTTCAACTACGATCAACAACGTTAGCCACCACTACGTTCAACTACGTCCACTACCGCAAGTATGACCGGCCCTTTATAACTTACTTTTTTTTCAAACTGATACATGTATAAACTACACACTACAAACAGACTTGTTTTGTATGTTCATTTGGGATATGTCTTTGATGTAAGAGAGCTAAATCTCTGCCTGATGGTACCCTTTAACATTCTTTTACACATTACTTTTAATTGCCCAGATGTTATACATGTGTACGATGTGCGCATGACTGCTTTTAATATTGCGGTAACAAGTCCAACCTTTTATAAGTGGAATCCAAAACGGTTAGTGAATTACAGTATCAGACCAAAATAAACTTACCTTTTATACTTGGAACTAAACAGGTGTAAGCAACAACAGTAACTGTCGAACAAATTGTGAACCGTGAATGAGATTCATTAGAAAATTAGAACAAACACCCAATCACTCGAAATGTTGTGAGTTACCAGCCTGCTTGTAACAGTTATTAGTAGCAATTTCGATGGATTTATACATGTATAGAGGGCGTGAATACATACATTGGCATTACTACATTGATTTATATCATCCGGGAGAAATGCGTTTCTGTGTTTTAAAAAATATGTATGATTATGTGGTATGATTTTATTGTATGATATTATCTGGTATCATACAAATAGTGCATGGATTGAAGTTGAATACACAAAAATACACTGATGCATTTTTAATTTCTAGAGTGCATTTATATCACATCGAGGCCGTAGGCCGAATGCGATATATATATAAATGCACGAGTGAAATTCAAAATTTAGAGGTGTATATTGTGGAATTTTCAACGACAAGAACCATGTTCTATTTACTTGATAGATGATGAATTGACGAAATTGAGGATTTGCGCTCTGTTTGTTTCTTGGGACGAAATTGAAGTAAACGGTTTATAACATTGAATTAAACAAGTGTGAAAATGGCTGGGAAAACCTATATCTGATAAATTCCAACAAAAAGTTTACATGGGATGCTGAGACATATTTGATTGCTTGTATTATAATGTTTCTGCTATATTTACTTGTATTTGATCATATTTGTCTAATTAGTGAGACCTTCGCGCCATATACATGTACATTAATTTGTCACCATTTTCATTGTGTGTTTCTCTACATGAACATAATCCATGGTATTTTACCACTTTATAACAAAGTTGCTCAAATTTTTTTGTAGCGGTTTGTAATTTGAAATGAAGACGGAATACAAATGTATTTATTTGTAATTCGGAAGTTTATTTCTTCATTATTTATTCATTTATTTATTTATGTATTAATTTACTCTCATAGGGTGGATTGCCCTTTCAGCATAACTGATATTCAAAGGGGTCCACAAACAGATGAAATAACAAATCATATTATACGGTTACAGCTCGTTATTCCGAATGTTCGTTATTCCGAAGGTTCGTTTCTTCGAAAATGAAATGAGATTCGTTAGTCCGAAAGGTTCAATGCGAAGCCCATATAATTTTCGGATTAACGAACCTTGTTGCATTTTAGGACTAACGACGCTCATTTCATTTTCGGAATAACGAACCTCGGAATATCGAACTCAATTTCATTTTCGGATGATCGAACCTTCAGAATATCAGACCTTTGGAATATCGAACCTTCGGAACAAAAGAATACAAATGTCTTTATTTTTAATTGGGAAGTTTATTTATTAGGTTATACGTATATCATATACGTATAACCTATTGATTTCGTTCGAATTTTTATTTGTATTTATTCTCCCCATCACTTTTGTTCGTTGCATATCTCAAGATCAGATGATTCAATTGTCATGAATCTTCACATGATGATAGATCATGTTCTAACTTAGAACTGCCCACTTTTTCAGTGACGTCACATGACTGTGACGTCATCAGGACGCCATTTTGTCAAATGTTAATAATCATCATATCTCAGTCATGATATATCAATTTCAATTCAAATTTCGCATCAATATTGATCAGGTCAATGGTCATCTTTTAAGCTCATGCTCGTGCAATTACACTCGGAGACGCGCGCGTACGCGTCCGTCAAATGAACAAAAATGTCAAAAAATGTTCAAAACCCCAACCCGAGTAATTTACTATATGTTTCAGACAATTTTAAGCGTTTCAAAAAATTCCGCGCGTGCGCGTAGGCGCGCGCGTATTTGCGCGCGTAACGCAAATTAACAAGAGAAATGTCGTTTTTTCACATGTTTTGCAATCCTTATACCATAAAGGTGTTGCCACTCGCTCACTTCTTTGATTGAATGACAACACAGCTAAAAGTTGACATGTTCATGGACTGATTTATGCAATAATCGAACGCCCCAATACTTGTTTACATAATATTTTGAAGGCACTGGTCATTGGGATGAAATTATACGATTTTAAGCGGCACGAAAATTGGCCTTTTCTATGCCTGTGTCCGCTCGGTTAGGCTCGTCATTGACTTTGTACATGTGTGACCTCTCTCGCGTTTTCTGTCGATTACGTGCAAAGTCAATACTGCGCGGATACCAGGATACATAGCAACTACGCAAGCCTCCCTCAAAATCATTAGTTGTCCCGTTTCCGGGATTATTTGTTATAAACGATACTTACTAGTGTCGTGCTAAGATCCTGAGCTACCACGCCGTGATTCCATTCCGCCTCTAAAATCAATAGGTGATATTTCCGACACAAATCAGAAGATGGTCTAAAAAAGTGACGCAAATTTCTAAAAACAAGATATCCGCGAGCTACATTCATCTTAGTGCAAAGAACTAAGATTTAACGTAATGACTTGAACTTTTTGGATTGCATTCCGAAAATAGGAAACATCGTGCATACGCTTGCACAGCGCGCGTACTGCGCGCAGTAAGGAAGTAGGTCACTTTTCAGGGGTGAATGTTGTGCATAATCTGCCTCGGGATGGGAGAAAAGGGCGCGCGGATGCCAAAACTTGTATATGTCTTAATGCACCCTATCAATTTAAGCCATTATTGACTCATAATAACGGAGTACGCGCGCGTCAAAGTCAAAATTACGCGCGCACGCAAATTGGCAAAATATGGTAAAAACATCCTTTTTTTATTCGGCCATAACTTTTTAAAAAGTCCACAAACACCCAATTTTCTTTTAATATTCGGATAGATTATGAGTTGTAGATACGAACTCTTACCTCATTTATGCCGAGTAAATGTTATAAAGTCATCATATTTACGGTTAAAGTTGAAAATGCGAATTTTAACAATTTCAATCAATTTTGAAATCGATCACAGCGGACTTTTGACCATATCTCGCTTATTCTCCATCAATTTTCTCCCAAATTTTGATATATCGTAGCTGATGTCCTGCTCTATTCGCAATCTTTTCACAACAATTCGTTATATTAACTGGATCCTGATGAATTGTTTGATTGTAAATAAGAGTCCAAATCTGATAAAAATTGAAGTTTAGCCAAAACGTATGCTTTCGACCTATAACTGCTGGAGGAATTATGCTACCAATGTGAAACTTCGCATGTAGATAGGGATTTGCAAGCCCATCATTTCATAAGTTGACACCAAATCGTGAAAATGCATATTTCATTGTCATATTTACCGTCAAAGGTCAAATAAATCAAGCATGACTACTCAATAACCACGTACGCCGCGGACATGAAATTCAGCACACATGTATATTATAATGAAAGGAACAATTTTCATGAGATTAGATCGGATTATGAAAATGCCGTTAAGGATATGTAAATTAGGTTCAAAGGTCAAATAACTCACTGTTACAATGACAAATGCAGTGTGCAATCACTGATGTATCTTTCCCGATTTCCCAATTTCGTTAAGAGATCTAATGTTGGTCTCGCGGTATAATTTGTGACACAAGATCTAAGGATCGTGGGTTCGAATCCAAGGCAATATTTTTTAACTTTCTTTTTTTTCTTTTTTTCTTTTTTTACAGGTGGGGGGGGGGGGGATCTATTATTATTGATATGATGATTGAGTAGTTATTTTTGGAATCATCCTTTTATCATAATAAATCGATATGTATAACCTTAATTCGTCAAAAGTGACGAATTCAAAATCTAGTTTATTATTCATTCATGTGTTTATTGTTGTATGTATGCATTCACTATCATAGGGTGGATTACCCTTTCAGCATAACTGATATTCAATGGGGTCCACAAACAGATTAAATAACAATATATATAAAATAAATAAAAATAAGATTAATACAAACATCATAGATACAAAAAATTAAACAATTAATATACAGTTAAAATCTTAAGAATCTAATAAATTCATGACGAATTTAACAAGCAATAAAACAGTTTTTGCAGGCAGACTACTAAAAGACTAAAACTGAAACAGATAACATAATAGTAAAGACTGATTATGAAAATACAATACAAACCGAAGTTAGTCCGAACTGACCGAACAATTCATTTATTATGTTTAAAATGTAAAACAAAAACAAAATAGATTAAAAATTATAATATGAAAACATATATAAAAAGAAAGTAAGAAGAAGTTTATGCTAGGACTTATTCTAGCTGTTACTGTTATTTGAAAACAAGACAGTAATCTTTCAATCCATTGCTGTTAGGATACCATAGAAGTGATATTATAAATGAGACTTTCTAATCACACAGTTCTTTATAAAAACCTTTCAATCATAATATTAATAAAGGGATTTAGTAACATTGTCCGAACCCTCAAAAATGTCTTAGCACTCTAGTGGTTTTATCATACCTTGTCAGCACGAGACAGGTTTTGGTTTTTCAAATTTCCATTTTTGTTAAAAGATATTTACGATTGAAGTGTTCAGATGTTAAACTGAGTACGGGATAATTTAAGCCGTGTACAAAGTAAGTGCAATAAGTTAGTGAATATTACTTTGCATTTTTGTTCATTTCTCGGCCAGAAAACATCCAATTAACGTGAAGTTTTCACACATTACTTTGCGCACATATCGAATCACACCAACACAGCTGATTAATCACTCATCACTTTTTGCACTTGTCGACAAAGTTACTAGATCCCTTTAAGCAATTTGGTTTCAACTTTATTCTTCACTATACCAAAATAATGCAAAATGTAAAAAAAAGAAATTTGATAAAACAATGATTATTATTAGGGCCTAAAAAATGTACAAACTAATCTGTATACATAATTACATACTATGGAATTCATAAATAAGGTAATTTTACGTACAATCTTAGATATCACAACATACCGTTGATCATAGATGATTAGGATAACATTTCTGCATAATATCATGAACGTTTGACTTGTTGGTATTACGTGAAAGTAATATCTAATGTTACCAACACAAAGAGGCGATTTACTTTTCATGATATTTTTAAAATGTTGAAACCAAACCGTTTATCAAATTTTGTAGAATTAAAAGCAACATACCTAATTTAATGATCTTGGTATTTTTCTCGATGAACGATTCCTGATGTAATGAAATCAATTCTTGTTTCATTCTCTTTCTTTTGAACATATTTTCTTGACGTGTAGCAAATTTACATTGAATGCACATAAATAAGCTTTGACTAATATTTTACATGAACAAAAAGCGTTCTAGAACTGTGCATTTTACCAGGCATAGCCAAAATTAATGGTCAGTAGATGATACGATCGGAAATATAATCTAATGTGTTCACTACTTAAACAAGTTTTAATAAAACACATTGAGAAGTCAATTACAATGATATTCGAGACTCAAATTTCACTTTTACACACCTGTCGTGCAGTATGGGTCACTTTGAACTAATTCTCGCTGTTTTAGTTACTCTATGGTTTTAAGCATGATAACTTGGGCCACCAATCTCAATATATGGTTTTGGATAAGTTGTTGACTGACTAAAGTGAGATCCGCTACCCTACCACCATTTCTCTGAAGGATTAGATGTATTGTTTTAACCATACACAGATCAAGTGAATGAGTAGAAACACATGTAAACAATACTTATATACAGAACACATTAGCAAAATAAGTTGGGGTTTTCAGTACGGCCACTTGTTTCGGCGTCAACACTTCATGAAATGAAGTAGAGTACCCTAAACTTTATCTAAACCTTAGCAGAAAAAGATCA
Source organism: Echinarachnius parma (assembly GCA_037951105.1). Lineage (NCBI taxonomy): Eukaryota > Metazoa > Echinodermata > Echinoidea > Clypeasteroida > Echinarachniidae > Echinarachnius > Echinarachnius parma. Next base: position 25,571 of record JBAMJV010000809.1, read on the forward strand.
GTGGTTCAGGCCGCTGAGGTGAAATACCACGGTCGAGTTGTATTTGCTGTACACCCTCGGCCGGTCACCGGTGGGTAGGCGACTTCTAGTCCGTGAAATTATTCCACGGGGTCGTAGTATTCATGGTACAATTCCGTGTCGAGTTCATCAATAGATATGTAGCCCTGACAAAGAAGAAAAAAAAACATACAATACGTAATGTGTGGTTTTCGTAATTGTATTATGACATTGTATGCACATGTGCATACAATGTCATAATATAGGTTTTCCCGCTCAATTTTGCACTTTTTTCAATCGAATTCATTTAGGGTCATTCGAATTCGCGCGTTGCCGCGTAATCGTTGGTATCGGTCTTCCAAATTCCGAATAAGTGCATGCGAATTCATGCATACGCACACGCTTTCGTGAATAGACACAGAAGTTCATTTATGGGCATTCGAATTCGCGAATGTGCAGCCAACTGTCAACGGCCTTTCGCGAATTCGAATGACCATTGATGAAAAGGTATGCACTTTGTGCAAATTCACTTGCTCCTACGTGATTTTGAACGACTATTTACGAATTCGAATGCTGCTTTGGTACGGCGATCGCAAATCGCGCGAATTCGTTTGTTCCTATTATCAATTCGATTGACACAATCGCGAAATTGAGCGGGAAAACCTATACAATTACACATTTGCATTCAATATATTATAGCACGTCATCATTGGTCATGAACATTATTTCTCGACTTCGAATGTATGTTACAATGATTGCCATGCATAACAAGAAGGCAGAATGTTTTGTTGGGAAAAGGTGATTTTGCCAAATTAGATACGTCCTTGGAAGAATGTATTTTCTCACGAAATAAAACAAATGTTTTCTGAAGCAGTATTTAAACATCAAATGCTTTTTTTTTTCTGACGACGGATAGTCAACCTATTCGAAACGTCGAGTCCCTCCTACCATCCACCCTCTCCTCGCAATACCAACAGTCCTTTCTAGGACTATCAACAGTCCTTTCTAGGACTAACAACAGTCCTTTTCAGGACTATCCCAACAGTCCTTTCTAGGACTAACAACAGTCCTTTCTAGGACTACCAATTGTCCTTTTTAGGACTCTCCTAGAAAGAATACCAACAGTCTCTTTCAGGACTATCCCAACAGTCCTTTATAGGACTACCAACAGTCCTTTCTAGGACTACTAACAGTTCTTTTTAGAACTCTCCTAGAAAGAATACCAACAGTTCTTTTCAGAACTACACCAACAGTCCTCTCTAGGACTACCATAGTCCTTTTTCAGGGCTTACCAATCCATCCATCTCACATGGTGTACCCGTAAACCACACGTATTATATACACCACCATGGAAACCGATACTTACAAGCAACATTTAAATGCTTTTTTGTAATGATCTTAGAAAGTTGTTATTTGTGTTAATGTGTGTATTGAATTTTGGATCTAAACAAAGAACAACAATTATTATTTGTGCAATACGGCTGAATTAGGCCATTTCATTGCTTCCATGTATTCTTGAATACATCGATTGATTTTGGATCAAACAAAGAAACAAATACAACTTTTACCTGTGTTTGCTCCAGGAGATGTTCAAGTTTCCGCAATGTCTGGTTGAATGTCGGCCGCCTTGTTGGAGCGTTCTCCCAGCACTCGCTCATAATGGTATACCTAAATGAAACAGAATATTTGTAGAAATCAAAACGAAACATTCAAATTAATATTCAAATTACCTAAATGTCCTCACTATAGTAAAAGGTATTAATGAAATATTAAAATTAATTATAGTAAAAGTTTGGAATGATAATGTACTAAAATATCATTCGGATTAGAATATTCACGTCATTTTATCCAGTATCTAACAAGAAATTAAGATATGTTAACTAAATATTCTGGAAAATTAAAGTTATTGACTAACTTTGTCATATAAACCAAAATTACTCGGGGCTATCATATTTCTCTTGTACATTGTACTTTAGATGATGATAACAGAAGATTGAATTAAAGCCAATCACAAGTCTTACAGTGGTTGTCCACAGTGACAAGGGCGTGGCATCTTGTAACCATTGGTTACCTCCTGCTTGACTGCGATGAAGTTCATCCCGGGGTACGGCTTTGCACCTGTAATTATGGAAATTATAATTAAATAGTACTTGCTATAGACAATAACTCTAAAAATAATGCAAACAATAATAATTTATCAAATGTTTTAAAATTATAACAGATTAACAATAACATTTATTTATAAGGATAACGGTAATTAAGAACAATAATTGCCTTCACCTTAAGGAGGCATGCTATCTAAAATTTCGTCTTACCCAGTGGTACATTATTATATGTTTTTGGTATATACTATGTCATTACCACTTAGCTCAGAAAAAACTGCCTTCATCTGGAAAATACGATGCTAGCCCCGTTTATAGTGAACTACCCCGCCATAGCTTCGTTGTTCCATAATTTAATAGGGACCTATCTAATAATGAAAAATCCAATGGAATAAAGAAATAATCTAATGGCGATACAATGCATTAGATACTAGTACTACACATGCCTATATAAAACACTAGAGAACCCAACATACTACTGGACAATATTCACTCCCTTTGTCCTTTGCGTTAGTTTCTGTAAGTTAACACAATCATAGAGAATAATCAAACACAGTTTGGACAAGCTGGTGACACCACGGAAAGTTACTGAGACGTTGTGTTGACTTCCGTGGTCGGTGTCCTTTATAAATTCCTCTTCTATTACATACTCTGCTCTCACGGGCTCGAAGCCACGTATTTCCCATTTGTATAGAATGTTGGGCCAAACCCTTCGCTCCTGATGTACTGGTACCTCGGGTCAAACCAAGGGATGGGGTGGGGGGTGGCAGGGTGGGCCAGATGACGAGAACCTACTAGATAAAGTTATGTATTTAGTATTTTCTCTCTATTAAAGAGCGCATGGTGGATTGATACCACAATCTTCAGATTAATCAATTCCAAGCAAGATGTATCGAGGGTAAATGATTTATGCAAGGTGCAGAAATAACTAAATACGTATAACATATTTCAGAAATAATAGTTGTATAATATTCATAGTGTATACAATATGGTGGATTGGTCTGTTTTTTATGCACGGAACCTACCGGTTTCTGGTCCGTTGTCATGGTGACCAGTCCGTAGTCAGATATCTTGCACTCTTTCTTCTCAGTCATCAGAATATTGTGAGCACACAGCGAGCCATGATTAATCTGATAGACGATAATAGAAGGGAAATTAAAATCAAACTTTATCAACAAATTATATATTCATAATACGCTTATAAAATATTTGATTTGAATATGCAAACACAAACACTTTTAACACTTACATATAAACACACGCAACACACAAACACACACACACACACACATACACCAGGCCGTAGTCAGATATCTTGCACTATTTATTCTCGGTCATCAGAATGTTGTGAGCACACAGCGAGCAGTGAGTGACCTGATAGAAGGGAAATTAAAATCAAACTTATTAGAAAAACAAATATTCATAATATATTTTGTTCTTATCAATGATTACTTCAAAATGAAAATTGGAATATGCAAACACAAACCCTAACCCTAACCCTAACAGCAAACCACACGTATTAAGGGGCCCAGTGGGGTATTCATATTTTTTTAAACCAAAATTGGGATTTTTATCTTAAAATGATCCATGGATTCTAAGCTTTAAGAAAATACATACATTGTGGGGTAGAGGGTAGATATTAAAAGGACAAATTAGGGATTTCGTTATCAATGTTGTACATTTTGGGGGCCGAAAGTGATTATTTTCTGGCTTAGATTGGAGATTTTTAATTGTACTTTTCATAAATAGACCAAATAAAATTGTCTCAAATCAAATTTTTACCATCCAAATAGGGTTTCTCTTTTTTTAGAGTGAGGCAGCAACATCTAAAATAAACATGGCAGTTTATAGGTGATTAACATACCCTAAACTTCCATTGAACCAACTACCGACTATATATCCCGCTATGTTCCTATATTTTTTCATGTCACATTTATCAAACAAATATCAATATTGTATATGACCTTTCAAGCTCATTTGCCGAAAATCAGATTTTTAAGACTAAAATTCTAAAAACTTGAAAAGTATTCACTCAAATTCAATGAAATTTGGAGAGATTGTACATTTTTCTGAGATGAAGAGAATAATGATGGCTTTTAGAGGTATCTCTACAGAAAAAACAATTATGTTATGTTATGTGTCCCATTTCTGATTTTTTTTGAAATTTTGATTTCACTAGGAAGATGGATGAATATTAGAAAAAAGCCATCATTAGTTTGTTTGTCTATCACTGTAGTTTCTATGTTTACATTAACAAAGATATAATACCCCTACAATTTTTAGAAGATGCGATTTGAATGATGGCATGTCAATTGTTTTCATTTTTTTATTTTTTCAATATATTTGCCTTTTGAGCTATTGTCTAACTGTTTACTTTTTTGGATTCCTCACATTCTCAGCTTTCCAGCAGTATATGGTTTGTAGGGGGTAGCTTCAATAGTTTGAAAGATATTCATGATTCCGTGAAAGTGAGCGAAAATGGCAAATAATACCCCACTGGGCCCATTAAACACAAACAATTTAACACATATATACACGCAAAGAAAACACACACGAACACCCACAGATATTCAAGATTTATGACTCAGGCAGTAGCAAATTCATATTTCAATAGTTAACTAAAACATTTCTATTTACATGCTAAATTGGTTATATTCATGTATAGTTCATAGTTAAAGATTTTTTCGAAACTTAAGAAATTAAGATAATCCAAAATAATATAGCAAAAGCTGTATCGTCAGTGCGCATACTATATTTGATGATACCTTGATGATAAAACATGCCACCCACCTTTCTAGAGGAGAGAAAATCCATGCCATTTGCAACCTGGCAGGCAAACTTGAGGAGAGATGCTTCATCCAGCCGACTCTTGCTTCCCTTAATGTTCCCGTATGTACGCTGGCCGTGGGCGCCATTGGTATGTAGGTGGGTGAGCAGGGAACCCCCGGATACAAACTCGTATAATATGCTTCCTGGGGATTAGTAAGAGTACGAAAAGATACAATAGACCAGTACTGTGGTCTGCATGGAGAGATGTGTTCCTTTAAAATACCCTTTTTTAAACTATAATTGCTTGTATTGGGTTGCTTATAATTGTGTTAATTTTCAGTTACGTACTTTTGCCGTGGGCACCATGTGAATTTTGAATTGAGTGTAAAAGTATGAGAATATTAAACTTTTTTGGACCGGAGTCTATATTTAAATTTTAAAACGTATATAGGAATGTGTCTCACTGTTAGACATACTTGTTTTAACAGTTGTTGACAAATCATTTCCGTTTTACTTGTATGTAGTCTGGATTTAAGAATGATAAGTAACAAGAAATTGAAAAATAACTTACGTTGCTCAGGGCAGTATCCAATACATGCCACAATATTGGGATGGCCAGTCAAACTGCTGAGGGTTTGGACAGCACTCGAGATGGTCGATGACTCTCGCATTATGTCTGAATTAGTGTAAATCAAAATTGGGGGAAAAACATTATAATAATCAAAGTGAATAAAAAATAATACTATAGGTATCATGTTTGTACAATAATAACAGTAATTAATTTCTGCTATCGCACATTTCAAATTATTAACTCGTCAATGCGTTCTACAACCTCTCCAATCTATAAACAAACAAAAACTAATGTGTTCAGATTTCTCTTCAATATTTCTACTGTGGAAAGGCCTCAAGTATACTGGCAAATTATTCCATCAGTATGACCAGCAAACAAAATATTCCTTGATATTTTGTTTGGACATCAAAAATATATCACAAGCAACTTGTAGTGAAAAGGGGAAAAAATTTATTAATTTATGAACTTTAATGTTACTTTGGTGATATTATGATATGATGAAGTGAAAGCTAGCAGGACCCACATGAAGGACGCCTTATCGGTCGAATCAATGCCACAACTGTCGTTATTTATTTGTTTTACTTGGATACAATTACATTATGTTTATATGTAACTTTGTATTCGTGTCGCCAGTTGTAGCCGTAAATATAGGGAAAAGGGACATTCGTGTAATTGCCCGCTCTGTTCCTAGTTAACGGATTAGCATACACTATGGTTAAACCATGCCTACTTAATGAATCAGTGGATTTTGTATGTCATGCTCTTTATAATCAAGTGTAAACAAAGCATACTTTACAATACATAGACCGTCATAAACGTAATACAAATACATATATACATATATGATCATATTAAAGTAGCCTACGGATTTTTATTTTTTTTTACCTGCAGACAATTACATTATGTTTATATGTAATTTTCTATTCGTGTCGCCAGTTGTAGCCATTATTATAGGGAAAAGGGACATTCGTGTAATTGCCCGCTCTGTTCCTCGTACTTATCAACGGATTAGCATACAATATGGACAAAACATGTCTGCTTTATAATGAATCAGCGGATTTTGTATGTCATTCTCTTTATAATAAAAAGGTATACTTTACAATACAAAAACATGATGAAAATACATATCATTTGTACGACTCTCATTTTCTACATTCTGCAGACGGCGATTTCCTGGTGAGATGGGAATTCCCCTCTGACGTTGTTGCCGAACCTTCTCAAATAAACATGTTAAACCTTGTCAATATGCCAATACGGTGTAAACAACCAAAATGTATACAAAGCGCGAGCTATTGTGCAAACAAATCAGTTTGGACTTTGCCATATCAATACAAAGTGGTTTCATGGGTTTGATTTCAGTGAATACGATGTTTGTTTAACAAAAGGGTGAACGCCGGAATAGGGCATAACGTTTCACTTGTACGTGCACATCATCGTGTACACAGTATGCGATACTAGCATAATGAGGAAGTACTATTCAATATCTAAAGTAATGTGTTTCATCCATATAAAGGTAGATTTCCATATTGGTAATGAACATGACTAAGGAAAATGTCAAAGTATGCTTTTCCTGTATGTACATAAATGAAAACAATCATTAGCTATTTCACAAAACCCCACAAAACAGGGAAATCCGGATAGATATCATGGGAATTTTAAATCATTTAATGTTTACATGTCACTGTCCACTTAAATTGTTACAATTTAAGACAATTGTTTGGTGGCTTATACTATATATATACAATTATTTTTCTCGTACGATGGCAGTCATATGTTGGCATGTCTTTGCATTAGTAATGTCGAATTCAGCGGAAACATATTTTATTGAAATGATTAACGAATATATGTAATATTTTATCCTCTTTTTAACTAAGATATCTTTTCTACGATTTCAAATGATATGATAGATTACTATCTTGACAAAATAATATCTATTTGGAATGACATTACCAAACTAAAACTTAATTCAAACATATAGAGAAACTGACCAGAAATATATTGTGATTAAAAGAAGGCAAAGAAAATGGGATTCCAACGGAATTCGAACCCGAGACCTCCGGATTGCTAGACCGGTGCTCTTCCGACTGAGCTATAGAAAACCCTAGACGAGCACCGTCTAGAGTTTCTATAGCTCAGTCGGAAGAGCACCGGTCTAGCAATCCGGAGGTCTCGGGTTCGAATCCCGTTGGAATCCCATTTTCTTTGCCTTCTTTTAAACTAAAACTTAGAAACTTGCAAATAAGGTGTAATTTTGTTTCGAAAGACTAGCCTTGCGCAAATCATTATATGTGACCTTACACCACAAAACGACCAATAAGTCGGGAAAACTGATTGTGCTGATTTTCATTTAACATTAAAATACAAGACATTACCTTTAAAATGGTATATAAATTGTCATATTTGGACTAAGCAAACCCTTTCAAAATGAACGTCAAAGATTTGGCTGAAGCATTTTTAAAATAAGGGAGAAACAGGCCGCTTAAAAGATCAGTGTCCATTCAAGCGCTGTAATAAGATCACATTTATTAGATGAAAAATAATATTTAAACATGATTTCCGACGCTCAAAACTTCACATGAGGTAGATTAAGATATGCTTATTCAGGAAATACCACAAAACGACCAATAAGTCGGGAAAACTGATTGTGCTGATTTTCATTTAACATTAAAATACAAGACATTACCTTTAAAATGGTATATAAATTGTCATATTTGGACTAAGCAAACCCTTTCAAAATGAACGTCAAAGATTTGGCTGAAGCATTTTTAAAATAAGGGAGAAACAGGCCGCTTAAAAGATCAGTGTCCATTCAAGCGCTGTAATAAGATCACATTTATTACATGAAAAAAATTATTTAAACATGATTTCCGACGCTCAAAACTTCACAGGAGGTAGATTAAGATATGCTTATTCAGGAAATACCAAAATCCTAAATCTCATATTTTGAACAAAATTTGACTATTTTAGCTAATAAAAGAGAAACTACCACAGCGACATAGCGGTCGTTTTGTGGTGTAAGGTCACATATAGCTCCCAAATGCATCTATAATATCCTCAAATATTGTTATGAATGAGGATATAATGATACACATAGCTGGAACAAGATTGAAACACAAGGTTCCATAGCAATCAGGAGCCTAACATACGTACTAAAAGACTGGAATGCTCCCGAGTGGAGTGTTAAAGTGCTCTTTATGTGTTGCATTGATTGTATAATTATACAGTGTGTATCCGATTTCCTATTTTACTATTTTTAATATGCCTCTGCACAGGAAACACACCTAGTCATTTGCAGACAATTCTGTATGCGGAAATAAACAAAACATGCGGAGAACTGCTATCCATTGGTTATCAAATATAAAATAAAACGTGCCATGGATATTATGAGAAGGTATGAGTGCTATGATTGACATATAACTTGGTGAGCAGTCATTATGCTATAAACAATGTTGTGCAAATATAGCATCAATATCAAAGCATTACATTTACTTTGTTCAATTTAATCGGAATCACTTGTAGCCTCCCCATTTATCTTGTACCTTGTTGTTTCTCTTATTGTACACCATATTAGGGAAAGCCTGCTAGCTATAGTTGCATGCAAAGTCTATTTTAGATGACGTGACTAAAAGTAATCACAATATCTTTTAGTTGCTAACTAGGGTTAACTGAGTGCGTGGGGACTAGGAAAACTGTTTGTTGCTCAATAAACTGCACATCTAATATACAATTAGCAATGAACTAAGATAGCGGGGTTTCATGAATATGGAGCCAGTTACATTTTTCAAATATCTCCCTAATTATATTCAAGAGTGAACTGAGTAGGTAATAAAATCTGACATCATTTTATTTCACTAAGTAAACAGCATTGTTTTTCTTTGGAACTATATAATTCAGAAGTGTCTTACACTGATATTGTGTAAACGATTGAAAACTCAAAAGTCACTTACGAAGAAAATATATATATAGGATTACTTCAATGACATAAATTATATGAGTAATAATTCATGTTACTATTTTCCTACCTCGTATCTGCCGGATAGCCACTGCTGTACCCCCTTGTGGTGCATTAAGTTCCCCTTTCCACACGTCACCGAACTCCCCACTCCCGATCGGACCCAGTCTAGTGAAGAATGATACATCAGCAGCAGCTATCGACATTGAACCATCTCTCTTGAAGCCAAGATTTAGGGCAGTGTATGTTGCGTTAGCTGTATTGATGAGAAATCAATTATATAACCTTTACATTAATACGCATTTTCGGTCAGTGCCATGGGCGTCGATACTTACGTAATACCTATTCATCAGGGGGATGAATGAATAGATCACCCCCCCCCCCCCCCATGATGAATGGGTATCAATTACAGATCGACGCCCATGGTCAGTGCTATATATTAATGTTAGTGATGATTAAATATAAGACTATTTACAAGACTTTTGAATAATGATTACTTTTTTGATTACTTTATATTATAATGATTAAATTATTATTGCTATGAAACATCTTTCTTAAATCAGCATTTGTCACCCTTTTTTTAGCTAAATCACTTTTAAAATGTTACAAAATGCAAACGCTATGAGCAAAACCACTTACTACTTGTCCCAGGTGCGATCATCTCATAAGGTTTGCTGTCGCCTGCTCCGTCAGTGTTTACATCACTTCTGGTAAAACCAAAGAAAGTAAACATTGGCGTAACTGTCCGGGGGGGGGGGGGGGGGGGGAGGAAAAAGGAACGGCAAGTTCTTAATGTACCGATAAATAGATACATTTATATGAGGTCGTTTTGCCAGAATATTTTATGATTATTACCGGATATAATTCGAACATGGAGGTGTATCTAAATTGCTATTTCCATTAGAAGAATCATGATCCAAATTTTTAAAATGATTGAGTTCAGTATCCAGTACATATATATTTGTCCAGCATTTATGAACATTATTCAATGTATATTATGATGATCGACATACCTTGGTTTCTTGGCGTCATTCGATTCTGCGTCCGCGTGCATGAATTAAGAGAAAACATTACAATTATAAAAAGTCATAGCTTTGAAATAATTTCAAAAACACACAATGTAGATAATGTTTTGAATAACATTAATAGGTCAATTGTCCATGATAAGAATTACGGCAAGTATGACGCTTAATTTGTTAAGATATTGTATACTATCTTGAAATTAAAAGGGAATATGACCAGATCATTGTTATAGCATTTATGTTTATTCAATTAAGATGTAACTTTTCTTTTTTTTCAATTGTTTGCAAAAAATCGTAAAATATTATGATTAATGTCTTTAACCTCTCAAAAACAGTTTACAAAATAAGAGATGTAATGTTTGTTCACACTTACTTGACCACTCCCTTCTCAGTAAAATCACAAGAAAGACGTTTGCAGCCAGTGATGTGGCCAATAGAACGGCTAAAATAGCTAGACCAGCTTTTGCTTCGAAACTTAGACAATCTCCTGAAGGTTGGAAATAATTATTAAATTAACTAATGCTTATGTCAATTATTACACAAAATAATAGTTAAGCATCTTAAAAAGTGCTTTATTTAAACTAAGCATGCATGGCCCTTTTACAAATCATCTGAACAGTTTACAGTAGACGGATGGGGATGAATGTAACACTCTTAAACAAATCCAGATCGAAAAGCCTGGATTTTTTGCTCATTTTTGCTCATTTATACTCCGCCATATAACGTCCATTTGACTTGAAATTTTCACACAATAGCCTGTGGACATAATAGATAACAACAATATACATTATATCAACCAATCATCACTTTTGCACATGTGAACAAAGTTACTAGATCCCTTTAAATTACTTAATTTGTGTTGTTTAATATAGCTGAATGTGCACAGAGACATCTTCGGCAAAGTAAAGTAGTGCTCGTGCAATGCGACCAAAATGATGCGAACAAACTTAATGAGACCCGCTAAGATGAAATAAGCTTTATTACAGCAGGATCAAGAACAAACAAATTGAAATAATGTATATTAGTGTGAATAGAAGACCAAAATTGATATCCATATTACAATGGTTCATTAGCAAATTAACTTCAGTTTTAACTTCAATCTAAGCATGGTTAAAATAAACAGACCATATAAACTTTTTATTGTGCAAATAAAGTACGTTTCACCAACATAATTAATAAAGGAATACAAAGTAATTGAGATTGAAATAGGTGGTTTTCAATTTCAAAACATTGCTAGAAATCACGTTATAATCCTAAGATGAAACAATATGAAAGGATAGATTAGTAAGTCCTATCTAATGATCAAATGACATATAATTACTGTCAATCCCAAATGGACAAAAAATGCAATGGTAAGTAACCCATACCTGGTGGTGGATTTGGGACTGTCGTTGGACTCCCCGGGGTAGTAAGTAGTGTTGCTATAAATTGCAATAAGAAGACCCATGATGTTCATTGTATTTATTACAATAGTGTTCATTTTAAAATATATAATTAATTGGTTTATTTTACTATTACATGTATTTACATACGATTTTACGAATCATGACATCACAAGCAGACCGCAACAAGGAGGAATGTGCATGGTTTACATGCAGAGCCTATGATTTGCTTGTAAAACAAACTCGTTTTTGCTTGTAAATTGAGGCTTAACTGAAAATTCCTAAGAAATGAATTATAGCAGCTTGCAGCAACACATCTGAGTGTAGATCGTCCATGATATAAACTTTAACAAATGTTTGCAAATATTGAACAAAAAAAATCTAAATAATATCTCTTTGTCAACGTGAGTATTGCACTCAGCGTGTACGTCTATGGCCGAGCTATACTGCGATTGCCTGCATGTGACGTCACAAAGATGACGTCATTTTTCTTCGCCCGGACTAAAAAAATTTACGGGGATTTTTACTAAAGTGAGTTTAAAAGTTGATTTTTTTTTTTATTTTACTGGGTTTTCCGACGCGGAAAATATGTTTTTATTAGTAATCTTCATGAAAATCTACCTTAGATACAGTAAAACACAATTTTTAGGTAGTTTTCTTGTCAGCCAACATTTAAAGGGACTTAGTAACATTGTCCAAATCCTCAAAATCCAATTGGAAAACTAGCAGTTCTCTCATACCTTGTTTTGTTCGTATTGACAAAAAAATACATTGGACAGGTTTCGTTTTTTGTTTTGTTTTTCCCTTTCGTTACAAAGATATGAACGATTGAAGTTTCCAGATAATAAAATATCCGTTGGAGTTTTGAAACCGTGTACAAATTGAGTGCTGTGTTTTAGTGAATATCACTTCGCATTTTTGCTCATTTATACTCCGCCATATAACGTCCATTTGACTTGAAATTTTCACACAATAGCCTGTGGACATAATAGATAACAACAATATACATTATATCAACCAATCATCACTTTTGCACATGTGAACAAAGTTACTAGATCCCTTTAAATTACTTAATTTGTGTTGTTTAATATAGCTGAATGTGCACAGAGACATCTTCGGCAAAGTAAAGTAGTGCTCGTGCAATGCGACCAAAATGATGCGAACAAACTTAATGAGACCCGCTAAGATGAAATAAGCTTTATTACAGCAGGATCAAGAACAAACAAATTGAAATAATGTATATTAGTGTGAATAGAAGACCAAAATTGATATCCATATTACAATGGTTCATTAGCAAATTAACTTCAGTTTTAACTTCAATCTAAGCATGGTTAAAATAAACAGACCATATAAACTTTTTATTGTGCAAATAAAGTACGTTTCACCAACATAATTAATAAAGGAATACAAAGTAATTGAGATTGAAATAGGTGGTTTTCAATTTCAAAACATTGCTAGAAATCACGTTATAATCCTAAGATGAAACAATATGAAAGGATAGATTAGTAAGTCCTATCTAATGATCAAATGACATATAATTACTGTCAATCCCAAATGGACAAAAAATGCAATGGTAAGTAACCCATACCTGGTGGTGGATTTGGGACTGTCGTTGGACTCCCCGGGGTAGTAAGTAGTGTTGCTATAAATTGCAATAAGAAGACCCATGATGTTCATTGTATTTATTACAATAGTGTTCATTTTAAAATATATAATTAATTGGTTTATTTTACTATTACATGTATTTACATACGATTTTACGAACATTATGCATTTAAAAAATTCTTCTTTGTGCTCGTTGTAAGATACAAGTAACTATATGTATATAAACATTTATCAAGTACGTATAGTGAAATTAGTCAGAATGTTAAAACTCAGTATGAACAATTTAACAAAATCAAAATAAAACATTTATAAGGTGGCAAACGACAAACGGAAAACGGCAAACAATTTTAACTGAACTGAATATAGATATAAGGAATGCTATTAGCGGAAAATGATATTTATGCTTTAGTATGCCTATATTATGTTTGGAGCATTGCATACACTTCGTAGCAAGCATGCGCCCATCGTGAATTGCTTCAAATTCGACAATTCTCCGGGCCATCGGGTAGACCCCTTTTTAGTCATTATTATTAACATAATTTTCCTCATGATTTGAATTAACAACTTACCTGTCGTTATAGAAGGTATTGTGGTACCTGTTAGATAGTAACACATTAACAAAGAATATTTAGCATCTATCTGGCAACATAGCTTGATAAACATATGAAACGTCTTGGATTATATTCATTCTTTTACCAAGCGAAAATACAAGTTTCCCTGTCAAAATCGCAACTCTGATGTATTAAAGTAGTAATAAAAGATGATGATTAATAATAACAGCGTTACAATCCATCATTCCTGATACCTAAACATAGACAGAGATAAATATGATGAAGGAATAAACAAAAAAATTCACTCACTCTCTGGGTTAAACTGCAATGTGTCTGTGGCATTTCCTAGGGGATTCCCCGCAACACACATGAAGACAGTATAGTTCTGAGGTAATGCACTGAGCTGTACAGTGCCAACAGAACTTGTGCTTGCATGTATGAGCTCGCTGCTCTGATAAATCCAGTATTTGGTGACGAATGGATTTGGCTGGTTGAACACAGTGCATGTTACATCAAGTGAATTCCTGTCGAAGGTTACTTGAATGGCATCAGATGCAGGAGGGTCTGAAAGAGGCAAGATAAAATCAATTGTTAGACTTTGAAAGTGGAGGGATTGTGTGTGTTTATTGAAAAACATGGAATCAAATTTTGATCACGCATCTGACATTTTATAAAGTTTAAAAATATTATTTCATTTCCTTCAATATTCTTCCTCAATATATATATATATATATATATATATAAGCGAAAGGTGAACTAATACATACAGCTTTGGTTTCTTCCAATATTTAAATAATGCAAAGAATAATCATAAATGATTGAGAAGGAAGAATAATAGGCGTAGCTTAATAAGCATTGTTCCTCCCTTTAATCCTCCAAATGAAAAAAGGCACTGGTCGAAAAATTGGTCTCCGCCAGGACTCGAACCCGGGTCTTCAGCTTGGAACGCTGACGCCTTAACCACTAGGCCACGGGGACCGTGTGATTGAAGACAGATCCAAATTCAGGTCATTGGCAAGCCAATCTCTCGGCCCTTTGTACTCAATTAATTCATGGGGAGGGAGTTACGAACAAAGCAAGCCGCCTGTACCTCAGCTGGATCACAAAGGAGTGATTCAAGTATTAGTTAGAACATATATATATAAGCGAAAGGTGAACTAATACATACAGCTTTGGTTTCTTCCAATATTTAAATAATGCAAAGAATTAATCATAAATGATTGAGAAGGAAGAATAATAGGCGTAGCTTAATAAGCATTGTTCCTCCCTTTAATCCTCCAAATGAAAAAAGGCACTGGTCGAAAAATTGGTCTCCGCCAGGACTCGAACCCGGGTCTTCAGCTTGGAACGCTGACGCCTTAACCACTAGGCCACGGGGACCGTGTGATTGAAGACAGATCCAAATTCAGGTCACTGGCAAGCCAATCTCTCGGCCCTTTGTACTCAATTAATTCATGGGGAGGGAGTTACGAACAAAGCAAGCCGCCTGTACCTCAGCTGGATCACAAAGGAGTGATTCAAGTATTAGTTAGAACATATATATATAAGCGAAAGGTGAACTAATACATACAGCTTTGGTTTCTTCCAATATTTAAATAATGCAAAGAATAATCATAAATGATTGAGAAGGAAGAATAATAGGCGTAGCTTAATAAGCATTGTTCCTCCCTTTAATCCTCCAAATGAAAAAAGGCACTGGTCGAAAAATTGGTCTCCGCCAGGACTCGAACCCGGGTCTTCAGCTTGGAACGCTGACGCCTTAACCACTAGGCCACGGGGACCGTGTGATTGAAGACAGATCCAAATTCAGGTCCAAATTGAGTACAAAGGGCCGAGAGATTGGCTTGCCAATGACCTGAATTTGGATCTGTCTTCAATCACACGGTCCCCGTGGCCTAGTGGTTAAGGCGTCAGCGTTCCAAGCTGAAGACCCGGGTTCGAGTCCTGGCGGAGACCAATTTTTCGACCAGTGCCTTTTTTCATTTGGAGGATTAAAGGGAGGAACAATGTTTATTAAGCTACGCCTATTATTCTTCCTTCTCAATCATTTATGATTATTCTTTGCATTATTTAAATATTGGAAGAAACCAAATCTGTATGTATTAGTTCACCTTTCGCTTATATATATATGTTCTAACTAATACTTGAATCACTCCTTTGTGATCCAGCTGAGGTACAGGCGGCTTGCTTTGTTCGTAACTCCCTCCCCATGAATTAATTGAGTACAAAGGGCCGAGAGATTGGCTTGCCAGTGACCTGAATTTGGATCTGTCTTCAATCACACGGTCCCCGTGGCCTAGTGGTTAAGGCGTCAGCGTTCCAAGCTGAAGACCCGGGTTCGAGTCCTGGCGGAGACCAATTTTTCGACCAGTGCCTTTTTTCATTTGGAGGATTAAAGGGAGGAACAATGCTTATTAAGCTACGCCTATTATTCTTCCTTCTCAATCATTTATGATTATTCTTTGCATTATTTAAATATTGGAAGAAACCAAAGCTGTATGTATTAGTTCACCTTTCGCTTATATATATATGTTCTAACTAATACTTGAATCACTCCTTTGTGATCCAGCTGAGGTACAGGCGGCTTGCTTTGTTCGTAACTCCCTCCCCATGAATTAATTGAGTACAAAGGGCCGAGAGATTGGCTTGCCAATGACCTGAATTTGGATCTGTCTTCAATCACACGGTCCCCGTGGCCTAGTGGTTAAGGCGTCAGCGTTCCAAGCTGAAGACCCGGGTTCGAGTCCTGGCGGAGACCAATTTTTCGACCAGTGCCTTTTTTCATTTGGAGGATTAAAGGGAGGAACAATGCTTATTAAGCTACGCCTATTATTCTTCCTTCTCAATCATTTATGATTATTCTTTGCATTATTTAAATATTGGAAGAAACCAAAGCTGTATGTATTAGTTCACCTTTCGCTTATATATATATGTTCTAACTAATACTTGAATCACTCCTTTGTGATCCAGCTGGGGTACAGGCGGCTTGCTTTGTTCGTAACTCCCTCCCCATGAATTAATTGAGTACAAAGGGCCGAGAGATTGGCTTGCCAATGACCTGAATTTGGATCTGTCTTCAATCACACGGTCCCCGTGGCCTAGTGGTTAAGGCGTCAGCGTTCCAAGCTGAAGACCCGGGTTCGAGTCCTGGCGGAGACCAATTTTTCGACCAGTGCCTTTTTTTCATTTGGAGGATTAAAGGGAGGAACAATGCTTATTAAGCTACGCCTATTATTCTTCCTTCTCAATCATTTATGATTATTTTTTGCATTATTTAAATATTGGAAGAAACCAAAGCTGTATGTATTAGTTCACCTTTCGCTTATATATATATGTTCTAACTAATACTTGAATCACTCCTTTGTGATCCAGCTGAGGTACAGGCGGCTTGCTTTGTTCGTAACTCCCTCCCCATGAATTAATTGAGTACAAAGGGCCGAGAGATTGGCTTGCCAATGACCTGAATTTGGATCTGTCTTCAATCACACGGTCCCCGTGGCCTAGTGGTTAAGGCGTCAGCGTTCCAAGCTGAAGACCCGGGTTCGAGTCCTGGCGGAGACCAATTTTTCGACCAGTGCCTTTTTTCATTTGGAGGATTAAAGGGAGGAACAATGCTTATTAAGCTACGCCTATTATTCTTCCTTCTCAATCATTTATGATTATTTTTTGCATTATTTAAATATTGGAAGAAACCAAAGCTGTATGTATTAGTTCACCTTTCGCTTATATATATATGTTCTAACTAATACTTGAATCACTCCTTTGTGATCCAGCTGAGGTACAGGCGGCTTGCTTTGTTCGTAACTCCCTCCCCATGAATTAATTGAGTACAAAGGGCCGAGAGATTGGCTTGCCAATGACCTGAATTTGGATCTGTCTTCAAGCACACGGTCCCCGTGGCCTAGTGGTTAAGGCGTCAGCGTTCCAAGCTGAAGACCCGGGTTCGAGTCCTGGCGGAGACCAATTTTTCGACCAGTGCCTTTTTTCATTTGGAGGATTAAAGGGAGGAACAATGCTTATTAAGCTACGCCTATTATTCTTCCTTCTCAATCATGTATGATTATTCTTTGCATTATTATATATATATATATATACATATATATAAATTAATACATATATTTAACCAAAGCAATAACAGTAACATCAAATTTATAACAGAAAATGCCCAATCGAGTTCATATTCATCAACTTGCATTGTAGACACTACCCAATTTTGCAAAGAATTCCATGTACAAAGTTCTATTCTGTAGCATCAAATGTGGGTTTAAAATGGGTTTTATTTCGAGTCCACATTGACTTACATTGTGCGTTGAGTGTCCCAGACACTTCGCCATTGAGTGCAGACACTGCATGGCCTCCAATGCTGCACTGTGTCGTATGGCCATCATCTGCTGATGTTGGTGTGAATGTGAACACACTCCTGTTGTTGGTCAGGCCTGAGTTGACAGGGTTGGTAGGGTTGGTGGGGACTACACCCGAGGTCTGCTGGACGTTATTGAGATACCACGTTATGGTTTCCTGTGGTCTGCCTCCCACTGCATCACACTGGGCTGTGCAGGGGCTACCAGCAATACACGGTGTTGATAGATTCAGTGTCCTGGTAGATCCGACTGAAATGCACATACTTGTGTACTTATTTTGTTTTAAGGAAAAAGATATGCAGCAGCAATATTGATAAAGTGAAATAATTGTATACATATGGCATGAAATATCCTATCGATGCACGATAGAGATATTAAGTTTTAGAATTGAATAGCTTTTCGACTCATTTACATTGTCTCTACTTCTTAGTCTTACTTGTGCCGAATGTGAAACCTTATAATCCGACGTTCTTTCTATTTACAAAAGTAAAGTAACTTTACATTAATACACATTATGTCAATGTTTGTAACTGAACCTGCGGGAGAATTTTCGCGATTAGTCTGTTTTTAAAAACACGAATAAGGTATACATATATATACCTTCTACTGTAACAGCTCCAGTAGCGTCTTCAAAAGCTGGCACATCTGAACAAGTATAATATACTGAATAATATATTATGAACCCTCATCCTCAAGCTCAATGTTGGATATCGTCAATGTGGATATACTTCCTGAATCCACAAAACCAAAGTTGCTGTACTTGGGATTACTTGGATTTACAATGCCATTGTTGTATATAACCAATCCAGTGGTCCCATCATTCCAAGAAAATGGTCCAGTAGAAGGCGTCTCACACACTAACACTGCGGATGACCCACTCTGAACAGTGGTACTTGATGGAGTCACTGTAAGGCCTCCATGAACAACTACGAAACGCACAAAAGGCGTGGAGATTTTGTTCTCAATTTCAGTTTCAATTTCAATTTTATTTATGTTACAGATTAATCTGTAAATTATTGCCAGAGACTGAGAAATTATCCTCACAATTTTTGTTGAGAACTGGTGTACGAGTAGTGAAATTATTTAGCCAGCCAAAATAAATAAGAATAATTTTCAAACAAATGTTTATTTCTTTTATGGGAAAATAAAATAAACCATTGCAGTACTCTTTTGAATACAAAATAGGAGACTTTGGGACTTCTGAATCCAAATGTTCTCGAATACAGCAACTTTGGCTCTGGAGACGCAGGAAGTACATCCGAGTTGACCTTCATTAATTAAATGTGTTAACGTGTAATCCGGTATAATTACATTGCCAGGATTGAGAGAAATGCAAAACGTTATCGCAAAGAGCCACTTCATTAGAAGTAAGTATTATGCTTTTCCATTCCTACGTAGCATAAGAAGAAATACAAACAATACCTTCTACTGTAACAGCTCCAGTAGCCTCTTCAAAGGCTGGCACATCTGAGCATACGTATGAACCCTCATCCTCAAGCTCAATGTTGGATATCGTCAATGTGGATGTACTTCCTGCATCCACAACACCAAAGTTGCTGTACTTGGGGATATTTGGATTTACATTGCCATTGGTGTATAAAGTCGATCCCGTGGTCCCATCTGCCCAAGAGAATGGTCCAGTAGCAGTCGTCTCACACACTAACACTGCAGATGACCCACTCTGAACAGTGGTAGATGGAGACAGTGTGACATCACCATATACAGCTATGCAACGCACAACAGCGTGGAAATCAATCTAATATTGTGAATTATCACCAGAACTGGGATGTTTATTAAATTTGTTTGATTTCCGATTATATCTCTTTTGGGGTTATTATCTATCCAACGAAAATGATAATATGTGGAATTAACAAGCAATGAAGAAATGAACTTTGGTCTCACAGATAAAGTTGTAAACTTGTGGAATATCTAATCCTGTATAAGTTCGCGAATACACCAACTTGTTTGCTGTGGAGACGCAGGAAAGTACATCCGCATTGACGATAAAATCTTACATAAAAATCCGCCAGCATTTTGGAGCTTCCTACAGATATTATTGTTGTGTCAGTGGCATGCATTAATTTTCCTCCACCATATACAGTCTTATCAAGGTTGTCTTTCCTGATCAGATGATCTTCACCTATCAATTGTTTTATTGTACATTACCTTCAACAACGAGGCTAATGACCTCTGAGTCTCCTACTCCACCAACTTGACATCTATATTCCCCATCATCCCCAAGAGTGGATCCAATCTCAGCACCTGCTATTGTCATGGTGGATGTGTCGCCAGCCTCTGCCGCTTCAAAGTTGAGATATTTGTCATCTGCAGTAATTTTTACTCCACCGGCAAATAAAGTTGTGCCTCTCGTCGAATCTACCCAAATAAATATGGGTGATGCTGCACCTGATGATGTGCATGTGAACACAGCATTACTCCCGACAGCAACTGCAGTCGACCCGGTTAGCGTCTGACAAAACATGTACTTAGTTACCTGTCGGATTCAAAATATAACTTTTCAGTTATAATCCTACATGAAAAAGTGATCAATTGGAAAGATAACATTGGTTTTAAGTGCGATTTTGCATGTAACCATAATAGGGTCAAATTGCAATCATTCTTTTTAGGGGCAGAACTGAATGGCTGGAACTAGTGACTCTGTTGACATGTGCACAAATTAATAAAGGAATATAACATGAGTATATATGTGATCTAATATATCCACTAAGTGATGTGAAGAAATTCAATTTCAATACGAGGATCGTAGGTTCAATTCCCAACCGCGAGACGTGTGTCCATCAGCAAATATATGCTCGATTGCTGCTCTCAACCCAGGTGTAGTAAATGGTTACATAGTAGGAAAGTATTCCTTACATTTGTAAATTAGTAAATGTATCATGCAGAGTTTTCACTAAAGTCTGATATCCGACAAAAAGGTCGTAGGAATCATGTGCGCATGCGCCAGAGACAAAAAGTTCGTAGGAAAACAAATTTCGTGGGCGGGGCCGGGGGGGGGGGGGGGGGGGGGGGCATAATAATAATAATCATAGCCAGGATAATACAGGTTACTTTTTTATACCGCTATTCTCAACGTATGCCCCCCCCCCCTCTAATATATTGCCAAATTTGCAAGCATGTCAAGCGAAGTGAATAGAAGACTATAGCAATTTAATTTCTATTTTTGAAAAAAACTTACTTATTTGAATCTTGATGGTAATTTATGCAAATAAGGTCTTAAAATTTATAGTTTTACCTATAAATCATAATACTCTTCATAATTAAACAAATTTTTGTCTCAACATACAACCTTTAGACCATTTGGAAGAATAATACAACAAAAACATTCTGAAGAGCCAGATTATTCCTTTTGTGTTCTAATGTAATACTTTATTATGTATTTCTTTGTTGTTTAACTTATAACATGTATTGTTGATGTTGTTTTATTTTATTTATAACTATGATTCGATTCGTTTGACCCCTAAAAACAAACACTTCAAGTGTAAACAAGACCAAATAACCAATTTTATCTGTATTTATGAAAACTGATATTTTCACATGTTTTGTACACAAATTACGAAAAGGAGCGATTTTTCGGGCTGACATGCAAAAACAAATGGTCACGTAAATTCGTAACGGTACGTCCGATTTGAAAAAAGATTGTTTAAGAAAATGTGCGAAATGTAAAAGAAAAAAGTCACCAAGCCGCGGGGCGTCATCTTTACGTGTTCTTGTGCAATCAGAACAATCGCGGAGGTGGGGCCATAATGGCGCCCCCAGCCTCACTAGGGTTAGAGGGATATAGTTCCTTTGTTGACGAGTGCAACAAGTGATGAATGATTGATAAAATATGTTTTGTTGTGATCTGATATGTCTACTATATAATGCGTGATAATTTTCCGTTAAATTGAATGAGCGAAAATGCAAAGTGATATTTGCTAAATGAATTTGTCAACAGATAACTATCCAGTAGATAGTCATGCTGATATTGGTAATACAAACCCAATGAGGTATGTGAGTTCCAAATACGTTTTGGGGATGTTGACGACGTTACTAAATCCATTTAAGAATAAGAATGACGGTTGGACCGAGGTTGACCAACTGACCAAAGTGGACAAAATTACAATCATGATATTTTGTGAAAACATTTGTTAGTATTTAATTTCCTTTAAACAAAGTAATTAGTTTGTCAATTAATTTGAGTCCACACTTATTGTACCATGTTAACCAAATAAAGATTTCTTATCATTACATTTCATTAACATGTTAAACACTTGTAACTATAAGTAGGGCCTATCATGCTAATCGAACAACTTTTGTTCAGTTCGATTTATTTTGTACCATTATAAGTTTTATGGCTCTATAGCAACTGTTACATTACGTTTCACCCAAGTTAGAAAATATCCGCTTCTCAGGCCTGAGGAGAGGTTGAGAGATTCGTGCCTCTAGTAGAATTGTATCACCGTTTACACCGTTCTTATCGGTTTACTGCGTGTAACCGGAGGAGATTATCTCTATAATACCACCAGGTCTCGGGGGGCAGTTAACAGGGCATGGAATGTTGACGAAAGCTATTAAAATGGTTGAGTTGATTTCCACCGTGGTGGAGATCACGGCTAACTTAGTGAAACGTAATGAATTAGGCACTTATCGTTTACATGTTCAAGGCATACAATATCCATTATACAATGGCCAGTGGTGTACATGGACAATACAATTGCGTTGATGCAGACTTACCGAAGCCCAAATCAGAAGAGAATACAGAACCGGTGATTGTGTCGCATAATACATGATTCAAGATAGGGTCGAGCAGTTGTGAATCGAACTGTAAAAAAAAGGATTAATATACTAATTTAAGCATTGTTCTAGCAGGTTATGGAGGGGATAATTTGAATGATTAAAAAGTCTGATTTGAATTCAAAGTCTAACATTACATAACTATTACTCCACAAGAATGCAAAAGAAGGACAAATTAAACACCGAAATATCAGTCTTAAATTTCACGTTTTTTTTTCTCACTGAGGTTGTAATGGTTAGGATCTGAACCAGTAATTTTGTGGGGGAACAGAAATTATTGGGGGCTAGTATGTCCCCAAACCGTATGTAGTATGTGAACGATTACTGAAAATTAACACATTTTCTTTTTATTTAAATATACATATTGTTGTTGTTTTATAATCAATGTACAATAATTTTAAAAACAATATATTTATATGAACTGCTAACATCTTAGTTTATTAGTGATATAGTGCTTAAAGCACATTATTATGCAGAATTAGTTATTATACATACTCATAAATATATATCACAAAGAATCCTCATGAACTGGGATGTATGTTTTCATTTTTGAAATAATCATTCTATAAAGGACACTTAGATTGTGGAATTCTAATATTTCATTCACTCTCACAAGTTCAGCTCTCGTAGCCTTGTTCATGAGAATAATTCAATTAAAGTGTGAATGATAAATTGAAGGTAAATATATTCAATCATATTAATTGACTTACCGAAAATTACCAAGACAACATTGCCACCAACAAGGAATGAATCACCTGATTTGTTGTGGTTTGTTGAATAAACATAAACGCTCATCAATTTCCCATGCGCAGCCCTTAAGCCATATATACAGTAGACCAATACTCTGTGCGACCGTAAAGATAATAAACGAGTAAAGGGTAAAAAACCCACAACAAATCTTGCGTTCCGGTAGATGTATGTCTACCAAAATGTAGTCCTATTTGTCGGTCGATTACACTAAACGAATTGCATACTTTAGATCTCGCGGGTCTCGGAGTGTAATTCAGCAGGTTATTACACTATATACGATATACGCATGAAAAATGATAAATGTGAAACAAAATAACGTTACAATGCATGAAGTCCGTGCCAAGAGGGCGAATTTCATTATGTTGTTGTATCATAGGTATAATGGTAAGAGGCGTTCACTATTAAAAGTTAACTATGACAAAGACATATCATGATGCATGTAATGCCAATCGCATAATAATATTTAATAACTATCTCCCCCCATTTGCCATCCATTATATCTTTCTACTATCCTCTTGAACACCTCCTTTGTTCCATATCCTGTTCTTTCATTGCTTATCTCATAGCTTTCCAGCCTCCACTTGACTCATTCTCCCATCCCCAGTAGCCCTCATCAGCACCATTTCTTTTGTTCCCGTCTACTCTAGCCTGCTACTGCATGCACACCTCCTCCATTGTATCCCCCCATTCTTTTGTTCTTGTTCACTCCAGCCTGTTGCTGAGCGCACTTCCCTCCCACCTGTGCATGTTTATAACTCTATGTTTAGTTCAGTTAGTGTCATTTGTTCGCCTGAAGAAGAATCTGCCAGATTCGATAGCTCGCGGCTCCATTGATTTACATTTTACTACACTTGCCTTTATAGTGGACAAGCAGCTTTCAGCAGTTTCTTACATTTATTCATTCACTTCTCTGCTGTTGCATCACTTCCATGTGATCCTCCTTATCCACTTTGTTTTGTTCAGTTCATTGTTGATAGATATTTGTTGCATGTATCTTCTTGTTTATCTTCTTATTATACCACTTTCCTTGTAGCCTCCCACTATTTGATTGTTTATTTTGCCTTCATTCCCATTCAGTTCAGCTCATTTCGCCATTGTTTTGTATCCTTATTCCTTCCACCATCCAGGATATGCATATTCTCACTTTATTGTATGCTCTAGTTTTGCTTTTAGGTTCATATTGCACCATGGCTAACCACTTGTCTCTCTTTCATCAACTCAGGAACACCAAGGTCAAGGCTCTTAGATACTCCTTCCACCATGATAGCTATAGATATTTCTCTCTCAATCGCATCGTACCCAAAGGTCTCCAACAGAAATGCACACCATGTCTCGGCTCTCTCCCTGCTCAATTACAGAAACGCTGGAACCAGACCCTACTTAATACTTCTTACCGCCTGATTCACATTCTGACAGAACACTGTTCCTCCCAACTTGATTCCTTCTCAACAGAAATTGATAGATTAGAAACTGACCTATGTTCCTGTTGTGACGATGCCCAGTGGCAAAAGTACAATGATGAGATCCAATTGTGTTTATCCCAACATAGACCAGCTCTCCTTGAACGCAGAAACAAGAAAATCAGCAGCCTCAACAAGAAACACCGAAGTCACAACCGATTTAAGCGACAAACCCCCATCAACCCCAACACTCTCCCCATCAGAAACCTCACTTCTATCCAAAGGTCTCAAGTTCTGCCCCACACCGCCGGAGGTCAATCAGATTGCACTCAGTCAAGACCTCTCGTCCTTCCACCGTATGATACGACTCAAAGAGTTCTTCCTAGATGCACCGACCTCCCACCCTGAACCCTTCCGTCCGAAGAGTACTTGGGTTCTTCCCAAGAACAGAGTACCCGCCCTTGAAACATATGTCCAAGCCACTAATTCTAAAGTTCTCTCCACAGATCACCCCACCAGAACACACGACAACCTTCCCCGGGACGAACGCCAAGCTCTTACCTCCCTTAGGAATAGGACCGACATCATCATCAAACCGGCGGACAAGGGCTCAGCCGTCGTTGTCATGGATCGCCAGCAATACATCGACGAAGCTATGAAACACCTTAATAACCGGTCCCATTACTCCACATTAGATTCTGACCCCACTCATGAGTTCTCCCAACAGATTCAGTCCACGCTCGATGACATGAAATCACGTGAGCAACTGTCTACCAAAGCCCATAAGTTTCTCTCCCCCACCAATGTTAAACCAGCAAGATTCTACCTTCTCCCTAAGATCCACAAACCAGGTAATCCCGGCCGACCCATCATCTCTAGCAATGGCTCTCCCACCGAGAACATTTCTCTGTATGTTGATCATTTCATTAAACTCCTTGTTCCACAGGCCCCTCTTACATCCATGACACGCCCGACTTCCTCCGCAAACTGGAACACATCAAGAACCAGATACCAGACACCGCCATCATAGGAACATTTGATGTCTCCTCTCTCTACACCAACATCCCTTTTGACGAAGGTATCACAGCCACGTGTGAAGCCCTATCCCTCAGCACCCACTCCAGTCCCCCATTTCAGATCTCAAAACTCTCATGTCCCATGTTCTCTTCAAGAATAACTTCAAATTCATGGATCAACATTTCTTGCAGATATTCGGCACCGCCATGGGAACTCGTATGGCCCCTTCCTTTGCCTGCCTGTTCATGTCCAAGCTGGAAGAACAGATGCTTGACTCTGCCCCCTGTCGACCACTGATTTGGTGGCGCTACATCGATGATATCTTCTTCGTCTGGACCAGGGAAGAAGATAGTCTCCACACATTCATTGACCACATGAATTCGTTCCACAGGACCATCAAATTCACTTCCGAATTTTCCCACAATCAGGCCCATTTCCTTGATGTCTCTGTTAAGCACGAGGAAGGCACCATCACCACCAACCTGTTCACCAAACCCACAGACACCCATCAATACCTCCACTCATCAAGCTGCCATCCCCGTCACTGCAAAACGAGCATCGCATACAGCCAGGCTCTCAGACTTCGCCGCATTTGCTCCAAAGACTCTGAATTTTCCTCCCATGCCAGTAACTTGAAGATGCATCTTGTAACCAGAGGACACAGTGCCAAAAGAGTCCAACAAGCCATCTCTAAAGTGCGTTCCATTCCCAGGTCTGAAGTTCTCCAACAGAAAATTCCCGACCAAGAACCTGCTGCCATACTCCCCATGGTCACTACATTTCATCCCAACTTACCTCCCCTCCGCAGCATCCTCCACAACAACCACCACATCCTCCACACTGCGGATCGTCTACGACAGGCTGTCCCCAATGTACCCATTGTAGCATACAGGCGCCCCCACAACCTGAAAGATCTCATCGTTCGTGCTGAACTTCCCTCCCTAAATGATCATCTCTCTCCCATACAGCATGGCACCTACAAATGCACTTCCAACAAGTGCATCGTGTGTAAGGTCAATATTCTCCAAGGTGACCAATTCAAAGGTCACTCCACCAACCATTCACACCACTCTAAGGGCCACATCACATGTACCACCTCTAATGTTGTATATCCATCACTTGCAGGGTTTGCGGGATGCAGTATGTAGGGGAGACCAGGAACACACTGAAGAAACGCTTCTACGGCCACAGATCTACTGTTTTGACATCCAAACTTGACACTCCAGTAGGGCTTCATTTCAATTCACCCAACCATTCCATTTCAGACATGATTCTTCAGGGCACCGACTCATTCGCATGCACACCTCCTCCATTGTATCCCCCCATTCTTTTGTTCTTGTTCACTCCAGCCTGTTGCTGGGCGCACTTCCCTCCCACCTGTGCGTGTTTATAACTCTATGTTTAGTTCAGTTAGTGTCATTTGTTCGCCTGAAGAAGAATCTGCCAGATTCGATAGCTCGCGGCTCCATTGATTTACAATAACTATTATCATAATGTTTTTAATATGAAAATGAAAATCTGTTTAAAACTGTTTTAACTCTTTTCCATATAACCTAGAAAGTAACTTTGTTTAATTCGTAGCTTTGTAAATGTAGGTCAATGTGTGATATTTGAAACTGAAGATGCAGAAATCTGAAAATAATCATAGTAAAATGTGTATATTTATTCTTTATCCACCCATGGGATAGATTGCCCTTGTCGGATTCTAGCTGGGTTTTTTTCAATGGGGTCCAGGAATACAATAATATGTGCTACTTTCCATCATGACTTCCAATATATACCTGTTACAATAATAAGCATTAATAATAATTACATTTGATGTGCATTAGTGTGTATCATCGGCGGCCATTTGTTGCATGAAACGGTCATATACTTACTGTAATTGTTGAGATATAACTTTGAAATCAGTACACCACGCAAAGTGCAACATTTCTTCTCCGTGTGGAACAATCGAGTCAGGCATCTCGTAGACTGGCGCACACAGTGCGAAGGAATCACGTTCCAATCATTCCAGGAACCCATTTATAAACCTTGGTTGTACCCAGAGGGCAAACCACCATTTTTTAAAGATTTTAGACATGGGCTGCTGTAAAAGGTTGGCCACTAAAAATGGTTTATAGGACCTTTTAGGAACACAACCTATGTGGCCTACCCCGCCAATAAGCTACTGGAAGTCCACAGGACGAGTTTTAAAAAAAAACGCCCCTAACCTAATGCAGCTAGAACGTAGGTCTTAGGGTTCATGAAGACACAGTTACACATTTTGCGCTATTACACCATAACGCATGGTGATACAAGCTTGTTGTTTCAAGGAAGTCTTCCTTGGAGTCTTGCGCATCATATGATACATAGCTGAGTATATTGCATCTTCGGTTATTATGTCACACGTCGTTACACAGTGATGTGTCATACACGGACGTGAAATTTCGTATACAGCGCTTATGAATAAAAGACAACTAAATGCTTAATAATAACAAATAAGCTATATTAAGATATTTACAAACTTGATTTGCATTTGAAACTACTATGAATATCATTATACAATGACACCAACTATCAAAATTAATATACAATACAAAACATAAGCAATATAAAACAAAGAGATAAGAATATGAGTTGTTAATGTCATGATTGTTTTAATGTGTTTAATTGCGATCTAATGATACGAAATCCATCCAAAATATCATGTATTAATATTTCACCCATACAGAGGAAGGTGTGTGTGTGGGGGGGGGGGGGGGGGGGGGGGGTGACACAGGACCAACCCTAGCTCGTTGATTTATGGACTCCAAACATAATCATTATCGAGGATTACCCACACAATATGGACAAGGTGTGTCTGAAGGCTTAATACATGACAAGTTTTAAAAAGAGTCCCTTACTAATTCTTAAAAGAGTTACATTGTGAAGTTTGCAAGGGGGTATTGTTGTTGTTGTTGATGATTTACCCTCATAAATGGCTTCTGTCTTCAAGGACCTTCTAGGAACACAACCTAGGTGGACAACTTCACGCATTAGCTGCTGGAGTCCACATAAAGCAGAAACTAAAACGCGACTACACAAAACCACTCACTGCAGCCATCTCCATAGAGAAACGTCCTCTGTAGGAGGCAGTAGCTACATGAGAACTTCTAAGCTCTCAATTTTCCGAGATTGGAATCTTTAAACTGGTCAGCGTCTGTGATGTAGTAGTACTGCATGGTGTGGTATCGTGCTTGAGTGATAATGTCATCTGTTATGGCATCGGCCTGGTTTTTGCCAAATCTTGCACTGCCAGTATATTCCAATTCTAGGCTGCGGCCCTCACTCCTAACCCACAGCTCTGAGAGATCGGTGAGATGTATTACACTATGATATTATTATACACATATTTATGATGTCAGTGACATTGGTATGAAAAACTATTCTGACGACTCTGTCATTTTTGACACTGTATAGTGTTTGGAGTGTGACCCTTGTATCAGTCTCATGTTGCATAGATTCAATGGCTAGAACGTCCATAATATACCTCACTGAGGGTATACCACTTTTGTGTTCCTTCTTTAAATCCATCACCAAGGTACAGACGGGTTTGGCCTAGAGAAGGTTCAAGTTGTCCATTCACCATTCACAGAGCAAGCTCAGAATGTGTGTTTCGTTAGCTGATACTCATTTGGATCAGGAGCTGTGTATTTGGATTTGGATAGGGAATACCTCTGTTCCTACACAGCAGACTTCAGACTGGTCCCACTGTAGCAGTCACGGCAAGTGTATGATCTCATTACTGAAAGAAACATCTTTCAGCAGCTGATTTTTGTACCACACATCGATCGCTTCAAATGTTCGATTGCTTCAAATGTTTGTAATGACGTGCCATATGTCGCACATTGCATCAACCACAACTGCTGGTTTTCTGTTATCCTTGACCTTGACTACAACCTCTTTATCCCTGATGACACTATTCTGACCAGATGTATGGTATGGGCAGGATAAATGGAGGTGAAGCAATATGTTTTTGTGTGGACAGTTTTCAATGTCCGCTTCCTGTGCCCTGTGGACTTCCAGCTGCTAGTCTGCAAGGTTGTACACCTAGGTTGTAAAAGGTCCTATGAACCAGTCTAGGGACCAACCTTTAACATGACGCCAACTCTGTTCTTTTAAGAAATAAATAGCTGCCTTAATGTAAAACTTCAGACACATTTTTGTCCCTGGGTGGGTAGTCCTTGATTATTATTATTTTTGGAGTCCATTGATGAATGTTTATGTATTGTGACCCTACCCTTCCCCCTTTCACACAAGCACACACACACACACACACACACACACACACACACACACACACACACACACACACACACACACACACACATACCCCCTCCTCCCCCCTGTATCTGATTCAAGGAGTGAAATATTAATATATGATATTTTGGATGGATTTCGTATTATTGTATAGCAATTGAACATATATATACCAATCATATCACTCACAACTCATATTCGTATGTAGTTCATTGTTTTGTATTGCTTATGCTTTGTATTGTTTATTAATTTACATAGTTGGTGTAATTGTATAATGTACTTCATAGTCATTTCAAATGCAAATCATGTTTGTAAAGATCTTAATATAGCTTATTTGTCATTCTTAAGCATTCAGTTGCCTTTTATATAAGCGCTGTATACGAAATTTCACGTCCGTGTATGACACATCACGGTGTAACGACGTGTGACACAATAACCGAAGATGCAATATGCTCAACTTAGTATCATAGTATCATTGTGATGTAATTGCGCAAAATGTGTGACTGTGTCTTCATGACCCCTAATTCTGATACACATTATTGAGCTGCATTAGGGGTGTTTTTCTTAAAACCCGCCCTATGGACTTCCAGTAGCTTAATGGCGGGTAGGCCACATACGTTGTGTTCTGGTGGCCAACCTTTTACAGCAGCCCATGTCTGAAAATCCCTTTCGCCCCCTTGGTATTGAGAATAGCAACCATTTTCTTGCGGTATGATTAACGGAAAAAGCACACTCTGTGATGTTTCAATAACATCTCAATTTGATTCTGGCATCGAATCAAGGGGGAAGGGGATTATCACTAGTAATTGATGCTAAAATCTATTTTACACCTTATACAGGTTTCGACTCAGGACATCACGATTTTCAGGCACACGCTCAACCAATCTTGCCACACCACGTCCACATCTTAAATTATACAATGTTATGATTACAATCACCATAGTGACAAATAAACTTTTAATGCACAATACGTTTCATAGGTCTTATTGTTATTCTAATAGACTGTAATACAGTATATGTATGACTTGAATATTATAAATGTTTATCATAATTATCATGAAGCAATGTTGCTTCAATGAGATTTTTTAATTACAAAGCACTACCAGCTTAAAGGGATCTAGTAACTTTGTTGACATTTGCAATATATGTCCACTTGGTGTTGTGTGAACATTTTAATTTGAATGAATGAGCAAAAATGCAAAATGATATTCCCTAACTCATTGCACTCACTTTGTTCACGGTTATGACGCTCCAGTGGTTAATTAACATCTGAACACTTCAATCGTAAACGTAAGGGAAATTTGAAAAACCGAAACCTGTCCCAAGATTTTATAGCTAATACGAATACAACAAGGTATGAGGGAACCGCTAGAATTCCAGTTGGATTTTGAGGATTTGGATAATGTTATTTTAAAGTCCCTTTAAAGGGGTAGTACAGTTTTGGCATTTAAAGGCTGAGCTTTAGTAACCGAAACCTGCACAATAACATTACGAACTATTAGTTATAACTTCGCCGTGCTCGAAAGGTATAGACAATTTGAGACGACTAGGTAAAAAGGCCTGTTATCATTTAAAAAGAGGCATTAAAGATATAGTTGAGTTTTGGTAGAGAGGGCGCTACACAAAATAATCTTTTCGTGAGATAATGAAAAAATGAGTGTCAAATTTGAAAGAACATACCATTTTAATGGCAGAACAAACTTTATTTGCTCAAAATTGGTTCAGAAACGGCTGATATATCCATAAACATATCCATTTGTAATAAATGTGGGGCCCCACAAGTATTCTAAAATTTTGGACCAGCCGTTAAAATTCGTTTTAAAATGCTTCCTCTTTTCAAAATTGTTCAAAGGAGGTTTTTAGATAGTTGTTGATTATCTCTCTATCTAATCACTATTTTAATAAAATATCATAATGGTCAATATTTTATTTTAAATGGTTTAAACAAATGCGTTTTTTTTTAAAGCACCCACTTTAGTTTTAATAGCTCGTTGTGAATGATAACGGGCATTTTACTTGGTCGTTTGTCATTTTTTTAATTCCTTTTGAGCATGGTGGAGTTATAACTATTAGTTTGTAATGTAATGGTGCAGGTTTTTGGTTACTAAATTCAGTTTGACTAAAACTGTACTCTCTCTACCAGAACTCAACTATCCCTTTAAAACACAAAAGCATCTGTTTCAACCATTTGTCATACAAAATGATGCATGTGATGTGTTTTTGAAATAATGATTAAAAAGAGAGATCACCACCAAGTATTTAAGAACCTCTTTTGAAAATTGAAAAAAATAGTAATTACGTTTTAATTAAAACAAATCATAGAATAAATATGGGCCCTAGATTTCTTCCGGTCGGATATAAAAATTGATATTTCAGCCGTTTCTGACCCGATTTAGATCAAATAAAGTTCATTCTGCTATTAAAATTGTATGCTCATTCACGTTTTACACTCATGTTTGTATTATCTCACAAAAAGATTATTTGGTGCAGCGCCCTCTATACAAAATCTGAACTACCCCTTTAATACCAAATAATAAATGCATGATTTTTATAATAATACTCAATATTTATTTTAACTTGTTTATGCAATTATACACGCTTTATATCATATTGGAAAATTATGATATTTCAACTATAATCTTCAATATTCTATATAATGTTGCTATGTGTACGTATTATTAACATGAAATCATAATCGTTTACGCAATGAATCATTTTAACGATTAATAGTGATCCAGCATTTTTAGATAAATGTGTTGTAGAACGAAAAAAAGCATACCAAGAATTCTGATTTCAGTATTTTCTCAATGAGCTTTTCTTGATGTTGCGAAACCATTTGTTGTTTCATTGTTTGTTTTTTTTCTTTTTAACTTTTTTTTCTCTGGACGTGTAACAAACTAAGTTTGAATGCCCAAAAATACACTTTGACAAATTACATTGTCGTCCATAATAATAATATGGACAACAATGTAATTTTTCAAAGTGTATTTTCGTGCATTCAAATGCATTATGATCGCTATTATTTATTTCATATGCAATATATACATGATTCATGTCATTATTTAAGGGATAGTTGAGTTTTGGTAGAGAGGGCGTTACACAAAAAAAAATTTGTGAGATAATTAAAAACTGAGTGTCAATTTGAAAGAGCATACCATTTTAGTGGCAGAATAAACTGTATTTGATCAAAATCGGTTCAGAAACGGCTGAAATATCCATAAACATATCCATTTGTAATAAATGTGGGGCCCCACAAGTATTCGATAATTTTGAACCAGCCGTTAAAATTTGTTTTAAAATGCTTCCTCTTTTCAGAATTTTTTAAAAGAGGTTTTTAGATAGTTGTTGATTATCTCTCTATCTAATCACTATTTCAACAAAACATCACATGCACAATATTTTATTTTAAATGGTTTAAACAAATGCATTTTGTAAAGTGCCCTCTTTAGTTCAAACAGCTCTTTTTGAATAATAACAGGCTTTTTACTTAGTCGTTTGTAATTTTGTTATTCCTTTTGAGCATGGTGGAGTTATAACTATTAGTTTGGAGTGTAATGGTGCAGATTTTGGTTAATAGAATTCAGTTTGACTAAAACTGTACTTTTTCTACCAGAACTCAACTATCCCTTTAAGTATAACAATACACCTTAAGTACCAAGTTACATTTGATAAGGACTGGGTATATACAATTTAATCGCAAAGTTAAGGTATATATTATATAGGCTTATGACGATATGAAAACAAAGTAAGATGTCAATTCATAGAAACATTTGCAATCACTTTATGAAATTGACCTTTCGGTAGATTAAACAAACTTAAAAATTGAAATTATATTAGAAAGCATTTCCATGGTATTCTTCAATAAACCTAACATAATAAAATATCTTTTAAAGATTTAAGATCTTTAAGATGGCGGGTCGCCATTTTGAACTAGGTTAGTTTGCGCGCACCGCATGACACTGAGCTAACGTGCATCACGCACCGTACGCAACGCGTACGCTAGATGGCGCCGCGCTTCTGATTTGACGAATCTGAACTACCTTTAAATAATGACATTTCAACTAAAATTGTATATTTCAACGAATATTTCTAATGCATTATCAATTGTATTGAATAAATAATAATAGATAATTATGAAATTATAATAATATTGTGAAGCAAAAAAAGGTTCTGAAACAATAATCTGATATATCCCGCCTTTAATTGTAAAACTAATCCATTTAATTTGCACAATACAAACAAAACCATTTGGAGCTTCACATTTCTCCTCTTCCTGGTTATCTATAGCTCATGGTAACAAGGAAAATGAAGTAGGTTTTAATGTTTCGATAACACCTCCCTAATTTTGGAGAAAGTTTTATGTACGAAAGCGTTTTAGAACTGTGCATTTTCGCTAATTAAACATGTTTTTTGTGAAACTATTAGACCCACACGGAAGTAAATTACAATGATATTGGAATACGATTGCTGTCTCAAATACATTATAACAGTTTTATAATGGCTTACCGCAATTTCTCGTTGTTTCAGGCTTGATAGCTCGGGCCTCTGATCTCAATATATAATTCTAGACAAGTTATTGACTGACTAAAATGAGATCCGTAACCCTACCACCGTGTCTCAGAAGGATTAAATGTATTGTGTCAACCAAACAAAGATAAAGTAATGAGTAGAAACACACGTATACAATATTAAAATACATAACACATTAGCAAAAATAAGTTGTGTTTTTCAGTATACGGCCACTTGTTGCGGCGTCAACACTTCACGATATAGAGGTGAGTACCGTATAATTTATCTAGACCTTAGCAAGAAAAGATCAGTAGTTCAGGCCGCTGAAGTGAAATACCATGGCCGAGTTGTAGTTGTTGTACACCCTCGGCCGGTCACCGTTGGGCAGGCGACTTCAAGTCATGGAAATATTTTCCACAGGGTCGTAGTATTCATGGTACAGTTCCGTGTCGAGTTCATCAATAGATATGTAACCCTGACAAAGAAAAAACAAAACAACAATACAAAATGTGTGGTTTGCATAATTGTATTAGGACAGATTATATGCAAATGTGCATTCACTATAGTATAGTAGGTCATGAACATTATTTCTCGACTTCGAATTAATATTAGTACTCATTGTCATGCAAATCAAGAAGGCAAGGATATATACAATGTCCCGTTGGGAAAAGGGTGATTTTGCCAAATTAGATACGTCCTTGCAAGTATTATATATATTAAACTGTCACCATTAATCTAGCAATAAGGCTTTCCATTTTTCTCACTAAATTAAATATTGTTTTCTGAACCAGTACTAAACATCGAATGCATTGTTTGTAATGTTTTTTAAAAGTTGTAATTTTGGTTGATGTTTGTTTTGAAGTGTATAGAATTTTATATCTAAAAAAAAGAGCAATAAGGATGAACAAGGCCATTCCATCGCTTCTATGTATTCTTGCATATGTTTTCGATTCAATTTGGAAATAAGCAAACAAAGAAACAAATACAACTTTTACCTGTGATTGTTCCAGAAGCTGTTCAAGTTTCCGCAGTGTCTGGTTGAATGGCGGCCGCCTTGTTGGAGCGTTCTTCCAGCACTCGCTCATAATGGTATACCTAAATTAAACAGAACATTCATAGAATTCAAAACGAAACATTCAAATTAATATTCAAATTAACTGAATGTCCTCACTACAATAAAAGGTATTAATTAAATATTAAAATGAATTGTAGTACAAATTTGAAATGATAATGTACTAAAATATCATTAGGATTAGATTATTTACGCCATTTTACCCAGAATCTAAAAAGAAATTTAGATATTTTAACTAAATATTTCTGGAAAATTAAAATGATTCATTAACTTTGTCATATAAACCACAATTACTTGGGGCTTTCATATTTTTCTTGTACATTGTACTTTAGATGATGATAACAGAAGATTTAATTAAAGCCAAAAACAAGTCTTACAGTGGTTGTCCACAGTGACGGGGGCGCGGCATCTTGTAACCGTTGGTTACCTCCTGCTTAAATGCGGTGAAGTTCATACCGGGGTACGGCTTTGCACCTGCATTCATGGCAATTTTAATGAAAAAAATACTTATACAAATATATAATTATACTAATAGTGCAAAGACCAAGAATAAAAGTAACAATACTAATGATAATCCAATAACAGTAAAATTGAATTTATTATGATAACGTACTTGTAACGATTTGATGAGGATGTGATGAAGAACTACAAATATCCACACTCCCATAGTAGCATTCCATCTGAAGATTTAACTTACCCAACGTTATATTACCCCAAGAGAATTGTATCCTTTTCGTTTTATGTTATTACTTTTAAAAATATAAAAAATAATAATAATATGAACATTTAGTTAGCGCCGCTACTATTAATATATACTCTACTGCGCTTAAATAATTATTGAATACAATACAAAAGCTAGCCCCGTTCGCAGTGCACTAAAACCTGCAACTCCCATGACTCCCTTGGTGACATCAATTAATGTGGACTTATCTAGTTCAACGATCTCCAAATAAATACATAACTAAATGAATGGTGATTAAATGTACAGTTACTTCCACTGTCATAAGGCACTGTATATCTTAACAAGTTAATGTGTACAATATCCACTCCCTGTGGAGCATTGTGGAGTGAATTGCGGACTCACCCAGAGTAACAATCTCCCAGATGACGATGCCAAAGGACCAGACATCACTCTCTACTGCGCATGCGCCGTTCAGCAGAGTCTCCGGCGAGGACCATCGCGTTGGTTTCTGTAAAGTTATCACAATCACAATCATGCAATCAAAATTAAACAGCAAAGTTTGAACTGCTTTAAATGTATAGAAATATACGGTAAGCCACGTTGAAATTATAATTTTGTTGATGATCCGTTGAATTATATTGTCGTTGTCCTCTATCATGTTCATAGAGTTATTTGCTTAATATAATTCACTTTCATGGGCTCTAATCCACAAATCTTGTATATTAATATTAACATTTGTAATGCTTTCTGATACTGTAAATAGAATACATTTGACCTGTTTCCTACTAGATTTCACAATACCTATGTAATTAATACGGTAACCACCAGGTTTCTGTAGGCAATGCGTTATGGGATATAAGGGATGAATTAACTTGGTTGACAATTTCAAAAACTGTCGAAGGGTTGGTAACATGTATATTTCTGTAATGTGAAATATCCACTGAGTGATGTGTGGAAATTCTATGATAAATGAATGTCATACACACTTAAAACTAGGCGTGCACTTGGCGTGTACGATCCTCCCCCTCAACCCCTTCCGTGCCCGCGTACTCCTGTAAAGGTGCATGTCCCGCATACGTCAACATTTTCTCTTCTCAGCGTGCACAATGTATGGGGTGGAAATGTGCACCCTACGTGTAGTCGTAGTCGGAGCAGATAGGTTTATAATTTTCGTATCTTCCTCCTAATTTTGAACAAATTACAATGATAATAGGCACATTATTAAATGCTAAGATGAATTTGAATGTTGGGTGTTGATATATTTTTGAAATAAATTATATATGTTGTATTTCGTATAATGCCAGATTGATTATACCTATATTGTTTCCTTGAACAAAGATTAGACTGATGTTATCAGATCAGATTTTATTTTTTATTAAATTCCGAAATCAAGGCTCATCAAAGAGCACTGATAGACTATGTAATTAGAACAAATAGATTTCGATTGATTGACTGAAACTAACTTTGTATGAAGAGAAATTAATTATGCACATGCACCTTGAAAGCCCAATCTCTTTACTTACCTCCTGTACACACTAAAAAATAGGAGTGCAATTGTGCACCCCTAGGGGTGCACGATCTTGTCTCATATTTTGCAGGCCTTAAGGTGCACATGTGCACCCCTTAACAGGGGTGTACATGAGCATCCTTGAAAAGGTGCATATGAACACCCCAAGGGTGCCCATGAATTATGGCAAAAGAAAAAAATAAGAGGCATAAGAGAGAATTCGAACCCATTACCCCTAGTTTTGAAGTCCTCAGCGTGATCAATAGGCTACATTTACTGCTGATGGTTAGAATGGTCTTATCTTAAACATATCCCTCAAATCTTATCCAAACCCTAATCGTAGTTATGAATATGCATGAGTAACCTTTGACGTACATCACTGCTTATGAATAAATCATTAGGATAATACTATATGGTTTGGGAATCACAAATTCGCAACCCGCTCAGCAACACGTAGTGGCGCGGCCGCCCAATTGTATGTTTCTCAAGCCAAGAAGCTATTTTGTATAGCAACTGTGGCTCAAGCCTTGTTTTTTTTTTTTTTTTTTTTTTTTTTTTTAATGCCTTGAAAATTTGTCAAAAATTATTATTTATATTATGTTTAAAAAGGAAAATAAACAGGCATAATAGATGCAAACGTGTATATATAAATGTTGATGATATAAATACATTGAAATGTAATTTTTAAAAAGAGAGAAAAAAAATACTAGTTGGCGACAATAGTCACCATTGACTAATCGCCACAAAAACCAAACAACAACAACAACAACAACATTTCCACCCCATATATTGTGCACGCTCAGAGGAGAAAATGTTGACGTATGAGGGACAGGTACCTTTACAGGAGTACGCGGGCACGGAAGGGGTTCAGGGGGAGGATCGTACACGCCATGTGCACGCCTAGTTTTTAGTGTTTACTGTATTATTTAGTTATTATTTGGAATTAAATATTTTGTTATATTATACGTTGGTATTTCGGTTATGAGAAAAAGAAGAAAAAAAAATATGGCATTGACCTGCCTTGCCCGCGTGCATCGGAGGGGCCTAGGCTTATGGCTGAGAAGTCTGCTCGACATACGGAGCCGGACTGGCCAGATGATGCCTTGAAAGCGGGAAAGGAATTGGATTGATTCACTATATTTTATTTCTCAATAAATTGTGTTAGTTATTTTATTTATAGAAAAAAGTTTAACAATACACATGATATATATTTTAGGAGTAATTCATTTTTGAGTTGAATTAAATAAGTTGAAAGAAGAAAGAAAGAAAGTAAGAAAGAGAGAAAAAAAAAGATTGGCGTAAATATTCAAAATGAATGAAGAACGCCGATAAACCTAAAACAACAACAACAACAACAACAATGACATTGCTGAGCGGGTTTTATAGTTCTTCAGTGTATGTGACGACGTACGTGGCATGCATATCCCATGTGTGCGTGCTTTGAATTCCACGGTGTATACAGTTGACAGCATCGCGCATCGAGTATACCGTGCACGTGTGCACGCTTCCTTTAGTTGGACGCCGGTTTGTGTTCACGCTGGAAATCGCGGACTCCTGAGAGCAATATTTCAATTTCTACGTTCACTAGGTCATATAAAGGGAATGAAAATGAAAATCGCTTCACTTTCGTATAATTACATCCTTTTACAGCCTTTCATTGCCCATGTATATTGCATCACTATAAACGTAAACGCCATAAGCTAGATCACAGTCGACAATGGGCGGGTTTAAGTACATGACGTCACTGTTGTCATTGATGAATATGCATGAAGTGTTAGGAACGATGTCGCGA
Organism: Echinarachnius parma; assembly: GCA_037951105.1. Classification (NCBI taxonomy): domain Eukaryota; kingdom Metazoa; phylum Echinodermata; class Echinoidea; order Clypeasteroida; family Echinarachniidae; genus Echinarachnius; species Echinarachnius parma. Next base: position 65,684 of record JBAMJV010000809.1, read on the forward strand.
ATCTGTGGTTCGAATCGTATTTTTTGGCAGATAATTCACTATATTACACATTTTATCTTAATTGATTATACTGAATATGCATTATATGGAAAATTAATAACCTTATCCGTCTGTAGAGTGTGATTATTTTTTTTTCATCGTCGACAGATTTTTAGATATTTAGCAAATTAGGGCCCGCTTTGGCGTGTGTCGGTAACCAAGATTTGATGTTTTTCTAAAAGGAGTATGCCGTTGGGAAAATCTGTTATCGGTATCGCTTCTCGGCCTTTGGGAAATGTTTACTCCAGGGGTGGACATGTGCACCTTTTAGGAACCAAATCTGCTCCTTAATGGGTGCAAGTTTGCACCTCGAAGGGTCGAAATGTTTACTCCAGGGGTGGACATGGGCACCTTTTAGGAACCAAATCTGCTCCTTAATGGGTGCAAGTTTGCACCTCGAAGGGTGGAAATGTTTACTCCAGGGGTGGACATGTGCACCTTTTAGGAACCAAATCTGCTCCTTAATGGGTGCAAGTTTGCACCTCGAAGGGTGGAAATGTGCACTCCAGGGGTGGACATGTGCACCTTTTAGGAACCAAATCTGCTCCTTAGTGGGTGCAAGTTTGCACCTCGAAGGGTGGAAATGTTTACTCCAGGGGTGGACATGTGCACCATTATGGATGCAAGTTTGCACCTCGAAGGGTGGAAATGTTTACTCCAGGGGTGGACATGTGCACCATTATGGATGCAAGTTTGCACCTCGAAGGGTGGAAATGTTTACTCCAGTGGTGGACATGTGCACATGTTCAAGGGTGCTCATGTACACCCCTGTTAAGGGGTGCACATGTGCACTTTAGGCGTGCAAAATATGAGACAAGATCGTGCACCCTATAAGGTAAACATGGGCACTCTTGGGGTGTTCATATGCACCTTTTTCAGGGGTGCTCATGTACATCCCTGTTAAGGGGTGCACATGTGCACCTTTAGGCGTGCAAAATATGAGACAAGATCGTGCACCCTATAAGGTAGACATGGGCACTCTTGGGGTGTTCATATGCAGCTTTTCAAGGGTGCTCATGTACATCCCTGTTAAGGGGTGCACATGTGCACCTTTAGGCGTGCAAAATATGGGATAAGATCGTGCACCCCTAGGGGTGCACAATTGCACTCCTATTTTTTAGTGTAATGATAAGTATTGAATGGAAATTCAAAGTGATATTTGCTAACTTGTAATGTGAAATATCCACTGAGTGATGTGTGGAAATTCTATGCAAAAATGAATGTCATATGATAAGTAATGAGTGGAAATTCAAAGTGATATTTGCTAACTTATTGCACCCACTTTCCAATGGAGACTTTCTAATTCGAACACTTTAATCATAATTGAAGAAATTCGGAAGACCGAAACCTGCTCCATGCTTCTATTGATAAAACGAATACAACATTGTATAATGAGAACTGCTAGAGTTCTAAGTAAGTTTTGTGGATTTCGACAATTAGACCGGCAGCTCAGAGGTCTTTTGTGCATCGAAAAGCGTACTGATTGTTGAACATATGAATATTTAGAGGAGAATGAAACAAAACCAAAAATATGAGTATCCTGGGCTGTACCCGGTGGTAAATGTGTCCTTTGCGCCTCCAAAGTTTGGCCCCTGGGGTTTGTGCGATGCTTCTATTTTGTTGTGAAGTACCGTGTTTTACATCGCTACCTTCGGGACAAGCGAGACAATTACAAAAGGATCAGTGGTCCGTATCAGGCCTTCATCAGAAAATTTTACGTTGGCCGTTTTAAAAGACGAAATACACGTCGATGAATTGGGGATTATACCCGAAACCTCTTGCAACTTAACAAATATGTATTACAGATTACAGAATACATATTGGATACAAATGTCATCCGTTACATTACCCTGCAGATGCCTCTAAATATAGAAAATCGACTCGCAAAAGTTACGCTTTAAAAAGCAGAGCTTCCACATTTCCCTACTTCATGTACATAGAGTGAAAACAAATCGCTACACAAAGTCAGACAAAGGGCAATCATGTGTGTATTGGCATCCAATCTGCATGTAGAGGCAAATACTACCAGTTCACAGTTACGTTTGCGCATGTGCAATACTACGGTCAAGTGAGAAAGACGTGTATTCATCGAATTGAAAGGACTGAATGGTTACTGGCATGGATAGTTATTCTTGTTACATCGATTAGTAATTCCTTGATGTGATGGTTGTAAATTGTTTTCATGAAAGAGAACAAAAGAAATCCCATGAAAACCATCTGCCACTCTGAACATGACTGCACAGAGTAAAGGCTCTATTGATACATTCTCTATTGTCACCACATTTGTCACCCCCCCCCCCCCCCCCCCCCCCCCCCCTCCGACGCTATGCCATGCGCTCATATATTGGTTCCTCTGCATTCGGCTATTTACTTTAGTTTTCATCCTTATACAAGGGTGTTGTTTTAATGTGTGAAATTCATTCGTAAGTGGAAGCCATGTCTGATTTTGATTTGGTGATGGGGTTCATTCAAATGTATTTATATGACCTTTGGCATATTATAACGTGCTATTAATATGTATTCTATAATCTGTAAGACATATTTGTTAAGTTGCAAGAAGTTTCGGGTATAATCCCCAATTCATCGACGTGTATTTCGTCTTTTAAAACGGCCAACGTAAAATTTTCTGATGAAGGCCTGATACGGACCACTGATCCTTTTGTAATTGTCTCGCTTGTCCCGAAGGTAGCGATGTAAAACACGGTACTTCACAACAAAATAGAAGCATCGCACAAACCCCAGGGGCCAAACTTTGGAGGCGCAAAGGACACATTTACCACCGGGTACAGCCCAGGAGACTCATATTTTTGGTTTTGTTACATTCTCCTCTAAATATTCATATGTTTAACAATCAGTACGCTTTTCGATGCACAAAAGACCTCTGAGCTGCCGGTCTAAATGTTACTTAATACCTTTATTTGAATCGTTGATTCTCCATTCGATTAGATGTTTTAATGGTACACCCAGGCAGTGGCGTAATGAGCAAAAAACTTTTTTGGGGGGCTAAACAAATCCGCAACACCACAGGGTTGCCAACTTTGAGTAAGCGGTGAGTCTGGGATTTTGCGAAGGAGCGAAGCGACTGAGCGGGGGAGGGTGTGGGTAGGGAGCTTTTGCATTTTTAGACTTGAAACTGTGCAATCTGGTGCATACAGTGGCGTAGCTACGGGGGGGCACGGGGGGGGGGGGGCACGTGCCCCCCCCCCCCCCCCAATCGTTTGGCAAAAAAAAATAATCCGAACGACCCGAAATTAAGCCAAATGTGTCTATATCATTCATTATTATCATGTTTTATTAAATGTGTGATGATAATGATGTTATCAATGATAATAAAGAAGAACATAACAGTCGTTCCCTAGTAGCAATAACGCACCTATATCAGTTTGAAGAATCCTTCCAAGTGGGAGGCCCAGGCATATAGCACCTTATGCGAATTGTCAGTCCCGGGCGCGAGGATCGACGCTCACCGCATTTCAGAAGTATACAGCGTATAGGCCTAACAAACTGCCTAGCGCATACCAGGGGCCTCTGCAGGATCCTGCAGCTGCCTCCCGCTTTTATAGATAATTTTGACCGTTTGACGCCTTCATGCATGCTATAAAGGCGCATAGCTGCACTACGTAGTCCAAAATGTCTAGGCAAAGACAAACTTCCTTGACTAATTTCTTCAAGCCAAATGCACCCGTTCCATTAATTCATGATGCATATCTAGGCCTACTGTTGATGATCATGGTTGTTAGAGCACCAGTCATCTTCTCCAGAGTCGACATCTACATCAGTTTAGCATAGGCCTACTGAACCTAACCCAAGGGACCCGTGTCATGGGTCTAGTCGCACGGTACCTGAAAATGGGCGACAACCGGCGGGGGACGGGGGAGGGGAGACATGCCCCCCCCCCCCAAAAAAAAAAAATAATAATACATTTGAAAGTGGAGGTGATTGTCTCTCCCACTTTTTAATATGCATACATTATGTATGTTTGATTCTATAGATTGAACTACGAATCATATAATATTTCTGTCTCGGGTATGCACCAAATCGCACAATTTAAAGCCAAAAATTTGCAAAAGCTTCCTACAGTGAGAGGGGGACACCCCCTCCCATATCCTCCCCCGCTTGATCGCTTCGCTCCCTCGCAATGCCCCCCACTTTAGAGTACATTTTGCCCCCTTCTTGAAAATGATCCTTGTACTATCCACCTAACCAGACAATGAACGCCAGAAACAACAGTTCCACCAGGAGATACACATGGGATCAACAGCGTGTGGTTTAGTGGGTCAAACAATCCCCACTTTTTTCAATCTTTTACCAATCTTACAAAATGCATAATAACAATAATAATGATAAGGACTATAATGACCATACTTCTAAAGTGATATTTTAAACACCAATTACAAAAATGTATCCACGTGGGAGGGGGTAAACCCCCTCCCACACCCTCCCCCAAATAAGTGTAGACATGCACATATATATACGATGTGAGCGTATTGAGTCTGGTGTGTGTATAGGTTCGATTGTGTTTGTATACTATATAGCGGTCTAATCATGAGGGAGATGATTTAAGTCATGATTTCTTTAATTAAGTATTATCAAATTTCCTTCCAAGGTATGCACCAGATTGCATTATTTCGAGTGAAAATTTGCAAAAGCTCCCTACCGTGGGAGGTGGGACACCCTCCCCCCCCCCCCCCCCCCTCAGGCGCTTCGCTCCCTCGCAGTTGTGCCCCCCAATTCGTTGACCCTCGCTACGCCACTGGGTGCATACCTATATAGGAAGGGAATTCGGACTTGATGCCATGTACTATGTGGGTAAGTGCGTCATGACTCTACCGACTGGAAAAAATATTTGTTTCATGAAGAAAACATTATTATAAAATATGCACCCAAAAATAATATTCGCAAAGTGACATAAAAAGTTCAAAAATTGCACAATATGCCACAATATTTATGATACAACAACATGAACAAGGTATACTAGACGTAGACCGATAGATGGCATAGATGGGGGAGGGTTTGATGGGAGGGTGTGGTGGGAGGTGGGTGTCCACCCATGCACGGTATTAGCTAGGGATCTTTTGCAATTTTATATTTGAAATTATGCAATCTGATGCATACCTAGGAAGGAAATTGGACTTGACATAAAGTAGAATCCGAGTTATCATGTTTCAGGAAACACCCTTTTTTATATCACTGGTATCGAATTAGAAATAAGCCACGATTTAATTTTGTTAAGGGGAGGTAACAGCCCCCAAACCCCCCCCCCCCCCCCCCCCACCAGTACGCCAGTGCACCCAGGGTCAAACCAGGATATGGGATGGCAGTGGGGGTGAGGCAAGATTTTACTCAAAGGGGCGGCGAGAGCCATATGTAGGGTTTATGACCGTTTGGTGTACCACCATTTGGTCCACTACCCAGTTGGTCTACTGCTAGTTGGTCCACACCCAATACGTCTACTATTCATTTGGTCTACAAGTCAGTTGGTCTACATTTTATTTGGTCCACATTCTAATTGGTCTACAACCCATTCGGTCTACAACTATTTTGGTCTAACATCATTTAGTCCATCATGCAAATGGTCTACAATATAATTGGTCTACTATTCATTTGGTCTACTATTTATTGGTCTACTATTTATTGGGTCTACTATGCATTTGGTCTACATTACATTTAGTCTACCAACGATTTCGTCTACAAATCATTTGGTCTACAATCCATTTTATTCACAAATCATTTCGTCTACCAGACATGTGGTCTATGATCCATTTGGTCTACCAGTCATTTAGTCTACTACCCAATACGTCTACAAACCATTTGGTCTACTAGCTATAAGTCTACAATAATGCCCACTTCATCTACAGCCATTTATTATTTGGTATACTTGCTGCATACATTTGGTCTATCATTTGATCTAGTTAATCATTTGGTCCACTATCTACCAGAATTATACATTACTTTTGGTCAAATTCCTTTACACATAGATCAATTATAATTATAATAATTACTTTACGTGGTTGTGTATACCATGTCCACCATTTACATTAAGTTAAATGAACCAATGTTTTGGAGGGGTGGCTAGGTAGCAAAGTTAAATGGAAAGGGTAATAGAAGTGGTTTTTATTTTGGCATTTACTCTACTAATTTACATGAAAACGTGCATAATGATTGTCTGTAATAATACATAACAAGGGCGTCAACAGCCTCTCAAAAGTGAGGGGGACATTGCGAGGGTGCGCGAAGCGGCCGAGCGGGGGAGGGTGTGGGAAGGGGTGTCCCCTTTCACGGTATGAAGCTTTTTTCATTTTTGGGCTTGAAATTGTGCGATTTGGTGCATACCTGAGACAGAAATTGTACATATATGTAGTGCATTCTTATTGCCTCCACACCAACTTTTATTTCTACTTGCCCGTTCGGGCAAGTTAAATTTTAAAAAAAATCAAGCAGAAAATTTACTTGCCCATAAAAAGCAACGTGAAAAAAAAAACAATATTATTTTGCTAGGTAGCTCGATCTGCTTGTCAAATTTCTCTATTGTATTTAAATGAGATATATACATAAGGAATTTAATTTTCTCTTGTACTTGAACAGTTGCCCGATTGTGCAACCAAACTAGACCATTTATTAAATTTGAGTATACTAAATGGAGGTATGTATTTCATGATATTTTCTACATGAAGGAGGGCATGACAGATCGAGTCTTCTGGCCTCTCATCAGGGTGCTGCTACCACAGCCTTCATAGGAATAATACCGAACAAGATATTATACCGATGGTAAAGGATTGCCACAAATGCAAGGTGACAAAATATTGTTTATCAGAAATAATATCTCTATTATATTCATGCATTATTTTTCTGATGATGTATTGGTCTGTATACTTTGATACTCACCGGCTTCTGTCCCGCTGCCATGGAGACCAGTCCGTAGTCAGATATCTTGCACTCTTTATTCTCGGTCATCAGAATATTGTGAGCACACAGCGAGCCATGAGTGATCTGATAGAAGCGAGATTCAAAACTAACTCATTTAAAAGTGATATTCATAATAAATATAGGTTTTCCCGGCCAATTTCATCAAAATAGCACTCAAATGTTTATTAACAGCACGCAATTTAGAACGAAATTGAATGAAGATCAGGATCGTGTTTCAATTAGCAAATAATTTCATTCAATTTTATTTTTGGACCGTGCGATTGCCAACTTTTGTCAAACCGAATTGAAATAACACCATTCAAGTTAGAAAATCAGGTGAAGAGCATTCGATTTCGTCCTCAAAGATAAAATGTAGGCGTTCATACATTCTATTTCGTCTACGGGCTAACATCTTTGAAATATGTGCAATCCTTTTCATTAATTTCTTTAGTTGTATTGTTTTCCTATTAAGCTACTCGCTCGTTTCGTACAAATGAGAGTGTAGCTTTATAGGAAAAGGCCTATATATTCCATTTCACTTTATTAGCAATGTGTATCTCAAAAAGAAAGATTAAGATAACTCTTTAAAAAACAGAATAAAGACAAATATAGATAAAGAAATGACCCAAGCACTGTGTGAAAAATGGAAATGAAATGAAAACATGAAACAAGTGTATGACTTAACGTAACATTACAATTACCTGTTAAATGTGAAAATGTGAACATTAATTAGCAGTGTGTATCGGAAAACAAAGATTAAAATAAGTCTTTAAAAAAAGAATTAAGACATATATGACCTAAAAAAAAAACCTGCCATGGGTGGGGGTGGTGGTTGGGGAGTGATGGAATAATGGGAAATAGGGAAGTAAATTGCCACCCCCCTCCCCCTCCGCCTTCATAATGCGTCATACTGTATGATTGTTCTGATCGTTCTTATTTGAATGCTAGATGTACAAAGAAGCACGCCTGAAAACGAAATAGAAAACCCAAATCGGTCCGAAATCTAAGGTCAAGCAAACTGGCACGAATTTGAATGACGGATGTGTATTGCCAAATTGTTTGACATTCTGACCAATTTGAATACGTTGTCGTTGTAAACTGAATGCGATTTGACGAAGATGAATGTTCTGGAGTTTAAAATTGAACAGTGTAAACAGCAGGTTTACAAAAATCACGCGAACTTGAATGACATATAATGAATATGCCTGCTATTTTGACGAATTTGGCCGGGAAAACCTATAATAAATAATAACTGTTATTTATATAGCGCTATTTCCGTTGGGATCATAGCGCTTTACACGATTATTATTACCCCGGTCAACGGATACACACTGCAATCATTCCTGCACATTAATGCATAATGCATTTTTCTCATTAATGATTACTTCAAAATAGAAATAAAACATTGAATTGCAATATACAAAGACACATTCACTTTAACACCTACATATACACACATACACAGACAAACACACACACACATATCTCAGATATATGACGCAAGCCAAAGTAAGTTCATATTTCAATAGTTAACTCAGACTATTTCTATTAAAAGTTAATTGGTTATATTCATATATAGTTCATACCAGTTTAAACACTTTTTTCGATACTTATCAATTTAAGGTATTTCAAAATAATATAGCAAAAGCTGTATGGTCAGTGCGTATACTGTATTTGATGATACCTTGATGATAACAAAAGCCACCAACCTTTCTAGAGGAGAGAAAGTCCATGCCATTGGCAACATGGCAGGCAAACTTGAGGAGAGATGTCTCATCCACCCGACTCTTGCTTCCCTTCATGTTCCCGTATGTACGCTGGCCGTGGGCGCCGTTTTTCTGCAGGTGGGTGAGCAGGGATCCCCCGGATACAAACTCGTACAATATGCTTCCTGGGGATTAGTAAGAGTATGAAAAGATACCAGAAATCTATTTGTATGCTGGGGTCTGCATGGAGAGATCTGTTCCTTTAAAAATACAATTTTTTTTACTATAATTGCTTGTATTGAGTTGCTTATAATTGTGTTAATTGTTACGTACTTTTGCCGTGAGTGCCATGTGAATTTTGAATTGAGTGCAAAAGTATGAGAATATGAAACTTTTTGGGCCCGTAGTCTATATTTAAAACGTATAGAGGGATCTGTCCCACTGTTAGACATACAGTTGTTGACAAATCACTTCCGTTTTGTTTGTATGTAGTCTGGATTTAAGAATGATAGGTAACAAAAAATGGAATAATAACTTACGTTGCTCAGGGCAGTATCCAATACATGCAACAATATTGGGATGTCCAGTCAAACTGCTGAGGGTTTGGACAGCACTCGAGATGGTCGATGACTCTCGCTTATTGTCTGAATCAGTGTAAATCAAAATTGATAAAAAAAAACATTATACAAATCAAAGTGAATAAAAAAAGTATTATGTATGTTCAATAAAAACAGTAGTTAATTCTGCTTTCGAACATTTCAAATTACTAATACGTCTATGCGTTTAACAGGTTCGCCAATCTATAATAAAAACAAACAGTGTCTTCAAATTTCTCTTCAATATTTTTTTATGTGGGAGACAGGCCTCAAGTATACTGGCAAAATATTCCAAACAGTAGGACCAGTAAAATGAATAGCCTATTCCTTTATATTCTTCTTGTTTGTACATCAAAAATATATCACAAGCAACTTGGACAATTTAAACGGTTGTAGTGAACATGAAATTTAAAAAATATATACTTATAACTATAATGTTACTATGGTGATATTATGATATGATTATACGAAAGCTAGCAGTACCCACACGAAGAACTCCTTATCGATAAAATCAATGCCACAATTGTCGTTATTTTTGGTTTAACTTGCAGACAATTACATTATGTTTATATGTAACTCTGTATTTGTGTTGCCAGTTTTAGCCGTACATATATATATTCGTGTAATTGCTCGCTCTATTCCTTATACATATCAACATATTAGCATACAATATGGGTAAACCATGTCTACTTAATGAATCAGCAGATTATGTATGTCATACTCTTTATAATCAAGATGTAAACAAAGCATACTTTACAATATAAAAACATGATATAAATACATATTATTTGTTCGACCCTCATTCTCTACATTCTGCAGACGGCGATTCTCTGGCGGGGTGGGAATCCCCCTCTGACGTTGTGCAGAACCTTCTCAAATAAACATGATAAACCTTGTTAATATGGCAATACGGTGTAAACAACCAAAATGTATACAAAGCGCGAGGTATTGTGCAAACAATGCATTTTGGACTTTGCCATATCTATTCAAAGGGGTGTCATGGGTTTGATTTCAAAGAATACAAATTGTGTTTAATGAAAGGTAAACATCGGAATAGGGCATAACATTTCATTTATACATGCACATCATCATGTACAAAGTATGCGTATCTAACTCCATGCGGAAATACATTTTATTCGAATATCTAATATACGTAGTTCTATTCACATAAAGGTAGATTTCCATTTTGGTAATGACCATGCCTAAGGAACGTGTCAAAGTATGCCTTTCCTGTTTATACATTAATGAAAACAATCATTGTCATCTAACAAAACAGGGAAATCCGGATAGATATCAGGGATAGTGCAAATCATTTTATTTCTACATGTCACTGTGTAATACAATTCTTAGAATTTAAGACATTTGTTTGGTGGCACAATTCTTTTTCTCATACGATGCCATTTTTGGCATTTCTTTGCATTAGTAATCAATATGTCGAATTCAGCGGAAACATATTTTATTAAAACGATTAACAAATTTATGTCATATTTTATCGTCTTTTTACAAAAATATATCTTCGACGATTTCAAATAATATCAGTATGATACATAATTATCTTAACAACACACTATCTATTTGGAATAACATGATCAAACTTAAACTTGAACACTTTTAAGTAATTTTGTTACGGAAGACTAGCGTTGCGCAAAATATTATATAGCTCCTAAATGCATCTATAATATCCTCAAATGTTGTTATGAATGAGGATATAATGTATACACATAATTAGCACATGGTTCCATATCAATCAGGACTGGCTGGAATGCTCCCGAGAGAAATGGTTAAGTGCTCTTCATATGATGTAATGGTATATACAGCGTATATTGTTGACTGGGAGTCAAGGATATTAAGAACTTAGAAGTCCCGTCATGGATTCTGCACAGGAAACACACCTCGACCCCGTTGCAGAAAGAGATACAATCGATTGTAAGTTAAATTAATTGTAAGTCAGATCACGTGTTCTAGATGCGCAAATCTGATTGGTTGAAACGCGTAAATTGTCTGACTTACGATCAATCTTGACTTACAATCGATTGTATCTCTCTCTGCAACGGGGTCCTAGTCATTTGCAGACAATTCATTGATGCGAAAATAAACAAAACATGCGGAGAACTGCTATCCATTGGTTATCAAATATAAAATAAAACGTGCCATGGATATTATGGGCAATTTTTTGTTTTATTGGATAATTTTCATAACATAGGATCACTTAGATTACCTAAATTATATGAGTAGCAATTCATGTTACAATTTTCCCACCTCGTATCTGCCGGATAGCCACTGCAGTACCCCCTTGGGGTGAATTAAGTTCCCCTTTCCACACGTCACCGAACCCCCCACTCCCAATGGGACCCAGTCTAGTGAAGAATGATACATCAGCAGCAGGTATCGACACGGAACCATCTCCTTTGAAGCCAAGGTTTAGGGCAGTGTATGTTGCGTTAGCTGAATCGATGAGAAATCAGGTATAATCTCATTAACATTAAAACGCATTTTCGGTCAGCATCATGAATACATTTAGTGATGATTAATGTTTAGACTTTATTTGTAAGACCTTTCAATCATAATCACTTTTGTAAATACGTATCTCTTCTAAGTATTCACTTTATTTTTCAATCAAACAACTTTTTAATTCAACATTTGTCACTTGTTTCTAGAAACATCACTTGAAAATGTTATAAAATGTAAACGCTATGAGCAAAACCACTTACTACTTGTCCCAGGTGCGATCATCTCATAAGGTTTGCTGTCGCCTGCTCCGTCAGTGTTTAAATCACTTCTGGTAAAACCAAACAAAGTAAACATTGGCGTAACTATCAGGGGGAGGAAAAGGAACAGCAAGTACAACCCCCCCCCCCCCCCCCCCCTACTTGAAAATAGTAAATGCAAAACGGTGGGGACATTCTTAATGTACAAATAAAATAGATACATTTATATATATGAGGTCGTTTTGACAACATTTTTATGATTATTGCCAGATATAATTAAATTGTGGAAGTGTATCTATTTGATATTTCATTAGAAGGATCATGATCCAATTTTTCCAAATGATTCAGCTCAATATCCAGTACATAAATAAACAGTATTTAGGAACATTATTCAATGAAAAGTATGATGATTGACATACCTTGATTTATTGGCATCATTCGATTCTGCGTCAGCGTGCATGAATTAAGAGAAAACATTACAAACATTTTATAAAAAGTCATAGCTTTGAAGTAATTCTCAGAAATCACAATGTAGATAATGTTTTGAGTAACATTGATAAGTAGGTAAAACTTTCTATAATCAGGATTACGTCAAGTATGACGTTTAGTAATTTCCCATATTTTATGGTATATCTTGTAATGAAAAGGGGATATGATTAGAACATTCTTGAAATGTTTGTTTTATATTAAAGCCTTCTGTAAACATAAAACAAAACAAAACAACCATTGGTAACATATACATTTTTTAAATATCATGATGGACTATACATCTGAATTATGTATTTCACCTCTCAAAAGCAGTTCATACAATAAGAAATGGAATGTTATTAACACTTACTTGCCCTCTCCCTTCTCAGTAAAATCACAAGGAAGACGTTTGCAGCCAGCGATGTGGCCAAAAGTATGACTAGAATCGCTATTACAGCTGTTGCCGCTAAACTAAAACCATCTCCTGTGAAAGGTAAGTATTAATTTAGCCATTAATTATTGTAACAATTAGGTTAAAAGATTATAAATAGTATTAAAAAAACACGTGTACAAAGAATTATCACCTGCAAACAAATGCCTGCTTACAAATGTGCAGCTATTAGAGTGATGTAATATGAATACGACATTTTACATTATGCTAATAAATGAATTATAGTATGTATAATAGCAGTCATTTGCATAGCCCATGCATATAATGTCTTTGTGCATGCATATAAATAAGCTGTAAACACATCTATAATACTTTGCAGATCATTAACATTATATCAACTCCTATATGTTATTTAATAGTACATGTAGTATGACACTTTTGATCCCATTAGTAAATATGTAATGTAACATGGGCAAAATAAGCATGCATTTATTTCCCCTCTCTTTAAAATATCATAAAATTTAAGCAGCAAGTACTTGGTCATTAAATTTTTTTTCCAAGGCATGTATATTTAAACGAGATTTGGGCTGCATAAAACTTGCAAAAGCGGTAATTATGGTTAATTCTAAACATGGTGCTGAAGATAATGAAAGCGAACAATAAACTTTACTGATGTACAAAGTAATGATATGCACTTTAGAGATTAAACAAAATTAATTAAACATAGGCTGACTTTGTTCCGTTTTTCCTAGATTAAACATATTGTTGATCAATTTCTGGATGCTATTTAAAATGGCATACTACAACCCTAATATGGAACAAAATTAAACAATGATACATTTCATATACCTGATGGTGGGATAGGCGTTGAACTTTCCGATAAAGGAGTAGTTGTTATAGTTGCTATAATGGGAATACAAATATCAATTCTGATCACGGTACTCGTTAGAAAGACGTGATAATCAATGGTATTTTACTTGCCGTACATGTTTTACTAAAGTTTATATATATTTCAACAAATAATTGTATGCTTCATTCTCAAATGTAATAATTACCATAACCATGTTGACTTTTGTTTTATATTATGAAACGCTCTTGGTATGCAAGACGTTACATATATCTGTATCTGTCATATTTTGGTACTGTATACCACTATTGTCCTAAAGATTAATAACAATTGTAATTAATATTTATGAAATGATTATCTAATCTCAAACATAAACATCAACAAAAATTATTTAGCATACACAAAATAAATGTACAAGGTGGCAAACAATTATAAATAAATCAAGTGCAAAATTTCATTCATGACTATGATATTTGAAACTAATGCTATCACGTATAATAAAATAACAATTAGTAAGGTGGAGCAATACGTAGTTTTAGAAGCTTTATTAATGAAATTATTAGACTTTTTAGGGAAGACTACATAACTGATAAATTATCGTAATTAAGAATAATATACATCTTATTCTAAGAATTGACTTACTAGTCGGCAAGGATGGGGTACCTGTTATACCGTAGATTGAAATAGAAATATGAATATTTGATCATTATTTCATTATTGTTATACAAGTAAAGTTAGTATTTTCACTTATTTCACTGTTAGAGAGTGGAACATGTGAAGTGATAATCTAATCTAAAACATAGATAGATAACTAAAAAAAGATAAACTAAAAAGCACACAAAAAATAAATGTATAAGGTTGCAAACAATAATAAATAAATCAAGTGCAAAATTAAATTCATGAAAATTATATTTGATATTAGTACATAAAATAACAATTATTATGTTGGAGCATTAAATACTTTGAGAAACAAGCATTTGAACATCGTGGAGTATTACAATTGCTAAGACTTTTTGGGGAAGACTACATCTGATAAATTATCGTAATTAACAATAATATATATCTTATTCTACAAATTTACTTACTAGTCGGAAACGATGTGGTACCTGTTAGACCGTAGATTGAAATAGAGAACAGTAAATACATTTACTAATGTAAGATATTTCAACGTGTAATAAATGTCATATACGTTAAAGAAACATATTATGTCAACGTATAACAAAATAATGGTAAATAATAATAACGCTACATGATTTCTTTTGACTTATTTCTTTCTTTTCAGTCACTCACTTTGGACTCAAATTTGTCTGTGTATGTATATTCTCAAGGCATGTTGTGCGTGTTGATTACTTGTTAGCTGGTAGTGTTTATTAATTGGGTTTAACTAGGTAACTGAACTCCAAAATCGTCCGGGGTCTACGCCCATAGACCCTATCCGATGGGCCTAGCACTTACGCGCTCGCAGGTTGGAAGCATCTCTGGATAATTCCTGGTTGCGCCACTGGTTCTAAAAGTAGCAACCTCGAGGTCTCCCTTAATCATAGTCAAAGTTTTCCAAATGTTTCCACTTTATGATTGAAGTGTTTAGATATTAAACTATATGGACCTCGAAAACCGTGAACAAAGTGAGTGCAATAAGTTAGTGAAGATTTTTTTTGCTCATTACTCGGCCACATAACGTCCATTTAACTTGAAATGTTCACACAACACCCAGTGGACGTGTCAGATAACAACAATATATACTCCGTAAAAAAAGGAACAGGACACTTATTTGATACAAAATATCTCATATCTATTTACGGTATGTTATTGTATATCAAATTAAAGATGAGATGACCGTCTTCCATATTGGAATACAGATAAAATCAATAATGCATGACTTGTCACGGTCAATTAACTACTGCAAGTTCTGTTTTTAAAAATAGCAAAATGGAACAAATAGGCAACGCAAAACCAATTTGAAGGCTGATGCACATTGGAGAATGTTGAGTATTTCCCTCATACTGTACTTTCCTTTCCATGCAAACACGGACACAGACTGCATACTACGCTCTTACTCTTCTTTTTAAAAAGTATTGATGTTTTATTTCCTCTGCAGGAATGTTTGTTAATTAAGCAGAGATTTATTTTACAGAAATACAAGTCCATTCATCCAACAACAAACCACACCTTATCTCAGCAAGCAATAAAACTGTAACGGTAACAGTTATATAATTATATGGTAAACATCCTGCAATTTCATTATTACGCTGTATTATAAGTGACGTTGACAGAAAGGGTAATTATCTGAAATTCTTATTCCAATGCTGGCCATTTACTTGTGACAGTGTAAATGTAAAGTAATGTAAACTTGAAATTTAAAAATATTCCGCTCCCGTTTAGTTGTACTTTCATCATTCAGCTAATTAACACTCCCACAAGGTACTATACAACAATTATACACGTATGTCTTGCTAGCTCTGTGGGCAAGTGATTCACATATTTGCTAGCCAAAAATGTTTCAGTAAAAGATACAACAAGGCGATGGCAGATGCAGGGCTGGAAGGTTATCAACCAATATAGAGTCTTGCAGGTAAACTTTCACATTTGACTTTTGACCTATATATGTGACCTTTGACCTCAGAATATCACGGAGGACAATATAGGGCATATACCAATTAAGTTTGGTTACAAACAGATGCAGGGTTGGAAAGTTATCAACCCTAATAGACTCTTACCCCAAAACGTTCACATTTGACCCTCATTTGACCTTTGACCTACTTATGTGACCTTTGGCCCCAGCATATCATGGAGGCCGGTATAGGGCATCTACCAATCAAGTTTGGTTACAAACAGATGCAGGGTTGGAAAGTTATTAACCCTAATAGACTCTAACCCTAAAACGTTCACATTTGGCCTCATTTGACCTTAGACCTACTTATGTGACCTTTGACCCCAGCATATCATGGAGCTAAATATAGGGTATCTACTGATGAAGTTTGGTCACAAACAGATGCAGGGTTGGAAAAGCATGTTATCAATACAAATTATTCGCACTGCACTGTTGGCCCAGAATCATTAAACACATTTGTTTGTTGTTAACCTTGACCCATCACCTTTCTTGCATTTTAAATAGATTTACTCACACTCACTTTCACCCACACAAAACTGACAATGCTACATATCATCAATTGTTAAAATCTAACGTTGCCCAAGTGGTGAAGAAGACTTGTGTAAACTTATCTCACACATGTACACACGAAACATTCACCACTATTTGCCCTCTTAACCCGTTCAGGACGGATTTATTTTGCTATAATGTGCATTTTCCATGGACCCCTGCCCGCGTATTTTCAAGACCAATTCTGAAGGGGTTAAATAATCAAGCTACATGAATGTACGAGTTGTTTAATTTTATTAAACATAATAATTTTGCACAAAAATAGTTCCCCCTGTTTTGGTTATAACTTGCAATTAATTGTATCTAATGGGACATCAAGTCAGTGTCTTACGAATCTGCACTTCAGAAGATAATCACTGGCCAATTCTATGAAGCACATTTCCCCTGATGTATTATTCTTATTTGGTGGTGCCAGACTTTAGGGGTAGTTACAACATACCTGTCACACAATGGGGAAAATGATCTGTATGGGGGGAACTGCTTTGATTACCATAGAAGACTAATCTTCTTAATTAGCTACAGTTTCCTTATAATATTGATAGCTAGTTAATACAGCGGCATCACCATCCCATCCCCCCCTTCTGAGTATATTTTATAAATAATCTGGTCACATCATTGTTAATAACTAATAAACTAGACATAGTAAGTGAATTAATTCAAAACATTATAGATTCACTCACCCTCTGGGTCAAATTCCACTGTGTCTGTGGCATTTCCAAGGTAATTCCCCGCAACACACATGAAGACAGTGGCGTTATGTGGCAGTGCACTAAGCTGTACAGTGCTACTAGAACTCGTATTCTCATGTATGAGCTTACTGCCCTGATAAATCCAGAAATTAGTGATGCTAGGATTCGCGGACTTCTTGCGATTCGCCTGGTTGACAACAGTGCATGTTACATCCATGGTATCTTTGTCGAAATTTACATCAATGGCACCAGATACAGGAGGGACTGAAAGAGAGAAGAAAGAAGCAAAGTAAAGGGAATAATGTGTGTTTCATGGAAAAACATGAATTAAATCTGATTATTCACCATCTCACATCATCATAACGAGTTTTCTTTTTCAATTCATGAATACAATAATTCTATCATGCAATAAGTCTACACTAAAAAAATGTCAAACAATTAATAAAAAGTTTAACAAATTTACATAAAAATCAAATCTAAGAACAACATTTTGCTCTAGTTCGTAATGATGCAGTGTTCAAAACACAACCTGTTAGTGATAGGTAATAATTTTATTTCTGATAAAAAACAAGAAAATATTACATTTTTTAAAATTACATGAAACTTATAGCTCATCAATTTGGTTTTACAAATTGAGTTGCATTTTGTGTCCACAGTGACCTACATGGTACGTCGAGTGTCTCTGATACTATCCCATTGAGTGCAGTCACTGCATGGCCTCCAATGCTGCACGTTAGTGGTTCGTCGTCATCTGCTGATGTTGGTGTGAATGTGAGTACACTCCTGGTATCGTTCAGGTATGGATCTGCGTTGGTAGGGTTGGTGTCTACCGTGTCACCACTCATGGACCATGTTATGGTTTCATGTGGCTTGCTTCCCACTGCATCACACTGGGCTGTACAGGGGCTATCAGCAACGCATTGTGAGGATACACTCAGGGTGCGTGTTGACCCAACTAGTGGGTGGGTAAATAATCAAATTTAAAGTACAGAAGAGTGATTTCACACCTTAACATTACCACGGTTAATGGAATGAGAAAACGTTAAAGAAAAACAGGGTCTGACATGTGTGACATGTAGTAGTTGCTAATAAGCCAATTGTCTATCATTAATGCCCTTCCAATGTCTTAAATCAAAGGACAAGTTCTTGTTAAGAACCATTGCCATGTAATAACAAAATAATGTGATGTCATTAATTCAATCCTCATGCTCACAATTCAAGACTACTTATGGTATTTCCAATGATGTATGGTCTGACAGGCCTAATGTACATAATATACAATTTAGAACTATTCATATTGAAAATACAGTGGCACCATTAATACGTGGTAATTTGAAGATGCAACCCGGTATAACCAAATTAAGTTAACACATTTAATAATGATTTTGTTTGTGATCCATATGCCATGTTAATGTCATAATAATTTATATCAAAACCAACAAATAAATAAGATTAGTAAAGGTAAAAAAAGGAGAATACTGTTTTGCAAATTACTTTTTGAATGATTACAAATATCAGTTTAGAAGTGACTGCATGCAGGCAGACTAGAAAGCATCGCCCATATAGTTCTATTAACTTGCTACAAGCTATAATTACCTTCAACAACGAGGGCAAGAGAATTTGATACCACACCAGACACCTGGCATGCATAGATCCCATCATCCCCATCCGCTCCAATCTGTGCCCCAGTCACCGTCAAGGTAGATGAATCGACATCCACTGATACTCCAAAGTTGGCATATTTACTACTTGTGGAAGCTGGCGTTTCACCAAAGAATATAAGTACTGATGTATCTAACCAGGCAAATGTGGGTGAGCTACTTCCACCAGGTGCTGTGCATCTGAAAACAGCATCGCTATCAACAACCACTTTTGTGGGGCCGGTCAGGGTCTGAGAGAATATGCACCTCGCTGTTTAAGAAAGATAAATCATAATCAATTTTAATGTTGCACGGTAAATTGCGAACATGATGAGGCTTTCGAGAAGGTATATCAGTCCTTAAGCAATACCCTGGCAGGCCTTTTCCCGTACTTTCCGATCTACCATCTGAGGGCGTTTCCTGACAAAACCCAGAACAGTGTCTTTCACCTTTATATGTTTGTTTGGGGTTCAGAAGTTTTGAATAATAGTTGGAAATAAAATAAAATAATTGAAAACAAACACTGAAATTCATTAAAGGGATAGTTGAGTTCTGGTAAGGAGAGTACAGTTTTAGTGAAACTGAATTTTAGTAACCAAAACCTGCATCATTACATTACAAACTAATAGTTATAACTAGAAAGGAACACAAAATTACAAATGACGTAGTAAAGATCATGTTATCATTCAAAAAGAGCCGTTAAAACGTAAGAGGGCGCTCTCTAAACACTCATCGGTTTCAACCATTTTGAATAAAATATTGTGCATGTGATGCTTGGTTGAAATAGTGATTAGATAGAGAAATAACCAACAACTATTTAAATACCTATTTTGTAACTTTTTTGAAAAGAGGAAGCATTTTTTTGAATTTTTAACGGCTGGTTCAAAATTCTCTAATAAACCCGGGGCCCCGGGTTTATTACAAATTGTTATATTTATGGATATTTCAGCCGTTTCTGAACCGATTTTGATCAAACAAAGATGATTTTATTGTTTAAATATTATGCTCTTTCAAATTTTACACTCAGTTTTTCATTACCTCACAAACCAATTAAGTAGTCTAGCGCCCTCTCTACCCAAACTCAACTTTCCCTTTAAGTTAAAAAAAAAAGGATTACAAAAAAATAATCAAAGCAAGAGGAAAAATACGAAATAAGCAGGCTCTTCAGAATTTCGTTGTTGCATACATAAATGCATGGGTGGCGAGGCTCGGAGCCCTGGCACCCTAGCATTGTTTATGCACCATGTGCACAGGTTCCATAGCGTCGATTTACAGACACTAGTGTGGCAATGTGTGAACGAGTGGTCAAGTCCGACTTCCACCGGTCCTGTCTTATTTTGTGGGGGAAAAAATATTTTAAAAATATGTATGTAAATGACACATATACATTAGTACTCTCAATTAGCACAGGTCAGCTGGCCCGGGACACGTTGTAACAATTGGCTTCGTGCCACCAAATTTCATTGACGCTATATATTATACTGGCCCGGATGGACAACCAAATCAAACCAACATTTGTATGTTTCTATTTGTTCGGGCCACTAAAATGTTACAAATCTTGTTTATACTCCCCAGAACTGGGCCACAAGGCAATAGAGTTTATTTCTAGCATTGTACTGCTAATCACCCAGTGAGTTGAGGTCATTAAAATAATGTTATACATAATTTCTACAAAGGCATTTAAATATATCTACCATTATTATGTATATAGCTCTAAATTAAAGCCCAAATTACCTTGAATGATAAGAAGCACAGCAATGGATACAATTTCAGCCAAATTAATTTTCATGACTGTTTTACACTGTCTCTGTCCAATTGTAGAACTTATGTACCCTGAAAAATAGTCGAGAAAAACATGAACAACACTGGAGGCTGCCATGTATTTCATCGGTACTGCAAGAAACGTAATCTGAGCATGCACTAACAATATTGGCTACGTAACCATTCACTAACATAGCAGAAGATTCAGCAACAACGCTTCTGCTACTGCACGCTCAGATGGCGTTAAATAAGGTACCGTTTAAAAGTATGGCAGCCTCCAGTTAGGGTAACTTAGAACAGACTATAGTTTCAAAATATAGTCAGGTTTCTTGTGTTAATTGGTTAAAAGTTTATGGAGATTTGCAAATATATACATTTTGTAATACTTAAGCCCGGCGCAGACAGAGCCGACTCGACCCGATCCGACTGGTTTTCAGTCAGGCTAGAGTCATTTTCGCTCAGTTGGAGCCGATCCAACATGTTGAATCGGCCTCGAATGACCTCCGACTGGCACTCGACCGGAAAAACCGGAGTCCTGAGGCAGCGCATACTGAGTTAATCAGGCTGAAAACCCGTCGGATCGGGTCGAGTCGGCTCTGTCTGCGCCGGGCATTAGATGTATACCGAATCTGAAAACACATGTAACCATTTTATTGAAAGCCTGTGCGTCATTTTTAAACGAAGAGATAATTAGCTAATTTGCATAATTCATGAACAGGGTAAAGTGTCAATTTGTACCTATATACAGTGGCTTGACTCTTGCCATATCAATTTTAGTAAGTACCTTGAAGATAAATTATTCATGTCTGACAATAGTAATATATACCATGCAGAATCCGCGGAACAATATCAATGAATTATGATAGTTTCGTAATTTGCATACGAATATAATTATTGTACAGATAATGATGTTAGAACCCCCATAAGAAATCAGTTAAAAGTTGCATGTAATAATCTAATCAGTTCTAGGACCACTACCCCCTGGACAATTACACCAGGATGGTTACCTCAAAGACAATTACCCAAGGAAAATTAGCCCAAGGACTTACCCCGAGACAACTACGTCCCCCCCCCCCCCCCCCTCAAAGAGATTTAAAGATTTATTAAAGGCTAAGGAATCTAAATTATTTTGGAAGGGTGGTTTTGTGATCCTTTGATGATCTTGTGCCGCAATAACTTCGCATTAGAGAAATTGGAAATATGTGAAATAAGAAACCCTCTTTTTTACCCTTTTCTCTCAAGTGGATTGAACACGTTTTGGAAATAAACTCTTCAATTGTTGACAAGTTGGCCCTCACTATTTATTCCGATCGGATATATTAATATTAATTTCAGCTTTTTTAAAACTGATTTTGATCAAACAAAGTTGATTCCGTCTTTATAATTGTATACTTAAATTGGACACTTTAATTAGCAATAACATTATTTCTTGAAGCGCCTTCTAAATCAAAACTGAACTATCCTTTTATAGTCCGGGAGCCAATTCTCAGAAGAGGCCTAGATAAGGAGTTCGTGCAACACCCACCACATATTTAGTTTGTCACTTTAGGATGACTGGGGGTGTCTCTAAAACAATTCTAGCCCTGATGTACAGTTGATTTCTGGTAGCAACAATATTTTTTCTATCAATTAAGTATGCAAATTTATGCAAAAAATCCCCTTTTTGTCTGTAAATCACTCAATATGGCTCAGAATATACTAATTTTGTGCATTATTTTGTATGACTCAATTCACAGGTTTGCAACATTGAAAATTGCGACAGCCAAATTTTCCATATGTATTTTTTTTGGGGGGGGGGGGAATTTCTTATGTATTTCTTTTTTTTCGACTTTTGTTTTTTATTGTTTTTTTCAATGGAATAAATCATTGACCATTATCCAACAATTTTCATCCCAAAATGTAATAATTGCAGTGGTTAGAATGACAAATAATAAAGGTTTTGTGTATTCTAGGAAAAAAGCCATTTCCATAGGATTTGTACACAACTCACAAAATTTAGCAATTTTCGGGCCGACATTCACTTACAAAAGGTCATGTTTCTTCAGAACGGTATACCTGGTTGTCGAGAATACTTCAATAAAAACAACAAGTGTAGTCGCGCGGCGATACCTGCGCGCGTTGCGGAATTATCACGCAAAACATCAAGGGGGTGGGGTGGATTCCACCCCACTGGTGAGCAGTACTCTGCAGTACATGCTCACCAGTGGGATGGAATCCACCCCACCCCCTTGACGTTTTGCGTGATAATTCCGCAACGCGCGCAGGTATCGCCACGCAACTACATGGGTTTTGTTAATTGAAGTTTTGGGCAACTTTTGAGACAAAATTTGCGACAACTGGGTATACCGTTTTGAAGCCACATGACCTTTTGTAAGTGAATGTCGGCCCGAAAATGTATCAATTTTGTGATTTGTGTACAAATCTTATATGGAAATGGCTTTTTTCCTAGAATACAAAAAACTTGTATTTGTCATTCTAACAACTGCAATTATTACATTTTGGGATGAGAATTGTTGGATAATGGTCAATAATGTATTCCATTAAAAAAACAATAACAAACAAAAGTCGAAACACAAAGAAATACATAAGAAATTCCAAAAACAAAGAAATACATATGAAAAATTTGGCTGTCGCAATTTTTAATGTTGAAAACCTGTTAATTAATTCATAGAAAATATTTATGCACAAAATCAGCATATTCTGAGCCATATTTAGTGATTTACAGACAAAAAGGAGACTTTTTTGCATAAATTTGCATACTTAATTGATAGAAAGCTACCAGAAATCAACTGTACATCAGGGCTAGAATTGTTCCAGAGACACCCCCGAAACATCCCAAAGTGACACACCAAATCTGTGGTGGGTGTTGCACGAAAACATTTTTTCCTGGTCCTGGCTCCCGGACTATTAAGCTGTATTGTCTCAAATCAAGAGTCAAGTGGATTCTTGCATTGTATGTGGAATTCCCGGGGTAACAAGAGGGATGTTCATGTGTATGTAGTTATAGTTTCCTGTATTTGTCTATCACATCGTGCGGAAACGGTTACCATTTATGGTCTATATGTTCTATGATACGCAACTGCTTAGTATCAAACATATATCATCAATGATCACGAGGAATGATAATAATAAAATCGAACATAAATAATTCAAACAGTCTGAGAGTTTGTTTGAAGCGTTTATTGAAATACAAACGCCATTGAGGAGATGGAGGCAATAAAGTTTTTATAAGTTAATGAAAAATGTGAAAACTTATTTGCCCGAATTATCATCATTGGCTGAACTTGAGCCCGGCCTAACCATACAAATACTACCGGTAACCAGTTAAATCATTTTGCACCTGCATACCTATTGATTGTTGCTACTGCCACCAGATATATTGTATTTTTGTTTTCCTTTCATTATCCAGCCATTCCCTTGACTTCTGTTTACAGGCATCAGGACAATAGGCCCCTTGAAATTCAGTCATAGCATAGTCGGGCATCAGCCAAATTGCGTCCTGGGTCATCCAGGACATTGTATTACTGGTGACCGGTTATACTATTACTGAAACAGCAAGCAACCTTTTGTAAATTCCTATACAAAACTAGAGGAATTGACTGGGTAATGAAAGGAAACAATTATAATATATCTGGCGGCGAATAGCTATAATCAATAGGTATGCAGGTGCAAAATGGTTTAACTGATTACCGTTAGTCTTTGTCTTTTTAGGCCGGGCTCAAGTTGAGCCACTGATAAGAATTCGGGCCACGAAAGTGTATTCATTTTGTTGAATGCAAATGAGTTGATAACTTCCAATAACTATTTTACGTATACTTTGTTTACATCGATAAACAGAAAAGTCTTCGATCACATGCATGTTTTAGTTTAGATTGGTGGAATACATATACATTTAGCAAGTGTTTGCGCGGAATATTGGCTTCCTTATTACCTACTATTGTTTGTACTAATGCATAAACTACAAATTGGAAATACTTTATATTGTTTTGCCCACCTGTCAGACATGTACGATGTGCGCATGATTGCATTTAATATTACGTTAAAAAGTCCGACTTTTATAAGTGGAATCCAAAACGGTTTAGTGGATTACAGTATCAGACTAAACTGAACTTACCTTTTATACTTGGAACTAAACAGGTATAAGCATCCAATACTGTCGAACAATTTGTGAATAGTGAATGAGATTCTTTAGATAAATTAGAGGCAGCAAACACGCAAGCATACACGCGGAATGTTGCGAGTTACCAGCCCGCTTGTAACAGTCATTGTAGGTAGCCACTTCGATTGAGTTATATAGAGGGCGTGAATATATACATTGACATTACTACAATGATTTATATCATCCGGGATAGATGTATTTTCTGAGTTTTAACAAATGTACCATAATATGACATGTGGTATGATTTTATTGTATGATATTATCCAAAATAGTGCATGGATTGGAGTTGAATATACAAAAATACAGTGACACATTTGTAGGTGTATATTGTAACATATTCAACGACAAGAACCATGTTCTATTTGCTTGATACAATGATAAACTGACGAAATCGAGGTTAAGATTTGCGCATTGTTAATTTTCTTGGGACGAAATTAAAGTAAAAGTTTTATAACATTGAATTTATTTTAAAAAGTGTGAACATGGATAGAAAAAAAACCTTCATCTGATAAAATCCCAACAGAAATGATGCATTTGATGCTGAGATATATTCAATAGCTTATATTATAATGGTTCTGCTATACTGTCCCCCCCCCCCCCCCCCCCCATGACAAAACAGCATAACAGACATTTTGAAGTTATGAGATATAAGGCAAAACGTGTTTTTTTTTAAGCCTTTAGAGACTTTGTGACTGCGTAAATTATGTTTCAACTTGTCTGAATAGACATTTGGCATGTCTTACAAGATTCAATTATTTTTGTGAAAAATCTCAATTATTTTTTTGAAAAGTCTCGCATTTGACGGTCAAAACAGGGCTCAAAATGTCTATTATGCTGTTTTGTCGTGGTTTTACTGCTTTAAAAAAAGTCTTCAAAAAACATGGATGTAGGTATTTGCCTAAAACTACCGGTATGTCAATTTTGAACGATTTTTAAACAAATTTTATGATTGTATATGAATTTTTAAAAATCAATCAAAACCCGTATTATTCATTCATATTCATTGAACGTTGTCAATTTCAACAACAACAAATAACCACTTTATGCAGAAATGTCAGTTCTGATTGATTGCTAGTGTCTCCTTGCGCGCACAAGTGCATATCCGATATCCTGCTTCAGTGCACGCGTGCTTTGTGATGTTATGCTCTTTTGTCGTGGGTTTATAAGACAAACATTGCTGTTGTGCCATTTAGTCATGCTAATTAATCATGGACAGTGACACTTTCAACATTTTAAAACTGGTTTAACATGTGTAATATGATGTATTGAGTACCAAAAGCCCCAAAAAATACATTTTGAAAAAAATTGTATGTTATGCCGTTTTGTCATGGGGGCAATATTCGTCTATGTAGTGAGACCTTCATGCCATATACATGTCATTTGTTACCACTATGTCACTGTGTTTTTTCTACATAAACATAATCCATGCTATTTCACCACTGTATAACAAAGTTGCTCCACTTTTGTTTGTAGCGGTTAGTAATTTTAAATGAAGACGGAATACAAATTTATTTATTTGTAAATGGAAAGTTAATTTATTCATTATGTATTCATTTATTTATGTATGTATTGATTTACTCTCATAGGGTGGATTGCCCTTTCAGCATAACTGATATTCAATGGGGTCCACAAACAGATGAAATAGCAATAGAGAGTATACGGTTACATCTCGATATTCCGAAGGTTCGTTATTCCGAAGGTTCGTTTCTTCGAAAATGAAATGATGTTCGTTAATTCGAAAATGAAAGAGGTTCGTTAGGCCAAAAAAGAAATGAGGTTCGTTAGGCCAAAAATGAAATGGAGTTCGTTTATCCGAGAATGAAATGAGGTTCGTTAATCCGACATGTTCAATACGAACCCCATATTATACATTTTCGGACTAACAACCCTCATTTCATTTTTGGATTAACGAACCCCATTTCATGTTCGGATTAATGAACCTGGGAATTTCGAACGAAATTTTATTTTCAGATTAACGAACCTTCAGAATTTCCTTTTTTCGGATAAACAAACCTTCGGAATAACGAACCTTCGGAATATCGAACCTTCGGAATAACGAACATTCGGAACAACATAATACAAATGTCTTTATTTTAAATGGGAAGTTTACTTATTCATTATTTATTCATGTGTTTATTTATTAATGTATTAATTAATTTTCATAGGGTGGATTACCCTTTCAGCATAGCTAATATTTAATGGGGTCCACAAACAAATGAAATATAGATTTTCCCATTCATTTTAACACTTTCGTCATTCAATTTCATTAATTCGTCATTCAAATTCGTCCCGAGGATCCACAAGAGCGAAAAACTTCAATTTCGTCTTTCGTCAATCAATTTCACACAAAGATCACACAATTTAGTCATAATTCACACATTTTCGTCAATTGCAAATCAAAATCGTTGGTCACAGTTGCTGAACACATAAAAGCGAAAGCAATTTCGTCAATTGGCAACCAATTTCAATAAAACTCTATTCAAATTCGTCGCATGGTATAGCCTTATATGCCTGTCTGTGTCATGACTATGTAGATGGTATAGGTGGTTAGATGGGTATGTATGTGTGTATGTGTGTATGTATGTATGTGTGTGTGCGTGTGTGTGTGTACATAATATTTAGTATTGTTTAATATATATATATTATTTCTACCGTATGTATGTCTTGAAAAAGAATTTAATGAAATTTGCTGTAAACATGCTTTTGTGCGTGTTGGTGTGCACGCATGCATGTATGCAAATGTATGTGTGTTTGTAAGTGTGTGCGTATGTTTTGTGCGTGTGAGTTTGTTTTCGAGTGCATACACGTGTATGTTACCCCCTAACTGATTAATGTTACAATTAGCGGTTATATCAAGACAATATAGAACAGAACATTACAATGTAAATACATAGGACGAATTTGAATAGAGTTTTGACGAAATTGGTTGCGAATTGACGAAATTGCTTTCGCTTGAATGGGAAAACCTATAATAGATATACAATGATTGAAAATAACATAAATACAAACATAGACTCAAATAGTTAAACAAATGATATATAGTTTAAAACTGAATAATCTTATCAACTCATGACGAATTTAACAAACAATAAAACAGTTAATGCAGGCAGACTACTAAGAACACTAAAACTAAAACAGATAACATATAGTTAAGACTTATTACGAAAATACAATACATATCAAATTGAGTCCGAACTGACCAAACAATTTATTTATTATGTTTAAAATGTAAAAAAAATATATATATATATTTCAAATTATAATTTGTAATTTGGTTTAAAATTTATTCTACACTATATACCAAACAAAATGCAAAATGTATATCAGACATTTGATGAAAACAATGGTAATTCCTAGGGCCTCTAAAATGTACAAACTAATCTCTAATTACATACTTATGGAATTCATTTTTTAAAAGGTAATTTTAGGTACAATCCTGATCATAGATGAGTAGGATAACATTTCTACATAATATCAAGAACGTTTTACTTGTTGGTATTACGTGAAAGTAATATCTAATGTTACCAAAAAAATAGGCGATTTTCTTTTTATGAAATTTGAAAAACTTTTAAAACAAACCTTTTTACCAAATGTTTCCTAGAATAAAAAGTAACATACCTAGTGTATTGATCTTGGCATTTATATCGTTGAGCGATAATTGCTCATCGATAAAAATAGCATCAGGAATCATACCTAATGTAATGTAATAACTTCTTGTTTCATTGTTTTCATTGTGAACATATTTGTTGACGTGTAGCAAATTTACATTGAATGCACATAAATGAACTTTGAATAATATTTTACAAGAACGAAGAGCGTTCCAGTACTGTGTACCGGGCATAGCCAAAAGTAATGGGCAGTAGATGATACGATCGGAAATCTTATCCAATGTATTCACTACTTAAACATGTCTTAATACAATCTCACACATTCAGAAGTAAATTACAATGATATTGGAATATAATTGTAGTCTCGAATTTCACTTTTACACACCTGGTTTAAACTAATTATCTTTGTTTCAGGCATGATTACTCGAGCCACTGATCTCAATATATGATTCTGGATAAGTTGTTGACTGAGATCCGCTACCTTACCACCATGTCTCAGAAGGATTCAATGTATTGTGTTAACCATACACAAATAAACTGAATAAGTAGAAACTAAAATACATAACACATTAGCAAAATAAGTTGGGTTTTTTTTTAGTACGGCCACTTGCTGCGGCGTGAACACTTCATGATAGAGAGTTGAGTACCCTATACTTTATCTAGACCTTAGCAAGAAAAGATCAGTGGTTCAGGCCGCTGAGGTAAAATACCATGGCCGAGTTTTAGTTGCTGTACACCCTCGGCCGGTCACCGGTGGGCAGGCGACTTCAAGTCCGGGAAATTATTCCACGGGGTCGTAGTATTCATGGTACAATTCCGTGTCGAGTTCATCAATAGATATGTAGCCCTGACAAAGACAATTGTGTTAGGACATTATATGCAATAGTGCATTCAATATCTTATAGTAGGTCATAAACATTATTTCTTGACTTCGAATTTAGTCATACATAACAAGAATGCAAGGGTAAACACAATTTTTCGTTGGAAGAAGGTGATTGTACAAAATTAGATACGTCCTGGCAAGTATATCAAACTGTCACCATTAATCAAGAAATAAGGCTTTCCATTAATTTTTCTGAAGCAGTATTTAAACATCAGATGCATTTTTTGGTAATGTTTTTAAACAGTTGTAATTTTTGTCGATGTGTGTTTTGAAATGTGTTGAATTCGGGATCTAAAGGAAGAACAATAATTATTCGTGCAATACGGCTGAATTAGGCCATTTCATCTCTTCCTTATATTCTTGCATTTGTTTTCGATTGATTTTGGAAATAAACAAACAAAGAAACAAATACAACTTGTACCTGTGTTTGCTCCAGGAGATGTTCAAGTTTCCGCAGTGTCTGGTTGAATGTCGGCCGCCTTGTTGGAGCGTTCTCCCAGCACTCACTCATTATGTTATACCTAAATGAAACAGAATATTTATGAAATTCCAAATGAAACATTCAATTGATATTTAAATTAAATGAATTTCATCATTATGATAATAAAATATTCATAAAATATTCAAATTAATTCTGAACAAACTCGGAATGATAATGTACTAAAATAACACGAAGATTATATTATTTACGCCATTGTACCCAGAATTTAAAAAGGAATTTACTCTTAGATATTTGAACTAAATATTGCTGGAAAATTAAAGTGATTCATATTTCTATTGTACATTGTACTTTGAATGATGATAACTGAAGATTAAAATTTAAGCCAATGATAAGTCTTACAGTGGTTGTCCACAGTGACGGGGGCGTGGCATCTTGTAACCATTGGTTACCTCCTGCTTGACTGCGATGAAGTTCATACCGGGGTAGGGCTTTGCACCTGCAATTAGGGTAATTTTAATGAAAATACTACTTATAACAAACAAAATTATACTAATAGTGCGAAGTCCAAGAATAAAAATAACAATACTAATGATAATCCAATAACAGTAAAATTGAATTTATTATGATAACGTACTTGTAACGATTTGATGAGGATGTGATGGAGAACTACAAATATCCACACTTCCCTAGTAGCATTCCATCTGAAGATTTAACTTACCCAACGTTATATTACCCCAAAAGAATTGTATCCTTTTTCGTATTATGTTATTACTTAGAAAATACAATACTGGCTTCATTTGGGAAAATACTATGCTAGCCCCGTTCGCAGTGAACTAAAACGTGCCACTCCCATGACTCCCTTGGTGACATCAATTAATGTGGACTTATCTAGTTTAACGATCTCCAAAAGAATACATAACTAAATGAATGGTGATTAAATGTACAGCTACTTCAACTGTCATAAGGCACTGTGTAGCTTAACAAGTTAATGTGTACAATATCCACTCCCTGTGGAGCATTGTGGAGTGAATTGCGGACTCACCCAGAGTAACAATCTCCCAGATGACGATGCCAAAGGACCAGACATCACTCTCTACTGCGCATGCGCCGTTCAGCAGAGTCTCCGGCGAGGACCATCGCGTTGGTTTCTGTAAAATTATCACAATCACAATCATGCAATCAAAATTAAACAGCAAAGTTTGAACTGCTTTAAATGTATAGAAATATACGGTAAGCCACGTTGAAATTATAATTTTGTTGATGATCCGTTGAATTATATTGTCGTTGTCCTCTATCATGTTCATAGAGTTATTTGCTTAATATAATTCACTTTCATGGGCTCTAATCCACAAATGTTGTATATTGATATTAACGTTTTTAATGCTTTCTGATAATTAGAATACATTTGACCTGTTTCCTACTAGATTTCACAATACCTATATAATTAATACGGTAACCACCAGGTTCCTGTAGGCAATGCGTTATGGGATATAAGGGATGAATTAACTTGGTTGACAATTTCAAAAACTGTCGAAGGGTTGGTAACATGTATATTTCTTTAATGTGAAATATCCACTGAGTGATGTGTGGAAATTTTATGAAAAATGAATGTCATATGATAAGTAATGAGTGGAAATTCAAAGTGATATTTGCTAACTTGTAATGTGAAATATCCACTGAGTGATGTGTGGAAATTCTATGCAAAAATGAATGTCATATGATAAGTAATGAGTGGAAATTCAAAGTGATATTTGCTAACTAATTGCACCAACTTTCCAATGGAGACTTTCTAATTCGAACACTTTAATCATAATTGAAGAAATTCGGAAGACCGAAACCTGTTCCATGCTTCTATTGATAATACGAATACAACATTATATTTGAGAACCGCTAAAGTTCTAAGTAAGTTTTGTGGATTTTGACAATGTTACTTAATACCTTTATTTGAATCGTTGATTCACCATTCGATAAGATGTTTTAATGGTACACCCAGGCAGTGGTGTAATGAGCAAAAACTGGGGGGGGGGGACTAAACAAATCCGCATCACCACAGGGTTGCCAACTTTGAGCAAGCGGTGAGTCTGAGATTTTGCGAAGGAGCGAAGCGACTGAGCAGTGGGAGGGGGTGTACCCCCCTCCCACGGTAGGGAGCTTTTGCATTTTTAGACTTGAAACTGTGCAATCTGGTGCATACCTATAAAGGAAGGGAATTCGGACTTGATGCCATGTACTATGTGGGTAAGTGGGTCATGATAATACCGACTGGAAAAAAAAGAGTTATATTTTGTTCATGAAGAAACATTATTATACAATATGCACCCAAAAATAATATTCGCAAAGTGACATAAAAAGCTCAAACATTGCACAATATGCCACAATATTTATGATACAAAAACATGAACAAGGTATACCAGACGTAGACAAGACGGATCCCGAGGGAGCGAAGCGACCAAAAGGGCATAGATAGGGGGAGAGTTTGATGGGAGGGTGTGGTGGGAGGTGGGTGTCCACCCATGTACGGTATTAGCTAGGGAGCTTTTGCAATTTTATATTTGAAATTATGCAGTCTGGTGCATACCTAGGAAGGAAATTGGACTTGACATGATGTAGTATCCGAGTTATAATGTTTCAGGAAACACCCTTTTTTATATCACTGGTATCGAATTAGAAATAAGCCATGATTTAATTTTGTTTGGGGAGGCTACACCCCCCCCCCCCCCCAGCGCCCCCACCCCAGTATGCCAGTGCATCCAGGGTCAAACCAGGATATGGGATGGCAGTGGGCATGGTGGGGGTGAGGCAAGATTGTACTCAAAGGGGCGGCGAGAGCCATATATGTAGTATACTAAATGGAGGTATGTATTTCATGATATTTTCTACATGAAGGAGGGCATGACAGATCGAGTCTTCTGGCCTCTCATCAGGTTGCTGCTACCACAACCTTCATAGGAATAACACCGAACAAGATATTATACCGATGGTAAAGGATTGCCACAAATGCAAGGTGACAAAATATTGTTTTTCAGAAATAATATCTCTATTATATTCATGCATTATGTTCCTGATGATGTATTGGTCTGTTTACTATGATACTCACCGGCTTCTGTCCCGCTGCCATGGAGACCAGTCCGTAGTCAGAAATTTTGCACTCTTTCTTCTCGGTCATCAGAATATTGTGAGCACACAGCGAGCCATGAGTGATCTGATAGAAGCGAGATTGAAAACTAACTCATTTACTAACTCATATTCATAATGCATTTTTCTCATTAATGATTATTTCAAAATAAAAATAAAACATTGAATTGGAATATACAAAGACACATCCACTTTAACACCTACCTATACACACATACACAGACAAACACACGCACACATATCTCAGATATATGACGCAAGCCAAAGTAAGTTCATATTTCAATAGTTAACTCAGACTATTTGTATTAAAATGTTAATTGGTTATATTCATATATAGTTCATACCAGTTTAAAACACTTTTTTCGATAATTATCAATCTAAGATATTCCAAAATAATATAGCAAAAGCTGTATCGTCAGTGCGTATACTGTCAGTATGATACCTTGATGATAACAAAAGCCACTAACTTTTCTAGAGGAGAGAAAATCCATGCCATTTGCAACCTGGCAGGCAAACTTGAGGAGAGATGCCTCATCCAGTCGACTCTTGCTTCCCTTAATGTTCCCGTATGGACTCTGGCCGTGGGCGCCGTTTTTCTGTAGGTGGGTGAGCAGGGATCCCCCGGATACAAACTCGTACAATATGCTTCCTGGGGATCAGTAGGAGTATAAAATGATACCAAATACCTATTTGTACTGGGGTCTGCATGAAGAGATGTGTTCCTTTAAACATACCTTTTTTTTACTTTTATTTCTTTCATGCAGTTGCTTATAGCCTACTGTGTTAATTTGTACGTAAGTTGGCCTTGGGTGCCATGTGGATTTTAAATTGAGTGCAAAAGTATGACAATATGAAACTTTTGGGGCCCGGAGTCTATATTTGAATATGTATAGAGGGATGAGTTCCAGTGTTAGACATACTTTTTTACACAGTTGTTGACAAATAATTTCCGTTTTATTTGTATGTAGTCTGGATTTAAGAATGATAAGTAACAAGAAATTGAAAAAGAACTTACGTTGCTCAGGACAGTATCCAATACATGCCACAACATTGGGATGACCAGTCAAACTGCTGAGGGTTTGGTCAGCGCTCGAGATGGTCGATGACTCTTGCGTATTGCCTGAATTAGTTTATATCACAATTGGAAATAAAACATAATTATAATCGAAGTAAATTTGTGTTAATACTACAGGTATTATGTTTGCTCAATAATAACAGTAATTCACTCTGCTATCGCACATTTCAAATTACTCACTCGTCAATGCGTTTTACAACCTCTCCAATCTATAACTAAAAAAAAAAATTCTCCAAATTTCTCTTCAATATTTTTACTGTGGGAGGCAGGCCTCAAGTCTACTGGCACATTATTCCAAATAGAAGGACCACATCAAAAATATATCAGAAATATATGAAATTTAAAAATATATATATATATACTTATGAACTACAATGTTACTACGGTGATATTATGATATGATCATAATAAAGTATCCATTTTGTTTTTTGTTTTTACTTGCAGACAATTACATTATGTTTATATGTAATTGTCTATTCGTGTCGCCATGTAGTTGTAGCCATTAATATACGGAAGAGGGACATTCGTGTAATTGCCAGCTCTGTTCCTCGTACTTATCAACGGATTAGCATACAATATGGACAAAACATTTCTGCTTTATAATGAATCAGCGGATTTTGTATGTCATTCTCTTTATAATCGCAAAGTATACTTTACAATAAATAAGCATGATGAAACTACATATCATTTTTTCGACCTTCATTTTCTACATTCTGTAGACGGCGATTCCCTGGTGAGATGGGAATCCCCCTCTGACGTTGACGCAGAACCTTCACAATTAAACACGATAAACCTTATCAGTTTGCCAATGATAAGTAAACAACCAAAGTGTATACAAACGCGAGCTATTGTGCAAACAAATCATTTTGGACTTTGCCATATCTATTCAAAGTGGTTTCATGGGTTTGATTTCAAGGGAAGCAATTTTTCTCAACAAAAGGTGAAAATCGGATAAGGGCATAACGTTTCATGCGTACGTGCACATCATTGTGTACAAAGTATGCGTCACTAGCATAATGAGGAAGTACATTTTATTTGAATATCAGAAGTAATTTGTTTTATCCATATAAAGGTAGATTTCCATATTGGTAATGAACATGACTAAGGAAAATGTCAAAGTATGCTTTTCCTGTACAAACATTAATGAAAACAATCATTAGTTATTTCACAAAACAGGGAAATCCGGATAGATATCATGGATATTGAAAATCATTTTAGTTTCACATGTCACTGTCTACTTAAATTGTTACAATGCAAGACAATTGTTTGGTGGCTTATAATATGTATACAATTCTTGTTCCCGTACGATGACATTTGTTGGCATTTCTTTGCATTAGGAATGTCGAATTCAGCGGAAACATAACGAATATATGTAATATTTTTCCGTCTTTTCAACAGAAATATCTTCGACGATTTCAAATAATATGATACAGTATTATCTTAACAACACACTATCCATTTAGAATAACATGACCAAACCGAAAACTTTTAAGTAATTTTGTTACGGACTAGCATTGCGCAACATATTATATAGCTCACAAATGCATCTATAATATCCTCAAACGTTGTTATGAATGAGGATATAATGTATACATATAGTAAGCTAGAATAAGATTGAAACACAGGGTTCCATATCCCGAGTGGAATGGTTAAGTGCTCTTCATATGTTGTATTGATTGTATTTACAGTGTACATCGTTGACTGGGAGTCTATGATACTAAGAACTTAGAAGTCCTGTTTATCATATGGATTCTGCACAGGAAACACACCTAGTCATTTGCAGACAATTCATTGATGCGAAAATAAACAAAACATGCGGAGATCTGCTATCCATTGGTTATCAAATATAAAATAAAACGTGCCATGGATATTATGGGCAAATGTTTTTTGTTGGATAATTTTCATGACATAGGATCACTTTATAGATAACATAACTTATAATAACAATTCATGTTACAATTTTCCCACCTCGTATCTGCCGGATAGTCACTGCCGTACCCCCTTGGGGTGAATTGAGTTCCCCTTTCCACACATCACCGAATTCCCCACTCCCAATGGGACCCAGTCTAGTGAAGAATGATACATCAGCAGCAGGTATCGACACGGAACCATCTCCCTTGAAGCCAAGATTTAGGGCAGTGTATGTTGCGTTAGCTGAATTTGTGAGAAATCAATCATATCAAATTTGTATTAAAACGAAATTTTGGTCAGCAATATAAATTCATTAAGTGATGAGTAAATCTAAGTCCATTTGCAAGACTTCTCAATTAAAATTAATTGTCTAATGCTTTTAATTCTATTCAAATTATTCACTTTCTTTCGTAATTATACAACTTTCTTTAATCAAACTTAGAGACCCTATCTAAAATAATCACTTGAAAATGTTACAGTTTGTAAAAGCTATGAACAAAACCACTTCCTACTTGTCCCAGGTGCAATCATCTCATAAGGTTTGTTGTCGTCTGCTCCGTCAGTGTTCAACTCACTCCTGGAAAAGAAAAATACAAAGAAAGAACATTGGCGTGGAGGTCTACGGAGGGGTACAGGTAGGGCACCCCCCCCCCCCCCCCCTTCCCTCCCTCCCTAAGCAATAATTGGACCCAACAATGCAAAATATGAGGGGAAAATCTTAGTTCAAAACAAAAAGATATACTGTATTTATATGAGGTCGTTTTGCCAGAATGTTTGGTGATTATTGCCGGATATAATTCTAGCATGAAGATGTATCTATATCGATATTTCATTAGAATAATCATGATGTACTTAAAGAATGATTAATTACGTATTCAGTATATATACTGTAATTGGGAATATTTGTCAGTGTGATGATTGACATACCTTGATTTCTTGGCATCATTCGATTCTGCGTCAGCGTGCATGAATTAAGAGAAAGAAAAAAAAAGACATAGCTTTTAAATTATTTCAATAATGTTTTGAATAACACTAGTAGGTCGATTTTCCATTATCATGGCAAGTATGACGTTTATTCCTTTCAAATAGTGTATGTTATACGACTTATACGACATGTCCAGACCATTGTTGAAAGTCTGTATGTTTGTGTAATAAATCTTTTGTAAGCAAAAAGAAAATAAACAATCAATGGTAAAACATAGATTTGTTTAATATCATGATAGACTATACATCTCAAGTATGTCTTTCGCCTCTCAAAAGCAGTTCATAAAATAAGAAATGTAAAGTTTGTTCACACTTACTTGACCTCTCCCTTCTGAGTAAAATCACAAGGAAGACGTTTGCAGCCAGTGATGTGGCCAGAAGAATGACTAGAATAGCTATTACAGCTTTTGCCCCTGAGCTTAGACCGTCTCCTGAAGAAAGTAAGTCATTCATTACGTATTGCAACAATAATACTTAATGCGCCTTTAGGTTAAAAGATGATAAATATATATTTTTTATTTAAGTGTACAAAGAATTATCATCTGCAAACAAATACCTACTTACAAAAGTGCACGCTGTTATAAGAATGTAAGAATTCGACATTTAACGTTATGCTAATAAATTAAATATAGTATGTATACTATCAGTAATATCCATAGCCCATGCATTCTCTGTCGTTTTGCATGCACATACATACATACACGAAGTTTAGCTGTAAACACGTCAATCATATTTTGCAGATCATTAACATTATATCAACTCCTGTATATCATATAATAGTACATGTAGTATTTCCCCTCTCTTTAAAATATCATAAAATGGACAAAATAACCCCAAAGTTCTTATAATTTGAGCAGCAAATGCTTGGTCATTACATTTGTTTTCAAGGCATGTATTCAAACAAGATTGGGGCTGCATACAACTTGCAAAAGCGTTAATTATATAGGGTTGATTCTAAGCATGGTGCTGAAGATAATGAAAAACTTTACTGATGTACAAAGTAATGATATGCATTTTAGAGATTAAACTAAATCAATAAAAAGTAGCTGGTATTTTTCCGTTTTCCTAGATTAAAAACAGTATTGATTGATTTCTGGATACTATTTAAAATGGCATACTTCAACCTTAATATGAAACAAAATTAAACAATTAATTCAAACATGACGAGCACCGTCTAGGGTTTTATATACCTCAGTCGGAAGAGCACCAGTCTAGCAATCTGGAGGTCTCGGGTTCGAATCCCGTTGGAATCCCATTTTCTTTGCCTTCTTTTAATCAAAATTAAACAATGATACATTTCATATACCTGATGGTGGGATGGGCGTTGAACTTTCCGATAAAGGAGTAGTTGTTATAGTTGCTATAATGGGAATATAAATATCAATTCTGATCACGGTACTCGTTAGAAAGACGTGATAATCAATTTTACTTTACTTGTCGTACGTGTTTTACTAAAGTTAATAATATTATGTATTTCAACAAATAATTGCATGCTTCATTCTCAAATGTAATAATTACCATAATCATGTTGACTTTTGTTTTATATTATGAAACGTTCTTGGTATGCAAGACGTTACATATATCTGTATCTGTCATATTTTGGTACTGTATACCACTATTGTCCTAAAGATTAATAACAATTGTAATTAATATTTATGAAATGATAATCTAATCTCAAACATAAACATCAACAAAAATTATTTAGCATACACAAAATAAATGTACAAGGTGGCAAACAATTATAAATAAATCAAGTGCAAAATTTCATTCATGACTATGATATTTGAAACTAATGCTATCACGTATAATAAAATAACAATTAGTATAGGTGGAGCAATACGTAGTTTGAGAAGCAAACATTTGACCATCGTATATTAATGAAATTGTTAGACTTTTTAGGAAAGACTACATAACTGATAAATTATCGCAATCAAGAATAATATACATCTTATTCTAAGAATTGACTTATTAGTTGGCAAAGATGTGGTACCTGTTAGACCGTAGATTGAAATAGAAATATGAATATTTGGTCATTATTTAATTATTGTTATACAAGTAAAGTTAGTATTTTCACTTATTACACTGTTAGAGAGTGGAACATGTGAAGTGATAATCTAAGCTAAAACATAGATAGATAACTATAAAAGATAAACTAAAAAGCACACAAAAAATAAATGTATAAGGTTGCAAACAATAATGAATAAATCAAGTGCAAATTAAATTCCTGACAATGATATTTGATATTAGTACATCAAATAACAATTATTATGTTGGAGCATTAAATACTTTGAGAAACAAGCATTTGAACATCGTGGAGTATTGAAATTGGTAAGACTTTTTGGGGAAGACTACATCTGATAAATTATCGTAATTAACAATAATATATATCTTATTCTAAAAAATTACTTACTAGTCGGAAACGATGTGGTACCTGTTAGACCGTAGATTGAAATAGAGAACAGTAAATACATTTACTAATGTAAGATATGTCAACGTGTAATAAATGTCATATACGTTAAAGAAACATATTATGTCAAAGTATAACAAAATAATGGTAAATAATAATAACGCTACATGATTTCTTTTGACTTATTTCTTTCTTTTCAGTCACTCACTTTGGACTCAAATTTGTCTGTGTATGTAGAATCCCAAGGCATGTTTTGCGTGTTGATTACTTGTTAGCTGGTGGTGTTTATTAATTGGGTTTAACTAGGTAACTGAACTCCAAAATCGTCCGGGGTCTACGCCCATAGACCCTATCCGAAGGGGCTAGCACTTAACGCGCTCGCAGGTTGGAAGCATCTCTGGATAATTCCTGGTTGCGCCACTGGTTCTAAAAGTAGCAACCTCGAGGTCTCCCTTAATCATAGTCAAAGTTACATTTTCCAAATGTTACCACTTTATGATTGAAGTGTTTAGATATTAAACTATATGGACCTCGAAAACCGTGAACAAAGTGAGTGCAATAAGTTAGTGAAGATACCTTTTTTGCTCATTACTCGGCCACATAACGTCCATTTAACTTGAAATGTTCACACAACACCCAGTGGACGTGTCAGATAACAACAATATATACTCCGTAAAAAAAGGAACAGGACACTTATTTGATACAAAATATCTCATATCTATTTACGGTATGTTATTGTATATCAAATTAAAGATGAGATGACCGTCTTCCATATTGGAATACAGATAAAATCAGTAATGCATGACTTGTCACGGTCAATTAACTACTGCAAGTTCTGTTTTTAAAAATAGCAAAATAGAACAAATAGGCAACGCAAAACCAATTTGAAGGCTGATGCACATTGGAGAATGTTGAGTATTTCCCTCATACTGTACTTTCATTTCCATGCAAACACGGACACAGTCTGCATACTACGCTATTACTCTTCTTTTAAAAAAAATATTGATGTTTTATTTCCTCTGCAGGAATGTTTGTTAATTAAGCAGAGATTTATTTTACAGAAAGACAAGTCCATTCATCCAACAACAAACCACATCTTATCTCAGCAAGCAATAAAACTGTAACGGTAACAGTTGTATGATTATATGGTAAAAATCCTGCAATTTCATTATTACGCTGTATTATAAGTGACGTTGACAGAAAGGGTAATTTTCTGAAATTCTTATTCCAATGCTGGCCATTTAATTGTGACAGTGTTAATGTAAAGTAATGTAAACTTGACATTAACAATATTTCGCTCCCGTTTTGTTGTACATTCATCATTCAGCTAATTAACACTCCCACAAGGTACTATACAACAATTATACACGTATGTCTTGCTAGCTCTGTGGGCAAGTGATTCACATATTTGCTAGCCAAAAATGTTTCAGTAAAAGATACAACAAAGCGATGGCAGATGCAGGGCTGGAAAGTTATCAACCAATATAGAGTCTTGCAGGTAAACTTTTGACTTTTGACCTATATATGTGACCTTTGACCTCATGATATCACGGAGGACAATATAGGGCATCTACCAATTATGGTTTGGTTACAAACAGATGCAGGGTTAGAAAGTTATCAACCCTAATAGACACTTACCCCAAAACTTTCACATTTGACCTCATTTGACATTTGACCTACTTAATGTATATGACATTTGACCTACTTAATGTATATGACATTTGACCTACTTAATGTATATGACATTTGACCTCAGAATATGACGGAGGCCAATATAGGACATCTACTATTAACCAAGTTTGGTTACAAACAGATGCAGGGTTGGAAAGTTATCAACCCTAATAGACTCTTACCCCAAAACTTTCACATTTGACCCTCATTTGACCTTTGACCTACTTATGTGACCTTTGACCCCAGCATATCATGGAGGCCGGTATAGGGCATCTACCAATCAAGTTTGATTACAAACAGATGCAGGGTTGGAAAGTTATTAACCCTAATACACTCTTATCCTAAAACGTTCACATTTGGCCTCATTTGACCTTTGACCTATTTATGTGACCTTTGACCCCAGCATATCATGGAGGTCAATATAGGGTATCTACTGATCAAGTTTGGTCACAAACAGATGCAGGGTTGGAAAAGCATGTTATCAATACAAATTATTCGCACTGCACCGTTGGCCCAGAATCATTAAACACATTTGTTTGTTTTTAACCTTGACCTATCACCTTTCTTGCATTTTAAATAGATTTACTCACACTCACTTTCACCCACACAAAACTGACAATGCTACACATCATCAATTGTCAAAATCTAACTTTGCCCAAGTGGTGAAGAAGACTTGTGTAAACTTATCTCACACATGTACGCAAGAAACATTCACTACTGTTTTCCCTCTTAACCCGTTCAGGACGGATTTATTTTGCTATAATGTGCATTTACCATGGACCTCTGCCCGAGTATTTTCAAGACCAATCCTGAAGGGGTTAAATAATCAAGCTACATGAATGTACGAGTTGTTTATAATTATTGAACAGAATAATTTTGCACAAAAATAGTTTCCCATGTTTTGATAATTTGATTTTAACTTGCAATTGATTGTATCTAATGGGCCGCCAGTCAGTGTTTTTCAAATTTGCACTTCAGAAGATAGTCACTGGCCAATTCTATGAAGCACATTTCCCCTTATTTATTATTCTTATTTGGTGGTGCCACAATGGGGAAAATGATCTGTATGGGGGGAACTGCTTTGATTACCACAGAAGACTATTGTTCTTAATTAGCTACAGTTTCCTTCTAATATTGATAGCTGGTTAATGCACTAGCATCACCATCCCATCCCCCCCCCCCTTCCGAGTATATTTTATAAATAATCTGGTCACATCATTGTTAATAACTCATAGTAAGTTAATTAATTAAAAACATTATAGATTCACTCACCCTCTGAGTCAAATTCCACTGTGTCTGTGTCATTTCCAAGGGAATTCCCCACAACACACATGAAGACAGTGACGTTCAGTGGCAGTGCACTAAGCTGTACAGTGCTACTAGAACCTATGAGCTCGCTGCCCTGATATATCCAGAAATTAGTGATGCTAGGATTCGCGGACTTCTTGCCATTCGCCTGGTTTACCACAGTGCATGTTACATCCATGGTCTCTTTGTCGAAAGTTACATCAATGGCACCAGATACAGGGGGAACTGAAAGAGAGAAGAAAAAAGCAAAGTAAAGGGAATAATGTGTGTTTCATGGAAAAACATGAACTAAATCTGATTATTCACCATCTCAAATCACCATAACAAGTTTTTTTTCCAATTCATGAATACAATAATTGTTTCATGCAATTAGTGTCTATACTAAAACAAGACATTTAAAAACTTAACTGATGTGCGTTATGCAGTGTTCAAAACACGACATGTTAGTGATAGGCAATGATTTTATTTCTGATAACAAACGAGAAAATATTACATTTTTAATAAATACATAGCAACTTAAAGCTCATCAATTTTATTTTTAAAATGAGTTGCATTTTGTGTCCACAGTGACTTACACAGTACGTTGAGTGTCTCCATTACGTTCCCATTGAGTGCAGACACTGCATGACCTCCAATGCTGCACGTTAGTGGTTCTTCGTCATCTGCTGATGTTGGTGTGAATGTGAGTACACTCCTGGTATCGTTCAGGTATGGATCTGCATTGGTAGGGTTGGTGTCCACCACGTCACCACCCATGGACCACGTTATGGTTTCATGTGGCTTGCCTCCCACTGCATCACACTGGGCTGTACAGGGGCTATCAGCAATGCACGGTGATGATACACTCAGAGTGTGTGTTGACCCAACTAGTGGGTGGGTAAATAATCAAATTTAAGTAAAGTACAGAAGAGTGATTTCACACCTTAACATTACCATGGTTAAAGGTACCGTTGAGTATTTGATCAAAATCGGTTCAGAAACGGCTGAA
Organism: Echinarachnius parma; assembly: GCA_037951105.1. NCBI lineage: Eukaryota > Metazoa > Echinodermata > Echinoidea > Clypeasteroida > Echinarachniidae > Echinarachnius > Echinarachnius parma. Next base: position 109,166 of record JBAMJV010000809.1, read on the forward strand.
ATATCCATCAGTATATTTGTATTCAAAATATTCTTCACCGGCAATCAACGGGGGATGTTAAGAATTTTTAGAGAAAAAAAATAAAAATGCTTAAAGGGGTAGTTTAGTTTTGGTAGAGAGGGCGCTGCACATCACAATTTTTTTGTGAGGTAATGAAAAACTGAGTGTCGAATTTGAGAGAACATGCAATTTTAATGGCAGAATAAACTTTGTTTGGTCAAAATCGGTCCAGAAACGGCTGAAATATCAATAAATGTATATGATCTTATAATTATTTGGAGCCCAAATAATTATATGAATTTTTCAAAAAATCAAAAAAATGCATACACTTTTTCAAAAATTTTCAAAAGCGTTTTTAAATAGTTGTTAATGATCTCTCTATTTAATCATGATTTCAATAAAACATCACATGCATAATTTTGTATGAAAAATGGTTAAAACCAATGCCTTTTTAGAGAGCGTCCTCTTGTGATTTAATGGCTCTTTTTGAATGATAATGGGCTTTTTACTTAGTCGTTTGTAATTTTGTATACCTTTCTAGCATGGTGGAGTTATAACTATTAGTTTAATGTTACTGTCCAGGTTTGGTTACTAAAGTTCAGCCTTACCAAAACTGTACTACCCCTTTAAAGACCACTTGGAAAAAAAAAATCTGAATAGGTTTTTAAAAGGTCGTTGATGATATCTCTATTGAATCATTATTTTAACAAAACATTAAATGCACAATTTTGTATGAAAAATTGCTAAAAACCTGTGATTTTTTTTAAATAGCGCCCTCTTGAGTTGTAACGGCTCTTTTTAAATGAAAACAGAGGTTTTACTTAGTCGTTTGTAATTGTGTATACTTTTCGAGCATGGTGAAATTATAACTATTACTTTGTACCGTAATGGTACAGGTTTTGGTTACTAAATCTAAGTTTGACCAATACTCAACTATAGTTTAATGCAATGAGAAAACGTTAAACAAGTCTGACATGTGTGACATGTAGTAGTTGCTAATAAGGCAATTGTCTATCATTAATGCCCTTCCAATATCTTAAATCAAAGGACAATTTCTTGTTAAGAATCATTGCCATGTAATAACAAAAAGTGTGATGTCATTAATTCAATCCTCATGCTCACAATTCAAGACTACTTAATGTACACCGTGTCCCAGAAAAAACGAAACCGGGTTTCATGGCAGAAACTTTATGTTATAATGAATAATTTCCTTGATGATATATATATGTCTGAAAAGCTATGTGTCTCTTCTTTTATTTGATATACAACTTATGGCACATAATTTACGCATGACTGAATTAGAACGATAGAAAGTGGTGTTACCAAAATTTAATTTGCGCGCAGAAATTGCAAGTTTGGGTGATGTTTTGGGGAGAGTTTTAAGAGTAGTAAACGTACATATTTTGAAAAAGGACAGACACCGCATGAAAATTCATATTTTTATCTTTTATATGACACCTCATGATTAAAAAATAAATTATATATGCCAGAGAACGAATACAATAAAAACATGCTTGATTCCAGCCCAAATGAGTAACTTTCCTGATATTGCCCGTTTCCTGATCCCCATGTTTGAGTAAATTCACTCATGCATCAAAGTCCATTGTCAGCTGCTAGTCAGGAAAGCTGAGCGACTTCTTGCTCAACTTTCACTCATTCGGGCAGAAATCAGGCATGTTTTTATTGTACTCGTTCTCTGGCATAAATCATTTATTTTTTTAGCATGAGGTGTCATGTAAAAGATAAAAATATGAACTTTTATGTGGTGTTTGTCCTTTTTTAAAAATAAGTACGTTTACAACTCTTAAAACTCACCCAAACTTCAAATTTATGCGTGCAAATTGAATATTGGTAACACCACTTTCCATTGTTCTAATTCAGTCATGCTTGAAGTATGTGCCATAAGTTGCACATCAAATGAAAGAAGAGACACAGAGCTTTCCAGGCATATATATATCATCAATTAAATTATTCATTATGATAGAAAATTTCTGCCATGATACCCGGTTTCGTTTTTTCTGGGACACGGTGTATTTCCAATTATGTACGGTCTGACAGGGTTAATATACAGAATATACAATTTAGATCTATTCATGTTGAAAAGACAGTGGCACCATTAATACGTGGTAGTTTGAAGATGCACCCCGGTATAACCAAATTAAGTTAACACATTTAGTAATGATTTTGTTTGTAATCCATATGCCATGTTAATGTCATAGTATATAAAACCAACAAATAAATAAGATAAGTAAAAGTCAAAAAAAGAGAATACTGTTTTGCAAATTACTTTTTGAATTATTACAAATATCAGTTTAGAATGTGACTGCATGCAGGCAGACAAGAAAGCACCCCCCCGTACAGTTATATTAACTTGCTACAAGCTAGAATTACCTTCAACAACGAGGGCAAGATCATTTGATCCCGCACCAGACACCTGACATCCATAGATCCCATCATCCCCATCCACTCCAATCTCTGCCCCAGTCACTGTCATGGTAGATGAATCGCCATCCACTGATACTCCAAAGTTGGCATATTTACTACTAGTGGAAGCTGGCGTTTCACTAAAGAATATAAGTACTGATGTATCTAACCAGGAAAATATGGGTGAGCTAACACCAGGTGCTGAGCATCTGAAAACAGCATCACCACCATCAACCACTTCTGTGGGGCCGGTCAGGGTCTGAGAGAATATGCACCTCCCTGTTTAAGAAAGATAAATTAAAATCAATGTTAATATTGCACGTTAAATTGCGAAAATGATGAGGCTTTCGAGGAGGTGTACGAGTCCTTATGCGATACCCTGGCAGACCTTTTCCAGTACTTTCTGATCTACCATATCCTGACAAAACGCAGAACAGTGTCTTTTACCTTCAGATGTTTGTTTGGGGTTCAGAAGTTTTGAATTATAGTTGGAAATAAAATAAAATATTTTTAAAACACTGAAATTCATTACCGTAAACAAACAAAAAATTATTACAAAAGAAATGATCAAAGCAATAGAAAAAAAAATACGGAATAAGCAGGCTCTTCACAATTTCGTTGTTGCATACATAAAATGCATGGTTGGCGAGGCTCGGAGCCCTGCCACCCTGGCATTATTTATACACAGGTTCCATAGCGTCGCTATACACACACTAGTGTGACAATGTGTGAACAAGTAGTCAAGTCCGACTTCCATCGGTCCTGTCTTATTTTGTGGGGAAAACTTACTTAAAAGATATGTATGTAAATAACACATGTACACTGTTAAAACGCTGTGTAAACAAATTCAACAACTTGTTGAAAATGTTCTACAATCGCTGTTTAACATACGAACCATCCAACTCTTGTTGAAAACATTCAACAACCCCAGTTGTTTAAAGTTTACACAACTGTTGTTTTAATTTGTTCCACAACCGTTGTTTAGAATACATTTTAAACAACCCTGTTGTTGAAATAGCAAATACAAAAATTATTGTACTATAAAATGGCATAGACGGAATGGAACCGGGGACTTCTGGGTTATAAGACTAACACGCTACCTCGTCGCTAACTCGTTTCGCTTGGTTTGCAACGGGACAAAAAGGGTTATGTCGCGATGATTTCGCCGTCGAAAATATCACGTGATTTAACACGTTTAATCAACGCTTGAACAATGGCCGCTTTACACAACCCTTATTTCTACAACTAATCATGCTACACCTAAGGTTGTATAAAAAGATCAACAACCATTTTTACACAACCTTTTTTTAACAGTTTAACCGTTTTAACAGTGTACATCAGTACTCTGAATTGGCACAGGTCAGCTGGCCTGGGGACACTACTAATTAGCCTCGTGCCACCAAATTTCATTGAAGCTATATATTATACTGGCCAGGATGGTCAACCAAATGAAACAAAACATTCATATGTTTATATTTGTTGGTGCCAATAAATACAGGTTTCGGGCCACTAAGATGTTAACAATTTTGCTTCTACTTCCCAGAACTGGGCCACAATGCAATCAAGTTAATTTCTAACATTGCATGTAAAAGTATATCACCCGGTGACAAAAACATGTCAATCTTTCTACCACAATTATGTAGCTCTTGATTAAAACAAAAATTCATTCGGGATTAATAATTTTAAAAATTACCTTGAATGATAAGAAGCACAGATATGGATACAATTTCTGCCAAATGGAACTCCATGACTATTCAATGTCATAAGTTTTCCTTCTCTGTCCAACTGTACAACTTCTGAACCCTAAAAAAAGACTCAAGAAAAACATAGACAACACTGGAGGCTTCCATGTTTTCCAACGGTACCGCAGGAAACGTAATCTGAGCGTGCACTAACATAGCAAAAGACCATGCACTGACAAAGCAGAAGATTCAACAACAACACTTCTGTTACTGCACGCTCAGATGACGTTGTATAAGGTACCGTTTGAAAATGTGGCAGCCTCCAGTGGTAACTAAGAACAGACATGACAGATGAGTTTCAAAATATAGTCCGGTTTCTTGTGCTATTTCGTTTAAAATTTACGGAGATTTGCAAATCTATACATTTAGTAATACTTGGATGTATACCGAATCTAAAAACACATGTTACCATTTTATTGAAAGCCTGTGCGCCATTTATCAACGAAGATATAATTAGCTAATTTGCATAATTAATGAATAGGGTCAAGGGTCAATATTTTGATCTATAATATACAGTGGCTGGACTCTTGCCATATCACTTTTAGTGCGTACCTTGAAGATAAATTATTCATGTCTGACAATAGTATTATACCATGCAGAATCGGAACAATATCAATTAGTGATGATCGTTTCGTAATTTGCATACAAATATTAATATAATACAGATAATGATGTTAGATCCCCCTTAAGAAATAAGTTAAAAGTTTCATGTAAAAATCTAATCGGTTCTGAGACTACTACCCCCTGGTCAATTGCGCCAGGATGGTAACCTCCAAGACAATTACCCCAGGGAAATTACCCCCAGGACTTACCCAGAGACAATTACCCCCAAAGAGATTTTTTTTTTGGTTTACTTAAAATTAATATTTATTACAGGCTAGGGAATCTTCCTTTTTTCGAAGGGTAGTTTTGTGATCTTTTGACGATCTTGTGCTGCAATGAACTTCGCATTAGAGAAATTGGAAATATCTGCAATAAAACAACCCTTCTATTTTTCCTTTTCTCTAATTTAAGTGGATTAAACACGTTTTTAATAAACTCTTCAATTAAAGGGAAATGCCAGTAGTGCAAAATAACTTTATTGGCCAAATTAATGGATTAGTATAGTTGAAATAGCATAAAAAGGGGTGTGTGTGGAAAAATCCGAACCTTAGTATCGTTAAGTGCAGAAATATCAGTTAAAACGTTTTTGAAAGCCGCTGACATTGAGCCTAAATTCACCGTCAGTTTGGCCCGTCTGCGCTGGCCACATAGATCTATACGCTCGTTCGAGCGATTCGCTCGTGCGAATTACCATGTGCGCATTTGCCATAAGATTAACAAGCATCGCACGAGGGTGTATATCAACATACAACCATCGGCGAGATATCAATGCACAGAAGATAGCTTTATAATTTACCAAACATATCAATTAGTAGGCGGTTTCCAGGCCAAATTTGTATCATCCCGTATTAGTAAAAACATATTCTTTCATATGATTGGTAATAAGAGCGTACATTTCATTTGTTGTGTGTGGGACGTTTCCCACTACTGCCATTTCCCTCTAAGTTGGTCCTCATTAATTATTCCGATGGGATATATTATTATGAATTTCAGCTTTTTTAAAACTGATTTGGATCAAACAATATTGATTGTTGCTACTGCCACCAGATATATTGTATTTTTGTTTTCCTTTCATTATCCAGCCATTCCCTTGACTTCTGTTTACAGGCATCAGGACAATAGGCCCCTTGAAATTCAGTCATAGCATAGTCGGGCATCAGCCAAATTGCGTCCTGGGTCATCCAGGACATTGTATTACTGGTGACCGGTTATACTATTACGGAAAAAGCAAGCAACCTTTTGTAAATTCCTATACAAAACTAGAGGAATTGACTGGGTAATGAAAGGAAACAATTATAATATATCTGGCGGCGAATAGCTATAATCAATAGGTATGCAGGTGCAAAATGGTTTAACTGATTACCGTTAGTCTTTGTCTTTTTAGGCCGGGCTCAAGTTGAGCCACTGATAAGAATTCGGGCCACGAAAGTGTATTCATTTTGTTGAATGCAAATGAGTTGATAACTTCCAATAACTATTTAACGTATACTTTGTTTACATCGATAAACAGAAAAGTCTTCGATCACATGCATGTTTTAGATTGGTGGAATACATATACATTTAGCAAGTGTTTGCGCGGAATATTGGCTTCCTTATTACCTACTGTTTTTTGTACTAATGCATAATCTACAAATTGGAATACTTTATATTGTTTTGCCCACCTGTCAGACATGTATGATGTGCACATGATTGCATTTAATATTACGTTAACAAGTCCGAATTTTATAAGTGGAACCCAAAACGGTTTAGTGGATTACAGTATCAGACTAAACTGAACATACCTTTTATACTTGGAACTAAACAGGTATAAGCATCCAATACTGTCGAACAATTTGTGAATAGTGAATGAGATTCTTTAGATAAATTATAGCAAACACGCAAGCACACACGCGGAATGTTGCGAGTTACCAGCCCGCTTGTAACAGTCATTGTAGGTAGCTACTTTGATTGAGTTATATAGAGGGCGTGAATATATACATTGACATTACTACAATGATTTATATCATCCGGGAGAGATGTATTTTCTGAGTTTTAAAATGTGCACCATAATATGACATGTGGTATGATTTTATTGTATGATATTATCCAAAATAGTGCATGGATTGGAGTTGAATATACAAAAATACACTGACACATTTGTAGGTGTATATTGTAACATATTCAACGACAAGAACCTTGTTCTATTTGCTTGATACAATGATAAACTGACAAAATCGAGGTTAAGATTTGTGCATTGTTCATTTTCTTGGGACGAAATTAAAGTAAAAGTTTTATAACATTGAATTTATTTTTAAAAGTGTGAACATGGATGGAAAAAAAACCTATATCTGATAAATTCCAACAGAAATTATGCATTTGATGCTGAGATATATTCAATAGCTTATATTATAATGGTTCTGCTACTGCCCCCCCCCCCCCCCCCCCCCCCCCATGACAAAACAGCATAACAGACATTTTGAAGTTTATGAGATATAAGGCAAAACGTGGTTTTTTTTTTAAGCCTTTAGAGACTTTGTGACTGCGTAAATTATGTTTCAACTTGTCTGAATAGACATTTCGCATGTCTTACAAGGTTCAATTATTTTTTTGAAAAATCTCAATTATTTTTTTGAAAAGTCTCGCATTTTACGCTCAAAACAGGGCTCAAAATGTCTGTTATGCTGTTTTGTCGTGGTTTTACTGCTTTAACAATGAATGGAAAAACTTTGACAGAAAGGAATTAATGCAAGACACTGTTAATTCAATGAGTTTTGATATTTAATATTATGTACATGTTGAATTAAAGTCTTCAAAAACATGAATGTAGGTATTTGCCTAAAACTACGTGTTGTAAGCCCCTCTTCTACTTTAATTGATAATATTTTTTCTAATGTTATACCTCATCCTGAATCTTACATTGTCCTTTCTGATATGACAGATCATTATCCTATTATGACGTATTATACTTTATCACAATCTGTCAAAAGTGGTCCTCGTCCATTAAGACGTAAAGTTAATTGTGAGAATATAGCACGACTTGGTGCTAGCCTTGAAAATATAGATTGGTCTTGTGTTTATGATATTGATGAAGTAAATTGTTCATATGATATGTTTTGTGAAATTTTAAATGGTCAATTAGATATTTGTATGCCAATCCAAAGAGATAAGGGTACTAATTATAAAAAAAATCCTAGACTACCTTGGATTTCCAAGTCTGTATTGCGATCGATAAATAGAAAGAATAACCTTTATTATAAATATAAGTCAGTTGGAACTGAACAATCTAAAATAAAATATACATCGTATAAAAATACTCTGACTAAAATAATTCGTTTGGAAAAGAGAAAATATTTTGTGGATCGCTTAGAATTATATAAGCATGATATGCAAAATACGTGGAAAATTATTAAACAAGCAATGAATATAGTAAAAAATAAATGTGACATAACTAAAATTAATGTTGATAATGAGATTGTTGAAGATCCTAATGTTATACCTAATATTTTTAATACATACTTTTCTTCTGTTGGGGACAATTTAGCTAGAGATATTCCGCCGACTGATAAACACTTTGTTGATTTTTTAGGCCCCGCAAATCCAAATTCAATATTTTTTACTCCTATACATAAATTTGAGATATTAGATATTGTTTCTAATTTAAATGATAAGAAAAGTTCTGGTTGCGATGGTATAAATAATTGTATTTTAAAAGGCATTATTCCTTACATAGTAGATCCATTAGTTCATATTTTTAATTTGTCCTTGTTAAATGGTGAAGTCCCTGACACAATGAAAATAGCTAAAGTTATTCCCTTATTCAAAAAGGGTGATAAGTTAGACATTACAAATTATCGTCCAATTTCTTTATTACCTTCTATTTCTAAGATACTAGAAAAAATTATATGCATTCGATTAGTTTCCTTTTTAAAAAATGAAAATATTCTTTCGAACTTTCAGTTTGGTTTTAGAGAAAAGTATAGTACTACCCATGCTTTATTATCTTTTATTGAGAAAGTAGCACATGCTATTGACAAATCTTCCCACATGGTGGGTATTTTTCTAGATTTCTCCAAGGCCTTCGACACAGTTAACCATGATATTTTACTTTATAAACTTTCCCATTACGGTGTGCGTGGTAAGGCCTTGGAGTGGTTCAGGAATTACCTTTCAAATAGACAGCAATATGTATTTGTAAATAATCATAGTTCAGAGTTACGTAATATATCTTGTGGCGTCCCACAAGGAAGCATCTTAGGCCCACTCTTATTTATTTTATATATTAATGATTTTAGTAGGTCATCTGATGTTTTATCGTTTGTTCTTTTTGCCGATGACACTAACTTATTTTTTTCTCACGATAATCCACACACTCTTGCAGAAACAATCAATGTTGAATTAGTTAAGGTATTAAAGTGGATTAGAGCGAATAAATTATCATTAAATTTGCAGAAAACTAAATATATGCTTTTTAGTAAGTCTATACATTCCTTACCCATAGATATTGCTTTTGAAGATTTTGTATTGGAAAATGTTTCTAACATTAAATTTTTAGGGGTTACTGTAGATAATCAACTTTCATGGAAATTTCATATAAATAATATTTGTAAAGTTATTTCTCGCAATATTGGTATTATTAATAGATTAAAATTTCACCTCCCCTTAGCATCCTTACTTATGTTGTATTCATCTTTGATATTACCATACTTAAATTATGGTATTTTGACTTGGGGTAACACCCACGTTACGTTATTAGATAAATTGTTATTATTGCAAAAGAAAGCACTGCGTATTATTTTTAATATGGCCCCACGCTCTCACACAGACTCGCTATTTTTAGATAATAATATATTAAAAATTAAGGACTTATATTTATTTCAACTCGGTCAGTTTATGTATAATTATAATAACAATACTTTACCCGCAATTTTTGATGAAATGTTTTTAAAAAATCAATTAGTTCATAAGTACCCAACACGACATTCGGGAGAATTCCATTTGCCCTTATTAAGAACGTTGTTAGCTCAAAATACATTTATTTATACTGGTCCCAAATTTTGGAATACACTCAGTGATTATATTAAAAATGCAACTTCATTTAATTTGTTTAAGAAAAGGATTAAATTATTATTATTACAATCTTATAAAACTCCTAGTTAGTCAATAAAAGGTCATCATTTATATGCTTGTGTTATTGTTCACTAAAAACTTGCCTTCCATATTCTTTGATTTTTTTTTTTTTGTATTGAGCGCTATTATATCACTTATACTCGTATGCGTGAACAGTTCTGTCTATCCATATCCAACCATCCTTTCTCTTCATGTTACCTCTATGTACATGTTACTTTCACATCTTTTCATTCACTCTTAATCTTATGTATTTGGCATCCTGTGCTATCCTGTGCTATGCACGTTGTATTGTGTTGTGTCGTATTGTTTTGTTCTGCTCGTCGAAGTCTCTGTCGGCCCACATCCTTATTTGTTTTTAGTAATCTTTACTGGAAGCAATTTTCAACTCAAATGTACAATTTATTGTTAATTACAAACAAAATACGTTTTAAAGTATAATTTGATTTTATTATGAATTATGATTTAATTGCTTTATTATTACCCGAGGGGTCCACAATCTACAAGCATTGCTTTTTAGTGGATCCCTCCATTTCCAAATATATTATTTACCATAATTATATTATTGTAGTTTTCATTGTACATCTATTTCAATTTATTTCACACATGTAAACCTTGTATTTTTTGTACAATGCTATGTATTTAAATTTTGTTTGGAAATGAAATAAACTAAACTGAAACTGAAACTATGCCAATTTTGAACGATTTTTAAACAAATGTTACGATTTTATATGAATTTTAAAAAATCAATCAAAACCGGTATTATTCATTCATATTCATTGAACGTTGTCAATTTCAACAACAAAAAATAACCACTTTATGCAGAAATGTCAGTTCTGATTGATTGCTAGTGTCTCCTTGCGCGCACAAGTGCATATCCGATATCCTGCTTCAGTGCACGCGTGCTTTGTGATGTTATGCTCTTTTGTCATGGGTTTATAAGACAAACATTGCTGTTGTGCCATTTAGTCATGCTAATTAATCATGGACAGTGACACTTTCAAAATTTTAAAAATGGTTTAACATGTGTAATATGATGTATTGAGTACCAAAAGCCTCAAAAAATGCATTTTGAAATAAATTGTATGTTATGCCGTTTTGTCATGGGGGCAATATTCGTCTATGTAGTGAGACCTTCATGCCATATACATGTCATTTGTCACCACTATGTCACTGTGTTTTTTCTACATAAACATAATCCATGCTATTTCACCACTGTATAACAAAGTTGCTCCACTTTTGTTTGTAGAGGTTAGCAATTTTAAATGAAGACGGAATACAAATTTATTTATTTGTAAATGGAAAGTTAATTTATTCATTATGTATTCATTTATTTATGTATGTATTGATTTACTCTCATAGGGTGGATTGCCCTTTCACCATAACTGATATTCAATGGGGTCCACAAACAGATGAAATAGCAATAGAGAGTATACGGTTACATCTCGATATTCCGAAGGTTCGTTTCTTCGAAAATGAAATGATGTTCGTTAATTCGAAAATGAAAGAGGTTCGTTAGGCCAAAAATGAAATGAGGTTCGTTAGGCCAAAAATGAAATGGAGTTCGTTTATCCGAGAATGAAATGAGGTTCGTTAATCCGACATGTTCAATACGAACCCCATATCATTTTCGGATTAACGAACCCTGTTGCATTTTCGGACTAACAACCCTCATTTCATTTTTGGATTAACGAACCCCATTTCATGTTCGGATTAATGAACCTGGGAATTTCGAACGAAATTTTATTTTCAGATTAACGAACCTTCAGAATTTCCTTTTTTCGGATAAACAAACCTTCGGAATAACGAACCTTCGGAATATCGAACCTTCGGAATATCGAACCTTCGGAATAACGAACATTCGGAACAACATAATACAAATGTCTTTATTTTTAAATGGGAAGTTTACTTATTCATTATTTATTCATGTGTTTATTTATTAATTTATTAATTAATTTTCATAGGGTGGATTACCCTTTCAGCATAGCTAATATTTAATGGGGTCCACAAACAAATGAAATATAGGTTTTCCCATTCATTTTAACACTTTCGTCATTCAATTTCATTAATTCGTCATTCAAATTCGTCCCGAGGATCCACAAGAGCGGAAATCCTAACTTCAATTTCGTCTTTCGTCAATCAATTTCACACAAAGATCACACAATTTAGTCATAATTCACACATTTTCGTCAATTGCAAATCAAATTCGTTGGTCACAGTTGCTGAACACATAAAAGCGAAAGCAATTTCGTCAATTGGCAACCAATTTCAATAAAACTCTATTCAAATTCGTCGCATGGTATAGCCTTATATGCCTGTCTGTGTCATGACTATGTAGATGGTATAGGTGGTTAAATGGGTATGTATGTGTGTATGTGTGTATGTATGTATGTGAGTGTGCGTGTGTGTGTACATAATATTTAATATTGTTTAATATATATATATTATTTCTACCGTATGTATATCTTGAAAAAGAATTTAATGAAATTTGCTGTAAACATGCTTTTGTGCGTGTTGGTGTGCACGCATGCATGTATGCAAATGTATGTGTGTTTGTAAGTGTGTGCGTATGTTTTGTGCGTGTGAGTTTGTTTTCGAGTGTATACATGTGTATGTTACCCCCTAACTGATTAATGTTACAATTATTGGTTATATCAAGACAATATAGAACATAACATTACAATGTAAATACATAGGACGAATTTGAATAGAGTTTTGACGAAATTGGTTGCGAATTGACGAAATTGCTTTCGCTTGAATGGGAAAACCTATAATAATAGATATACAATGATTGAAAATAGCATAAATACAAACATAGATTCAAATAAGTTATAGATTCAATGATATATAGTTTAAAACTGAATAATCTTATCAACTCATGACGAATTTAACAAACAATAAAACAGTTAATGCAGGCAGACTACTAAGAACACTAAAACTAAAACAGATAACATATTGTTAAGACTTATTACGAAAATACAATACATATCAAATTGAGTCCGAACTGACCAAACAATTTATTTATTATGTTTAAAATGTAAACAAAATATATACCGTGTATATATATTTCAAATTATAATTTGTAATTTGGTTTTAAATTTATTCTACACTATATACCAAACAAAATGCAAAATGTATATCAGACATTTGATGAAAACAATGATAATTCCTAGGGCCTATAAAATGTACAAACTAATCTCTAATTACATACTTATGGAATTCATTTTTAAAAAGGAAATCTTATCCAATGTATTCACTACTTAAACATGTCTTAATACAATCTCACACATTCAGAAGTAAATTACAATGATATTGGAATATAATTGTAGTCTTGAATTTCACTTTTACACACCTGGTTTGAACTAATTATCTTTGTTTCAGGCATGATTACTCGAGCCACTGATCTCAATATATGATTCTGGATAAGTTGTTGACTGAGATCCGCTACCTTACCACCATGTCTCAGAAGGATTCAATGTATTGTGTTAACCATACACAAATAAACCGAATGAGTAGAAACTAAAATACATAACACATTAGCAAAATAAGTTGGGGTTTTTTTTAGTACGGCCACTTGTTGCGGCGTGAACACTTCATGATAGAGAGTCGAGTACCCTATACTTTATCTAGACCTTAGCAAGAAAAGATCAGTGGTTCAGGTCGCTGAGGTAAAATACCATGGCCGAGTTTTAGTTGCTGTACACCCTCGGCCGGTCACCGGTGGGCAGGCGACTACAAGTCATGGAAATTATTCCACGGGGTCGTAGTATTCGTGGTACAATTCCGTGTCGAGTTCATCAATAGATATGTAGCCCTGACAAAGACAATTGTGTTAGGACATAATATGCAATAGTGCATTCAATATCTTATAGTAGGTCATAAACATTATTTATTGACTTCGAATTTAGTCATACATAACAAGAATGCAAGGGTAAACACTGTGTTCCGTTGGAAGAAGGTGATTGTACAAAATTAGATACGTCCTGGCAAGTATATCAAACTGTCACTATTAATCAAGAAATAAGGCTTTCCATTCATTTTTCTGAAGCAGTATTTAAACACCAGATGCATTTTTTGTAATGTTTTTAAACAGTTGTAATTTTTGTCGATGTGTGTTTTGAAATGTGTTGAATTCGGGATCTAAAGGAAGAACAATAAATATTCGTGCAATACGGCTGAAGTAGGCCATTCCATCTCTTCCTTGTATTCTTGGATTTGTTTTCGATTGCTTTTGGAAATAAACAAACAAAGAAACAAATAAAACTTTTACCTGTGTTTGCTCCAAGAGCTGTTCAAGTTTCCGCAGTGTCTGGTTGAATGTCGACCGCTTTGTTGGAGCGTTCTCCCAGCACTCGCTCATAATGTTATATCTAAATGAACATAATATTGATAAAATTTGAAATTAAACATTCAAATTAATATTCAAATTAACTGAATTTTCTCGTTATGATAACAAGAATTTTAATGAAATATTCAAATTAATTATAATCAAACTTGTTATAAGAACGTACTAAAATGTTATGAAGCTTAGATTACTCACGATATTGTATCCATAATTTCAATAAAAATTTTCTTTACAGCTATTTGAACCGTTGTTCATAATGACATTAGAGTTCAAAATCTGATTTAATATTTCTGGAAAAATAAATGTGATCCATTAACTGGTCAAATTATCCAAAATTATGTGGGGCTTACAAATGTATATTTTACATTATATATCTATGATGATGACAACTGAATAAAATTTAAGCCAATCACAAATCTTACAGTGGTTGTCCACAGTGACGGGGGCGTGGCATCTTGTAACCATTGGTTACCTCCTGCTTGACTGCGATGAAATTCATACCGGGGTATGGCTTTGCACCTGCATTTATGGAATTGTAAAGACAATAATTATAATAATCATTCACGAATACAAATATTTTAAACATGTTTAAATTATGATATATTAAAGGGACAGGACCTCTTTTGCTAGCCAAATTTCAAAAGTTGCGAGATTATTGTCTTATATGAAAGAAACTGGCATTTAACAGCATGCCTGAACAAATTAGGGCTTGAAATCTCTTTTTCGTGGAGTTATAGACCTCAAACTAATATAACGACAACCAACGTTTAATTGTGCAGTATACGTGTATTCACCCGGTGAGAAAGTTCGCACACAGATTCCACGGAGTACCACTTTGATGTGCGTGACCCCTACATGACCCACGCTAGATACATGACCTGCGCACAGATATACAATGGCATAAGCGAATACTAAACAAAATAACCAAATCTCGCTACTGACTACATGTATATTCTTTATTTATGTGATCCTTTTCCGTGACATACCTTTACAAATGTCGGCTTCACAATACCTTTACAAGAATAAGTATAATATTGTTGTAATATTATGCTAAATTAGTTATATTAGATATATTGTTTGATGGAGGGACGCATTCGTTTTTCATTCGTAGAATCCAAATTACAGGGCTGTTCGATCTGATTTTGTGTGTGTGTGTGTGTGTTACATTCATCCCCATCCGTCAACTGGAAACTGTTCAGACGTTTTGTAAAAGAGGGCCTGTCCCTTTAACAGAAAAGGTAATTATAAGGAAATATAATAGTAATTAAGAACTACAATTGCCCAATAAAGCAATAAAGCATTCGATCTCAAATTTCGTCTTACCCAGTGGAATATTATTTCATGTTTTTGGTATAAATTATGTCATTACCTCTTAGCTCAGAAGAAACTGGCCTAATTTGGAAAATACGATGCTAGCCCTGTTTCATAGTGAACTAGTATATCATGCCCTTCGTCGATTCCTCATTTAATAGGGACCCATGTAATTGTGCAATCTCCAATGGAATAAAGGGATATTTAAATGGCGATACAATGTACAGATACTTCAACTATATAACTGTATAACCCAACATACTATATTACACAAATCAATTCCCTTTGTCAAGAGCATTTTGGCAGTTTGGGTTAAATTGTGGACTCACCCAGAGTTACGATCTCCCAGAAAACGATGCCAAAGGACCAGACATCACTCTCTGCTGCGCATACGCCGTTCAGCAGAGTCTCCGGCGAGGACCACCGCGTTAGTTTCTGTAAATCATACAGAATAATCAAATAACATAGTTTAGATAAGCTAGTGACACACAGGAAAGTCACTGAGACGGAGTGTTGACTTTCTTGGTCGGTGTCCTTTATAAAGTCCTCTCTAGTACATACTCTGCTCTCATGGGCTCGAAGTCACCTATTTCCCATTTGTATAGAATTGTGACTTGTGGGCCACACCCTTCGCTCTTGATGTAAGGGTAGAACACCTGGGGTTTGAACCAAGGGATGGGGTGGGGTGATAGGGTGGGCAAGATGATGAGAACTTACTAGATTAAGTTTTGTATATTAGTATTTTCTCTCCATTAAAGAGAGCATGGTAGATCGATACCACTATCTTCAGAGGAATTAAAACCAAGCAAGGTTATACCGAGGGTAAATGAATGTTAGAAAGTGATGCAAGTTGCAGAAAAATAAATAATTATAATATGATAGTTCAATCATCATGGTGGGTTGGTCTGTTTTCTATGCACGGAACCTACCGGTTTCTGGTCCGTTGTCATGGCGACCAGTCCGTAGTCAGATATCTTGCACTCTTTCTTCTCAGTCATCAGAATGTTGTGAGTACACAGCGAGCCATGAGTGATCTGATAGAAGGGAAATTAAACTAAAAAATTATTTAAAAATTATTTCTTCATAGGACATTTTTTTCTCATCAAAGATTACTTCAAAACAAAAATAAAATATTTAGTTTGAATATGCAAACACAAACACTGTAACACTTACATATAAACACACACATACACACACACACACAGATATCCGATATTTATTACTCAAGCCTAATGAATGCTACATTTCAATAGTTAACTAAAACTGTTTGTATTCATGTATAGTTCATACCATTTTGACACCATTCTTTCAAAATTTATGACGTTAAGATATTAAAAAATAATATGGCAAAAGCTGTATCGTCAGAGTGTATACTGTATTTGATGCTTCATTGATGATAAATACATGCCGCTAACCTTTCTAGATGAGAGAAAGTCCATGCCATTTGCAACCTGGCAGGCAAACTTGAGGAGAGATGCCTCATCCAGCCTACTCTTGCTTGCCTTAATGTTCCCGTATGGACTCTGGCCGTGGGCGCCATTGGTCTGTAGGTGGGTGAGCAGGGATCCCCCGGATACAAACTCGTACAAGATGCTTCCTGGGGATTAGAAAGAGTACGAAAAGATACAAGAGACCTATTTTCACTGTAGTCTGCATGGAGAGATGTGTTCCTTTAAACATACCTTTTGCACTATTATTACTTTCAATTATTTGCTTATATTGTGTTAATTTTATGTATACTGGCCGCGGGCGCCATGTGGATTTTGAATTGAGTGCAAAAGTATGACAATACGAAATTTTTCGGGCCCGGAGTCTAGATAAGTATAGAAGAATGTTTCCCACTGTTAGACATAATTTTTTATACATTTGTTGAAAATCAGTTCCGTTTTATTTGTATGTATTCTGGATTTAAAGGTAGGCTGACAAGAAAACTACCTACAAATTTGGTTTTGCTGTATCTAAGGTAGATTATTACGAAGATTACTAACATATTTTCCTCGTCGGAAAACCCAGTAAAATAAAAAATAAAAAACTTTTAAATTCACTTTAGTAACCCCCGTAAAAGAATTGAGTCCGGGCGAAGAAAAATGACGTCATCTTTGTGACGTCACATGTAGACAATCGCAGTATAGCTCGGTCATAGACGTACACTGAGTGCAATACTCACGTTGACAGAGAGATATTATTTCGCTTTTTTTTTTCAATATTTGCAAACATTTGTTAAAGTTTATATCATGGACGATCTACACTTAGTTGTGTTGCTGCAAGCTGCTATAATTCATTTCTGAGGAATTTTCAGTTAAGCCTCAATTTCCAAGCAAAAACGAGTTTGTTTTCAAGGCTCTGCATGTAAGCCATGCAGATTCGTACTTTGAACTCCGTGTTGCGGTCTACGTGTGATGTCATGACCCGGGTGGCACGTGCGCACATTCGCGCTCCGCTATAAAAAAAAAATGTTTAGGAGCATGGAACGCCGATGCGAAAAAAAACAAAAAAGTTGCATGAAATTTACCTTTTTGGCCCAACTTAAGGATTTTTCTGAAAAAAGAGTGTGGTATATCAATATATAGGCACATATTTAAAGCTATAAACCTGAATCAAAGCCGGGATTTCACGATACCTTTAAGAAAGATTAGTAACAATACATCGCAAAAAACTTACGTTGTTCAGGGCAGTATCCAATACATGCCACAACATTGGGATGTCCAGTCAAACTGGTGAGGGTTTGGACAGCGCTCGAGGTGGTCGATGACTCTTGCTTATTGCCTGAATTAGTGTGTATCAAAATTGAAAGAAAACATAACAATCAAGGTGAATTAATAATGATTATGTATCATGTTTGTTCAATAACAGTAATTCATTCTGCTATCGCACATGTCAAATTACTTACTCGTCTATATGCGTTTTACTTCCTCTCTAATCTATAATTAACACAAACAGTGTCTTCAAATTTCTCTTCAATATTTGTACTGTGGAAGACAGGCCTTAAGTCTACTGGCAAATTATTTTAAACAGAAGGACCAGCAAAATCCCTTTATATTCTTTTTGACATAAAACTATATCACAAGCAAGTTGGAAAATGTAAACGATTGTAGTGAACATGAAATAAAAAAAAAACTATACTTATGAACTATAATGTAACTACGGTGATATTATGATTTGATCATAAGAAAGCTAGCAGTTCCCACATGAAGGACTCGTTATTGGTCGAATCAATGCCACGAATGTTGTTATTTTTATGTTAACTTACAAAAGATTACATTATGTTTATATGTACATTTTTCATGTTTTTGTATTTGTGTCGCCAGTTTTAGCCGTAAAAATTGGGAAAAGGGACATTCGTGTCATTGCACACTATGTTCCTAGATAAGTACGTAATAACGGATTAGCGTATAATATATTTGATACTGGGTTAAACCATGTCTACTTAATGAATCGGTGGATGTTGTATGTCATGCTCTTTATAATAAAAATGTATACAAAGTATACTTTACAATAAATAAACATCATGAAAGTACATATCATTTGTCCGACCCTCATTTTCTACATTCTGCAGACGGCGATTCTCTGATAGTGGGAATTCCCCTCTGACATTGTTGCAGAACCTTCTCAAATAAACATGATAAACCTTGTCAATATGCAAATACGGTGTAAACAACCAAAATGTATAAAAGGCTCGAGCTATTGTGCAAACAAATAATTTTCGACTTTGCCATATCTATTCACTTTTTGTTTAACAAAAGGTGAAAATCGGAATACGGCATAACGTTTCATTTGTACATGCACTTCATCGTGTACAAAGTATGCGTCGCTAACACCATGAGGAAGTACATTTTATTTGAGCGTCTACAGTTGTTCAATTCATATAACATGTAGTCATAATAGTCGATTCTTGTTATGATTCTTGTTATGATTACAGAGGGCAAAATCACAATGAAGGAAGCACTGGCGTAGCGAGGAACTTTGAAAAGGGGGCTACCTGCGAGCGCGTACGCGTGAGCCGTTTGGGGCCTGTCTTAGGGCTTCTGGCAGGAGTCCGGGGCGGAACCTCCGGAAGCTTTTAGAATATAGCTATTCAAATCCCCAAAATTTAAACTACCAGCTAACAAGAAAAAAGCCCGGGGGAGGGTGTGTGTGTGTGGGGGGGGGGGGGGGTGTGGGGAGGGGGGGGGGGGGGGTTAGGAGCTAGGGCCCATGAGCCCCCCACCCCCCCCCCCCCCCCCCCCTCGCTACGTCAGTGAACGGAAGATGTCAAAGTATGATTTTGCTGGATGTTAATGCATTTATTAGGTGTAACAAAACAAGGAAATCCGGCTCGATATAATTATGGCCTATCGTTTTTACATTGTGTACTTAAATTGTAAAAATGTTCGATTGCAGTCTAAATGAATGGGCAGTATGTATAGATGGCTAAATCTTACATGAATGTTCACTTTTATACACTAGGTGAACGGCATTATTTTTCTTTGGAACTTTAAAATAATAACTATAAAATAATAACTATAGAATAATTACACATCATTCAACATAATCTTACAATGGTATTGAGTATACGATTGAAGTCTCAAATACCACCTTTAAAAAAAAGTATGAATTTAACGGATCACTTAAATAACATAGGAACATAAATAAGTCATGAATTCATGTTACTATGTTCCCACCTTGTATCTGCCGGATAGCCACTGCAGTACCCCTTTGGGGTGCATTAAGTTCCCCTTTCCACACATCACCGAATTCTCCACTCCCGATCGGACCCAATCTGGTCAAGAATGAATGTCTACTTAATGAATCCGGGGGAGGGGGGGTGTGTGGGGAGGGGGGGGGGTTAGGAGCTAGGGCCCATGAGCCCCCCACCCCCCCCCCCCCACCCCCCCTCGCTACGTCAGTGAACGGAAGATGTCAAAGTATGATTTTGCTGGATGTTAATGCATTTATTAGGTGTAACAAAACAAGGAAATCCGGCTCGATATAATTATGGCCTATCGTTTTTACATTGTGTACTTAAATTGTAAAAATGTTCGATTGCAGTCTAAATGAATGGGCAGTATGTATAGATGGCTAAATCTTACATGAATGTTCACTTTTATACACTAGGTGAACGGCATTATTTTTCTTTGGAACTTTAAAATAATAACTATAAAATAATAACTATAGAATAATTACACATCATTCAACATAATCTTACAATGGTATTGAGTATACGATTGAAGTCTCAAATACCACCTTTAAAAAAAAGTATGAATTTAACGGATCACTTAAATAACATAGGAACATAAATAAGTCATGAATTCATGTTACTATGTTCCCACCTTGTATCTGCCGGATAGCCACTGCAGTACCCCTTTGGGGTGCATTAAGTTCCCCTTTCCACACATCACCGAATTCTCCACTCCCGATCGGACCCAATCTGGTCAAGAATGAATGTCTACTTAATGAATCCGTGGACTTTGTATGTCATACTCTTGACATATACTTTCCAATAAAAAAACATAATGAAAATACGTATCATTTTGTCCGACCCTCATTTTCTACATTCTGCAGACGGCGATTCTCTGATGAGATGGGAATTCCCCTCTGACGTTGTCGCAGAACCTTCTCAAATACACATGATACACTTTGTCAATATGCCAATTCGGTGTAAACAACCAAAATGTAAACAGAGCGCGAGCTATTGTGCAAACAAATCAGTTTGGACTTTGTCATATGTATTCAAAGTGGTTTCAAGGGTTTGATTTCAAAGAATGCGATTTTTGTTTAACAAAGGTGAACATCGGAATAGGCCATAACGTTTAATTTGTACATGCACATCATCGTGTACAAAGTATGCCTATCTAACTCCATGAGGAAATACATTTTTGTTGATATCTAAAATAATTGGTTTACCCATATAAAGGTAGATTTAAATATTGGTAATGAACATGACTAAGGAAAATGTCAATTTTCACATGTCACTGTGTACTTAAATTGTTACAATTTAAGACAATTGTTTGGTGGCTTATAATATATATAAAATTCTTTTTCTTGTACGGTGACATTTGTTGGCATTTATTTGCATTAGTAACTTCAAATTGAGCGTTAAAATATTTTATTAAAACAATAAGCGAATATGAAATATTTCTGCGTCTTTTCAACAAAAATATCTTCGACGATTTCAAATGATATATATGATAGATTACTATCTTGAATTTTAGTAAAATATTTGGAATAACATGCCCAAACTTAAACTTGAAAACTTGCAAATAAGATGTCATCTTGTTTACTGAGGACTAGCATTGCGCAAAATATTTTATAGCTCCCAAATGCATCTATAATATCCTCAAATATTGTTGTTAATGAGGATATAATGAATACACATAGCTGGAAGAAGATTAAAAGACAAGGTTCCATAACAATCAGGAGCCTAACATACGACTGGCCGGAATGCTCCCGATCGAGTGGAGTACTCTTCATGCGCTGCATTGATTGTATATTACAGTGTGTATCCGTTTACCTATTTGACTAGCCTCTGCACAGGAAACACACCTAATCATTTGCAGACAATTCATCGATGCAAAAATAAACCAAAAATGCGGAGAACTGCTTTCCATTTGTTATCAAATATTTTTTTTAATGCGCCATGGATATTATGAGAAGGTATGAGTGCTATGGCTTACAAATAATTTGTTGAACAGTCATTATGCTTAAAACAATGTTGTGCAAATAGTAGCATCAATATCAAAGTGCTCCCGAGTGGAGTGGCAAAGTTCTCGTCATGTGCTGCATTGATTGCATATACAGTGTATACTAAGAACTTAGAAATCCTTTTCATTTGGATTCCGCACAGGAAACACACCTTGTCGTTAGCAGACAATTCATTGATGCTAAATTAAACAAAACATGCGGAGAACTGCATCTATTGGTTATCAAATATAAAATAAAACGTGACATGGATATTATGGGCGAATACGACTGCTATGACTTACATATTGTACAGTCATAGAGTGGTGAAGTGTGATGTCATCAAACAAATTTGTTTTAATTTTCATTTTCCGAAAGAGCATCAAAAATAATGTCCAAATACCTAAAATCAATTGATTATGTTATGTATTGGCTGAGATATGCCCATCCGAATGAATTTACTTCAATGGGCGGGCAATCAGTGTTATAGTGCTCTTGTTCATAAAGTTATGAACCAGACCACTATAACACTGATTGCCTATTGACACAAAATCATTCGGATGTGTATATCTCAGTCAATACTAAACATATTCAATCGATTTTCGGTACTTGGACATTATTTTTGATGCTCTTTCGGAAAATGAAGTTCAAATTTGAAAATTAAAAAAAAAGATTTTTATGACGTCATGGCTTCTGTAATCTATTATGCTATAAACAATGTTGTGCAAATAGTAGCATCAATGTCAAAGTGTTCCATCAACTTTGTACAATTTAATCGAAATCTCTTACAGCCCTCCACATTTCTCTTGTACATTTTTTATTTGCTTATTGTACTTCAAAAGAATGAAATGGGTTTTTATTTTGAAATGTCTCCATAATAATATTCAAGGTTGGAATAAAGTAGGTAGGTGTGACATAATTGTGTTCACTAGGTACACGGCATTGTTTTTTCTTTGGAACTATATGATTCAGAAGTGTCTTACAATGAACATGGGTATACATTTGAGGACTCAAAAGCCACTTTGGAACAGAATTATTAATTTATTGGATATTATCTGAGTAATAATTCATGTTACTATTTTCCTACCTCGTATCTGCCGGATAGCCACTGCAGTACCCCCTTGGGGTGCATTAAGTTCCCCTTTCCACACATCACCGAATTCCCCACTCCCGATCGGCCCCAATCTGGTGAAGAATGTTACATCAGCAGCAGATATCGACACTGAACCATCTCCTTTGAAGCCAATGTTTAGGGCAGTGTACGTTGCGTTTGCTGAATTTATGAGAAATCAGTTATATCAAATTTGTATTAACACGCATTTTCGGTCAGTTAAATGTTAGTGATCATTTAATCTAAGACTATTTACAAGACTTTTGAATTATGATTACTGTTTTAATTACTTTATATCGTAATGATTAAATTATTATTGTTATGAAACAGCTTTCTTAAAGGGTACCACCTCCCAAAAATAATATTCTTATTATAGAAAGGTACCATCTTTAGTATTCCATTCCTTCAACAAGTTCACAGAAATATGTTTTCAGAAAAAATATATAATTGGAAAATGCATCACCATTTTCAACCATGCGTTCATGCGGTCTGAATTGCGTAGACTATATGCGTGCAGAGCCAGAGCGCACTGTGCAGAGCGAATGAATCATCCGGGAATCTATTGACGTACGCGTGAAAGCATTGGCGCACTCGCAACTGCTTGGCCCGTATGGAACCAGGAAATAACAGTGGTTCCGTAAGTGGTGGAAATGAATTGCTTTGTTTATGAATTACACAACCCTTTGCAAAATGTTGGGTATCTATTTGATATCACAAAACGGTACCAAAACATATAATAATGTGTTGTCCTTTGCCTGGTGGTCCCCTTTAAATCAACATATGTCACCCTTTTCTTGCTTAATCACTTGAAAATGTTACAAAATGTAAACGCTATAAACAAAACCACTTACTACTTTTCCCAGGTGCAATCATCTCATACGGTTTGCTGTCGCCTGCTCCGTCTGTGTTTACATCACTCCTGGTGAAACCAAAGAAAGTAAACATTGGCGTTGGGGGGAGGGGAGGTACGACAGGTGTCCCCCCCCCCCCCCCCCCCCCCCTCGAAAATAGTTAATGCAAAACGGTAGGGGAAGTTCTTAATGTACCAATAAATAGATACATTTATATGATGTCGTTTTGCCAAAATGTTTTATGATTATTGCCACATATAATTATAGTATGGAGGTGTATCTATTTGATATTTCATTAGAAGAATCATGATCCAAATTTTTCAAATGATTAAGTTCAATACTCAGTACATAAAAAACAGTATTTAGGAACATTATTCAATGAACAGTTTGATGATTGACATACCTTGATTTATTGGCATCATTCGATTCTGCGTCAGCGTGCATGAATTAAGAGAAAACATTACAAACAATTATAAAAAAAGTCATAGCTTTGAAGTAATTTTCAAAAATCACAATGTGGATAATGTTTTGAATAACATTAATTAGTAGGTCAAACTTTCCATAATCAGGATTACGTTAAGTATGACGTTTAGTAATTTCCCATATTGTATGGTATATCTTGTAATGAAAAGGGGATATGATTAGAACATTCTTGAAATGTTTGTTTTATATTAAAGCCTTCTGTAAACATAAAACAAAACAAAACAACCATTGGTAACATAAACATTTGTTTAATATCATGATGGACTATACATCTCAATTATGTCTTTCACCTCTCAAAAGCAGTTCATACAATAAGAAATGGAATGTTATTAACACTTACTTGCCCTCTCCCTTCTCAGTAAAATCACAAGGAAGACGTTTGCAGCCAGCGATGTGGCCAAAAGAATGACAAGAATAGCTATTACAGCTGTTGCCGCTAAACTAAAACCATCTCCTGTTAAAAGTAAGTATTTAGTCATTACTTATTGCAACAATAATACTTAAGGAATCTCTAGGTAAAAAGATTATAAATGTTATAAAAAAAAACGTGCACAAAGAATTATCACTTGCAAACAAATGCCTGCTTACAAATGTGCAGGCTATTATAGTGATGTAATATGAATACGACATTTTACATCATGCTAATAAATGAATTATAGTATGTATAATATCAGTCATTTGCATAGCCCATGCAAATAATGTCCTTTTGCATGCATATAAATACACAAAGTTTAGCTGTAAACACATCCATAATATTTTGCAGATCATTAACATTATATCAACTCCTGTATGTTATTTAATAGTACATGTAGTATGACACTTTTGATCCCATTAGTAAATATGTAATATAACGAGGACAAAATAAGCATGCATTTATTTCCCCTCTCTTTAAAATATCATACAATTTAAGCAGCAAGTACTTGGCCATTATGAATTGTTTCCAAGGCATGTAATGTATATTCAAACGAGATTGAGGCTCCATAAAACTTGCAAAAGCGGTAATTATGTTTAATTCTAAACATGGTGCTGAAGATAATAAAAACGAACAATAAACTTTACTGATGTACAAAGTAATGATATGCACTTTAGAGATTGAACAAAATTAATTAAACATAGGATAACTTTGTTCCATTTTTCCTAGATTAAACACAATGTTGATCAATTTCTGGATGCTATTTAAAATGGCATACTACAACCCTAATATAGAACAAATTAAACAATGATACATTTCATATACCTGATGGTGGGATGGGCGTTGAACTTTCCGATAAAGGAGTAGTTGTTATAGTTGCTATAATGGGATTACAAATATCAATTCTGATCACGGTACGCGTTAGAAAGACGTGATAATCAATTTTACTTTACTTGTCGTACGTGTTTTACTAAAGTTTATATATATTTCAACAAATAATTGTATGCTTCATTCTCAAATGTAATAATTACCATAATCATGTTGACTTTTGGTATGCAAGCCGTAACATATATCTGTATCTGTCATATTTTGGTACTGTATCACTATTGTCCTAAAGATTAATAACAATTGTAATTAATATTTATGAAATGATAATCTAATCTCAAACATAAACATCAACAAAAATAATTTAGCATACACAAAATAAATGTACAAGGTGGCAAACAATTATAAATAAATCAAGTGCAAAATTTCATTCATGACTATGATATTTGAAACTAATGCTATCACGTATAATAAAATAACAATTAGTATAGGTGGAGCAATACGTAGTTTGAGAAGCAAACATTTGACCATCGTATATTAATGAAATTGTTTGACTTTTCAGGGAAGACTACATAACTGATACATTATCGTAATTAAGAATAATATACATCGTATTCTAAGAATTGACTTACCAGTCGGCAAATAAGTGGTACCTGTTAGACCGTAGATTGAAATAGAAATATGAATATTTGATCATTATTTCATTATTGTTATACAAGTAAAGTTAGTATTTGCACTTATTTCATTGTTGGAGAGTGGAACATGTGAAGTAATAATATAGGCTAAAACATAAAAAGAAAACAAAATAACTAAACAAAAATAAACTTATTTAGCACACACAAAATAAATGTATAAGGTGGCAAACAATAATAAATAAATAAATAAAGTGCAAAATTTAATTCATGACAATGATATTTGATATTAGTAATATTAAACTAACAATTATTATGTTGGAGCATTAAATACTTTGAGAAACAAGCATTTGAACATCGTTGATTATTGAAATTGGTAAGACTTTTGGGGGAAGACTACATAACTGATAAATTATCGTAATTAACAATAATATACAGTATATCTTATTCTAAAAATGTACTTACTAGTCGGAAACGATGTGGTACCTGTTAGACCGTAGATTGAAATCGAGAACAGTAAATACATTTACTAATGTAAGATATGTCAACGTGTACTAAATATTATATACGCTAAAGAAACATATTATGTCAAAGTATAACAAAATAATGGTAAATAATAATAACGATATAAGATTTCTATTGACTTATTTCTTTCTTTTCAGTCACTCACTTTGGACTCAAGACATGTTGTGCGTGTTGATCACTTGTTAGCTGGTAGTATTTATTAATTGGGCTTAACTAGCTAACTGAACTCCAAAATCGTCCGGGGTCTACGCCCATAGACCCTATCCGATGGGCCTAGCACTTACGCGCTCGCAGGTTGGAAGCATCTCTGGATAATTCCTGGTTGCGCCACTGGTTCTAAATGTAGCAATCTCGAGGTCTCTCTTAATCATAGTCAAAGTAACATTTTCCAAATGTTTCCGCTTTACGATTGAAGTGTTTAGATATTAAACTATATGGACCTCGAAAACCGTGAACATAGTGAGTGCAATAAGTTAGTGAACATACCTTTGCATTTTTGCTCATTACTCGGCCACATAACGTCCATTTAACTTGAAATGTTCACACAACACCCAATGGACATGTCAGATAACAACAATATATACTCCGCAAAAAAGAAACAGGACACTTATTTAAGAAAAAATATCTTACATTTATTTACGATAAAATATATGTTATTGTATATCAATTAAAGATAAGATGACCTTCTTCAATATTGGAATACAATCCAGATAAAAATCATTAATGCATGACATGTCACGGTCAATTAACTACCGCAAGTTCTTTTTTTCAAAAATAGCAAAAATGAAACATCCTTTTAACCATATAAATGTTGATAAGCACAATCTAAAACGCTTTATTTATGACATGGCATAATCTTTTATTACAAATGTGATATTTTTTATTTTCATCTCAATAAAAAAAAAGTATATCTAGCGGCAAGCTTGATAAGCGATCTCTGCCCGAATTAAGCTTGTGAAAATGTACTCACACGCTTAAAATATGCTGCACGCTTACAGTTTCATTATATATCGCCTATTAAGCTTGCGGCTAGCTTATCACTAGCTAGTCACTAGCTAGCGCAAGCTTTCCGCAAGCTAGTCGCTGGCTTGCGGCACGCTTACAATTTCTCTAGGGGCCGGAAATTCCACGAAAAGTTTTACCCAAGGGTGTAACAATGGAATTCATGTGACAGCCTTGTTAACTACTGGATAGTAATGAGTAAGGACCATATGTTGAAGACTAAATGAAATTCAATGCAGAATTAAAAAAAAAGATTTGCCATTGTAGGTTGACAAAATTTGTATGCATTACCCCCCAAAAATGATGAAATTTGCATGCATTGTTCGTCAAATCAATATAAAATATATGAATCACTTCAGAACAAAAATTCTACTTCTAATGTCTAGTTCAGGCTTTGTTTTAAAACTATAGAAAAGGAAATTGTGTCAAAATCTCTACTTTTTTTAAACTGTTATTTGATAAAATCTTGAATCTTACAACATTGATTTGTATGTTTTGGGTATACATAACAGTTTGTGTAGACGCATGAGTTCTAATTAAACTAAGTTCAAAATTCATTTTCAAAGCTAGAATGTGTTATCATATAGTATATCCAGAGCATTAACACAAATATTCGATGGTTTGACCAGAAATGGCGTAACGGACATTACGTCACGGACATTACATACACAGTGAAGGGCATAAAAAAGCAGTGTTAAACATGTTCATGCATTTTTTTCTTATGTAAATGTCTTATTTTAACCACAAAAATAGATAATCCCAAGAAAAACAGGGACTACTAGCTTCCTGGTTCAAGTTTTAATCAATGTTATCGGTTATCAGATAGAGCTCAATTCCTTGCTCAATTTGAACATGCATGTCTCAGTAATTTGAACATGCATGTCTCAGTAATCAATAAAGATATGACTAGAACTTACTGGGAGAAGAAAAAGATGGTTAAATCTCATAAAGTATGATCAAATGTCAAGACTTTATGATTTTAGTGCATGATTTTCCATGTGGAGTCCATGACATTTACCATTTTTTCTATATTTTTTATATTTTTAGCACAAAACAGCATTGTACCTCATCAAAAATAAACAATATTGTTTTTTAAATAGTTAAACATATGGTTTACTACACATTTTCTTGAAATATTCAACATTTAAAAAAAACTTTGGTAAAAGTTATTGCTATTATTTATATAATGTTATGCTAATTACTATACATTTCAGAATGTTATTTTTTTTCTTCTCAAAACTGCTTGATTACCTTTTCAAATGTTCCATACAACAGTTGCATGAACAAGGGAAAGTTTTTGCGGGTTATTTATGGGTGAAGAGAAAGTGGACAAAAGTGTAGGAAATGTCCGTGACACCAAAAATGTAATGTCCGTGACGCAACATTTTGCTGTCTAGATCACCTATGCCTGGCCCGTTTTGCAAAATCTAACTTGAATTCAATTTATCATTGCCTTGTCTATAACTTACTACCTAAATCACCTTTGTGAGAACTCAGAACTCACAGACTTTTGCAAAGATGTGTATGGATGCAAAAAGTAATGTCTAAAAAAATGTAATGTCCGTGACGGCGCACATTTTGCAGAATAACTCAGTAATGACTTGGATAAATGTTCTGAAACTTTGTTGCATACTAAGCCAGGCTATTGCTTTGTAATCAAAAAAAGTTAGACATTATGAAGGTATGAATTAGTAGTGACATTGGAAAGTCATGAAAATTATCTGATTTGTAATGTCCGTGACGCTGGAATTGCCCAGGGGATACTAAGCAGCACCCCTGAAATGCTTCATAAATAATATCTTTGATGCAAAACAATAAACGCAGAATGATGTCTTTGTGCAGGTAGACTTCACAAGTCCCTCAAACATCATTTTGGACTAAGAAATTATAAGTCTAAAGTAGAAACTAAGAAAGACAAAATAACGTTGTGTAATCTACATTTTCTTTTGCCTTGATATAGATGGAAACAATTCTACAAAATAAAAGAAGAGACAGAGATCCAAACTGTTGATGTTTCATTATATGCAGATCTTTAACAAATCAAGATCATTAGAAAAGGAATCCACATGGAAAAATACTCGCAGTTTGCAAGTTGAGAAGATAATCAATATTTTAATCAAGTATCAATGTTGAATAGAAATTATTCACAAATCCATACTGTCGTCAGTTTCCCCACAATATCTGATTTTCAATTCATTGTTTTGTCACCTATTCAAGGCTATTTTTTCAGAAAGGAAGATGATGTAAGAATTTTTGTTAAGATCAAGAAAACATTGGTCATTAAATGACCTTAATACAAGGTACAGTGTTTCCATAGAGAAATGGAAGCAGAATTGTCATTGCTACTATAACATGGATCATATTTACTAAAGATCTTTGAAAGAACATTAATTCCAAACAAATCATAATCAATGACCAAGACATCAGAATGCTCGTAAGGGCAATTAATGCATAAAAAAGGAGAAAGGGAAAGACCGTTCAATAAAGTTCTATAATTTGGCTAACAGTAAATTTTGCGTGGGTGTCAATGTGTGATACATTATCCTTTTTAAGTATTGTTTGAAAATAATTGTTTTGAAAATAAGTTATCAACCCTAATAGACTCTTACCCCAAAACGTTCACATTTGACCTCATTTCACCTTTGACCTACTTATGTGACCTTTGACCCCATAATATCATGGAGGCCCAAATAGGGCATCTACTAATCAAGTTTGGTTACAAACAGATGCAGGCTTGGAAAAGTATCAACCTTAATAGACTCTTACCCCAAAACTTTCACATTTGACCTCATTTGACCTGTGACCTTTGACTCCAGAATAGCACGGAGGCTAATATAGGGCATCTACTAATCAAGTTTGGTTACAAACAGAAGCAGGGTCAGACAGTTATTAACCCTAGTAGACTCTTATCCCAAAACGTCATATTTTACCCCATTTGACCTTTGACCTACTTATGTGACAATTGACCGCAGAATATCATGGATGGCAATATAGGGCATCTACTGATCATGTTTGGTAACAAACAGATGCAGGGTTTGAAAGTTATTTCACGGACAGAGGAAGGACGGGCGGACGCAATTTGGATCCCTTAGTCTCCCTCCACCTTCGGTGGGCTCAACAAAAATAAAATGTTAATTTTTCCAAGAGATTTTATTCAATGAAATCACGACATCACACTGGTTGGATCCCCCAGAATGCAGTACTGTAGATTCTTTCAAAACAATCAAAACAGGCCAGTGTCACATGAATATATAGTTCTAAATCTCAAAGACCCAAACTCTTCACAAGTTGTGCTTTTTAAGAAGAACAAAATTAAGACAAAATATAATAAAGAGCTTCCGAATTGGCTACTTGTATGTAAAATTATTGCATTTGTCTGCCCCCCCCCCCCCCCCCCCCCACACATCATCAATTGTTAAAATCTAACTTTGCCCAAGTGGTGAAGAAGACTTGTGTAAACTTATCTCACACATGTACGCACGAAACATTCACCACTGTTTACCCTCTTAACCCGTTCAGGACGGATTGATTTTGCTATAGTGTGCATTTTCCATGGACCCCTGCCCGCGTATTTTCAAGACCAATCCTGAAGGGGTTAAATAATAAAGCTACATGAATGTACGAGTTGTTTAAATTTATTGAACAGAATAATTTTGCACAAAAATAGTTCCCCATGTTTTGGTTATAACTTGCAATTAATTGTGTCTAATGAGACATCTAGTCAGTGTTTTACAAATGTGCACTTCAGAAGATAATCACTGGCCAATTCTATGAAGCAAATTTTCCCTGATTTCTTATTCTTATTTGGTTGTGCCAGGCTGTAGGGGTTATTATAATAGACCTGTCACACAATGGGGAAAATCTGAACAACTACTGCATTGATTCCCGCAGAAGACTAATGTTCTTAGCTACAGCTTCCCTCTAATATTGATAGCTAGTTAATGCAGCCTCACCATCCCCTCCCCCTTCTGAGTATATTTTATAAGTAATCAGGTCACATCATTGTTAATAACTGATAAACTAGACATAGAAAGTGAATGAATTAAAAACATTATAGATTCACTCACCATCTTGGTGAAATTCCACTATGTCTGTGGCATTTCCAAGGTAATTTCCAGCAACACACATGAAGACAGTGACGTTCTGTGGCACTGCACTAAGCCTTACAGTGCTACTAGAACCTGTACTCTCATGTATGAGGTCGCTGCCCTGATAAATCCAGAAATTAATGATGCTGGGATTAGCGGACTTCTTGCCATTCGCCTGGTCTACCACAGTGCATGTTACATCCATGGTCTCTTTGACGAAAGTTACTTCAATGGCACGAGATACAGGAAGGACTGAAAGAGAGAAGATAAAAGCAAAGTAAAGGGAATAATGTGTGTTTCATGGAAAAACATTATTAAATCTGATTATTCACCACCTGGCTCACATCACCATAACAAGTTGTTTTTTGTTCAATTCATGAATACAATAATGTTATCACGCAATTAGTGTCTACACTAAAAGTAAAACAACATTTTGCTTGAGTTCATAGTGATGTGCATTATGCAGTGTTCAAAACACAACCTGTTAGTGATAGGCAGTGATTTTATTTCTGATAAAAAAATATTACATTTTTAAAAATTACTTAAAACTTATAGCTCATCAATTTGGTTTTAAAAATGAGTTGCATTTTGTGTCCACAGTTACTTACATAGTACGTCGAGTGTCTCCATTACGTTCCCATTGAGTGCAGTCACTGCATGGCCTCCGATGCTGCACGTTAGAGGTTCCTCGTCATCTGCTGATGTTGGTGTGAATGTGAGCACACTCCTGGTGTTGTTCAGGTATTGATTAGGGTTGGTAGGGTTGGTCTCTACCGTGACACCACCCATGGACCACGTTATGGTTTCCTGTGGCTTGCCTCCCTCTGCATCACACTGGGCTGTACAGGTGCCATCAGCAACGCACGATGGTGATACACTCAGAGTGCGTGTTGTTGACCCAACTAGTGGATAGAAAGGTAACCCGATTGAAATAGAGAACAAACATGCCAGAAGAGTGATTTCACACCTGTTAACTACCATCATTGGAATGACACCGACACAATGTCAGAAGCAAGCCAGATATATTTGTGACATAGAAGTTGCTTCTAAGAAGGCACTTGTCTATATCTCTAAATTAAACACACTACCAATATCCTAAATCAAAGGACAAGTTGTGGCTTAGTTCAATGACATGCACATGTAATAACTAACACATGTGATGTCATTAAATCAGTACTCATACTCACACTGAAGACTACTTTATATTTCCAATGATGTATGGTTTGACAGACTTAATCAAGTGAACACATTTAATAATGATTCCTCTTGTTCACAATTAATATACTATGCACAATTAATATCAAAGTAAAACAAACAAACTGTTTGGTACGAGTCAGAAAATAACTTAAATATTATTATAAGTTTAAATATTTATTTACAAATATCATCAATTGGAGAATGTGACCACATGCAGGTACACAAGACAGTATTCCCAGAGAATAATATTTTTGCCCGACATGTACAGTTCTATTAACTTGCTACAAGCTATAATTACCTTCAACAACGAGGGCAAGAGAATTTGATACCACACCAGACACCTGGCATTCAAAGAGCCCATCATCCCCATCCGTTCCAATCTGTGCCCCAGTCACCGTCAAGGTAGATGAATCGCCATCCACTGATACTCCAAAGTTGGCATATGTACTACTTGTGGAAGCTGGCGTTTCACCGAAGAATATAAGTTCAGATGAATCTAACCAGGCAAATGTGGGTGAGCTACTACCACCAGGTGCTGAGCATCTGAAAACAGCATCACCACCAACAACCACTTCTGTGGGGCCGGTCAGGGTCTGAGATAATATGCACCTCCCTGTTTAAGAAAGATAAATGAAAATGATGAGGCTTGCGAGGAGGTGTAAAACAAAAATGTGTGAATGAGTGGTCAAGTCCGACTTCCAACGGTCATGTCTTATTTTGTGGGAAAACTTACTAAAAAGATATGTATGTAGGTGACACATGTACACTGTTAAAACGCTGTGTAAACAAATTCAACAACTTATTGAAAATGTTCAACATTCAACAACCTCAGTTGTTTAAAGTTTATACAACTGTTGTTTTAATTTTTTCTACAACCTTTGTTTTAATTTTTTCTACAACCTTTGTTTAGAATACATTTTAAACAACCCTGTTGTTGAAATAGCAAATACAAAAATGATTGTACTATAAAACGGCATAGTCGGAATGGAACCGGAGACCTTTGGGTTATAAGACTAACACGCTACCTCGTCGCTAACTCGTTTCACTTGGTTTGCAATGAGACAAAAAGGGTTTTGTCGCGATGATTTCGTGGTCGAAAATATCACGTGATTTAACACGTTTAATCAACGCTTGAATAATGGCCGCTTTACACAACCCTTCTTTCTACAACTAATCATGCTACACCTAAGGTTGTATACAAAGATTCAACAACCATTTTTACACAACGTTTTTTTACACAGCGTTTTAACAGTGTACATCAGTACTCTGAATTAGCACAGGTCAGCTGGCCCGGGGACACTAACAATTAGCCTCGGCCACCAAATTTCATTGACGCTATATATTATACTGGCCCGGATGGACAACCAAATCAAACAAACATTTATATGTTTATCTTTGTTTGTGCCACTAGAATCAGGTTTCGGGCCACTAAAATGTTACAATTATTGTACCTACTTGCCAGAACTTGGCCAGAAGGCAATCAAGTTAATTACTAGCATTGCATATATATACGTATATCACCCAGTGAGTTGAGGTCATGAAAAAAACAGTATTCTTACATTCTACAAAGGCATTTAAATTCATCTACAACAATTATGTAGCTCTTGATTAAAATCAAAATTTATTCCGGAATAAAAATTGAAATTACCTTGAATGATAAGAAGCACAGATATGGATGCAATTTCTGCCAAATGGAACTCCATGACTATTCAATGTCATACGTTTCATCTGTCCTTGTCCAACTGTACAGCTTCTGAACCCTGCAAAAGACTTAATTAAAGGGTACCACCAGACAGAGATTTAACTCTCTTACATCAAAGACATATCTTAAATGAACATACAAAACAAGTCTGTGATCCTGAAAGTATTTCTACATCGCCAGAGAATCATTTTTAATATCACCTATCAATCATTCTGTCAGCGCAGTTCCGATTACGATATCACTTAACGATCCTCTTATGAATGAATGAATGAATGAATGAATGAATGAATGAATAATGAATGAATGAATGAATGAATAACTTTATTACCAATAAGATAACAATATAACAATCATACATGAATATAAGAAATGTTGACAAACAAACTGGTAAAAGGACCCTACAGAAATAGCAACTTTTGCTAGTGGGGCGTAGGACCTTATCGGAAGCAACTGCGATATATCGCAGCAAGCAGAGAAAATCTCGAAAATCTCTTGTGTGCAGCAAATAAAAAATCAACTTGGCGTTCAGAAACAACATCTATCCCGTATACACGCGTAGTGCTATACAAACATTGTACTGTTGCATGCATTCAGATGCATATATGAAGAGCTTAATTCCAAAAGGCGCTAAATCCACTTTTCATCAAATTGGATTTTCTTGCACGATTAAATGCTCATCAAACATGTGCGTTTAAATAACCATTTAACTCCTCAAAATAATTTTTGGAAATATGAAAAAAATTGGATCAAAAATGTTGTTTAGTTCCAAAAGGCGCTAAATCCAAAATTGTTTAGTTCCAAAAGGCGCTTAATCCATCATGTGATCAAACAGGCACGTTTTGACCAATCAGAGCACAGTATCAGTGGTCGATGGTGACGGCAACTGCGAATCTCGGTCATCACGACTGACGTCAAGTTCAACCACGGATGGTGGATGGTGACAGCGACCGCGAATCTCGGTGGTCATGTCCCACGTCGATCCCCATGACGCAACGACTGACGTCAAGTTTAACAACCGCTGGTGGATGGTGACAGCAACCGCGACTCTCGGTCGTCATGTCCCACGTCGATCTCCATGACGTGACAACTGACGTCAAGTTTAACAACCGGTGGTGGATTGTGACAGCGACCGCGAATCTCGGTCGTCATGTCCCACGTCGATCTCCATGACGTGACGACTGACGTCAAGTTTAACAACCGGTGGTGGATGGTGACCGCAACCGCGAATCTCGGTCGTCATGTCCCACGTCGATCTCCATGACGTGACAACTGACGTCAAGTTTAACAACCCGTGGTGGATTGTGACATCGACCGCGAATCTCGGTCGTCATGTCCTACGTCGATCTCCATGACGCGACGACTGACGTCAAGTTTAACAACCGGTGGTGGATGGTGACAGCGACCGCGAATCTCGGTGGTCATGTCCCACGTCGATCCCCATGACGCAACGACTGACGTCAAGTTTAACAACCGCTGGTGGATGGTGACAGCAACCGCGAATCTCGGTCGTCATGTCCCACGTCGATCTCCATGACGTGACAACTGACGTCAAGTTTAACAACCGGTGGTGGATTGTGACAGCGACCGCGAATCTCGGTCGTCATGTCCCACGTCGATCTCCATGACGTGACGACTGACGTCAAGTTTAACAACCGGTGGTGGATGGTGACCGCAACCGCGAATCTCGGTCGTCATGTCCCACGTCGATCTCCATGACGTGACAACTGACGTCAAGTTTAACAACCCGTGGTGGATTGTGAAATCGACCGCGAATCTCGGTCGTCATGTCCTACGTCGATCTCCATGACGCGACGACTGACGTCAAGTTTAACAACCGGTGGTGGATGGTGACAGCAACCGCGAATCTCGGTCGTCATGTCCCACGTCGATCTCCATGACGTGACGACTGACGTCAAGTTTAACAACTGGTGGTGGATTGTGACAACAACCGCGAATCTTGGTCGTCATGTCCCGTGTCGATCTCCATGACCCGACGACTGACGTCAAGTTCAACCACGGTTGGTGGATGGTGACAGCGACTGCGAATCTCGGTAGTCATGTCCCATGTCGGTGTCCATGACGCGACGACTGATGTCCATAACACGCTGTGAACGTTACAGTGCATGATACTAACTCAAATTTTTTTTTTTTAGTTTGACATGATTTTTATCAATATCTGATATATTTGTGTCATTTTCTTGAATGGCTTTTTCAGAATGAGTAAAGCAATTTTGCAAGATAATCATAATCAATTACGTCTTTACTGATTGTTTATTTTGTTTCCATGGTTACTGTGGATCTGTTTAATATCCTTATTTTTCTGATTTTCTGAAATGTGTTGAATTAGGATAACAAGTGAGAACATGATGATTGAAGTTGTGCTTGGACTGATTGGAGAGAAGATCATGAATTTTGCATGGTTGGCATCTGAGTGGAATGTGCTGAATGACGGTGGTACAGTAAAATGCTACACAGTGTTAGGGCATAGATATGGATGTAACAGGTCATTAGAACCTTAATTCATATTCTAAAATAATTCTAATCATCACAGGATAACATTCATTTTTAATCTATAACCAACCATACGTATAACCTGTATATTCTGATATCATGCGTCAACATTTTAATTCCAAAAGGCGCTAAATCCATGTTTATTTCGAAAAGGCGCTAAATCCGGTGAAAAAATAATTTTGAAAAAATATTTTAAAATAACTACTATAGCAGGATTTCTTTCATGAGTGTTTTTTTAATGTGTTATGATATGTTTTCATTATGTATGAATTTCTCAATCATTGAAAGAAGTGAAAGTGGTCTAATAAAAAACATTGATTTACTCGAAAAGTCCAAAAGTGGATTTAGCGCCTTTTGGAATTAAACTCTTCATATCTTCATTGTATTATGCATGGTGCGGTGGCTATAATAGCGCTGGGCATTGTGTGTAGGTACCATGACTCCAACACTGCCGTTGTAGTGTGTACATCAAAGTGCGAGCGTACACGTACGGGCGTATTGCCTGCATGCCATACGATACTAACTATCGCATGGGCTATGCGATAAATCGCATACTACCATAATAACGTACGCGTATTGATTGAGCGGTCGTGCAAACAAAGTCGCGCGCGCGAACCAGTAAATAGCCGTGGTTCCGTAGGTCGTAGTAATTAATTGCATTGTTCTCAAATTACAGAAACATATCAGACCCCATGAGAGTATGATTGGTATTCAATTATAGTACCAAAACAACTAAGGATTGGTTTTATCATGCCCGGCGGTACCCTTTAAGAAAAACATAGACAACAGTGAAGGCTTCCATGTTTTCGAACGGTACCGCATGAAATGTAATCTGAGCGTGCACTAACAAAGCTGGTTACGTAAGCATGCACTGACATAGCAGCAGGTTGGAAAATGTGTCAGCCTCCAGTGTTAACTCAGAACAGATGAGTTTCAAAAAGTATTCAGGTTCCTTGTGTTATTTCGTTAATATTTTTACATAAATTGTGCAAATCTTTACATTTTCAATATCTGGATGTATACTGAATATTTCATGAATATGGTCAAGTGTCAATTTTTTTATCTAGAATGGCTGGACTTTTTGTCATATTAGTCA
This sequence comes from Echinarachnius parma, assembly GCA_037951105.1. NCBI lineage: Eukaryota > Metazoa > Echinodermata > Echinoidea > Clypeasteroida > Echinarachniidae > Echinarachnius > Echinarachnius parma. Next base: position 147,786 of record JBAMJV010000809.1, read on the forward strand.
TATCATGTTATATATGACCACATTTATCCCAAACTTCATTTATTATCATTGGCAAAACATAGTTTACTGAATCTATGAGAAAATTGAAATGATGCGGAGATGTCTCTCCATTTTCTTCCTGTCTGTAAGATATCGATAATTAGTCGATTATGTGACGAGCACAAAGGACGCGTGACTCACTTGTTCCAGTACGAGAATGGCAAGTGCCTTTATTGCGCTCCTCGTCATAGAGGGCGCTCGAACATAAAATGCATGAAAGGCGAATACATTACATCTCCCCCTCATAATAATGAAGAAGGGGTACTAATACAAATAATGGAGTTTACAGCTGTGATTCCATCGTGTGCGTCTATCACATAGCACAATGAGTTTGCATTACATCGAATCGTGCTAATTATGTTAATTGGGTTCTATCGTAGTATGTAATTATAACGAACAATATAACAACGTGTATACTTAAACATAAACATTGTATTTTTATTTTATAAATTATGATTAAACAATTACGGTTCAGTAAGAAATATTATTTGAATAATTAACATTGTGGTATCCGGCTATCAATTAAATTACTTATAATGTGAAGTTAATAACTTATTACTACATTGTGGTATCCGGCTATCAATTAAATTACTTGCATGTGAAGTTAATAACTTATACTTATTACTACTTATATTTATAATCAGTACGATCGACTGGCTCATTACATTTGTATGAAGGCAGTAGGGTAACAAAACTCAGTTAAGTTGTACATTTAACCAGACACGTACGTGTATTTGAATAATTCTAAATACTAGATTGAGTGCATATATATTACGACGTCCACACACTAATTAGCATGGTTTACTACACTAACTTAATATGTTATCTAACAGAACAAATCACTTCATGATGCAATCTTATAATGGAACTTTTAATACACAAACATATACGACCTCCACACACTAATTAGCATGGTTTACTCTACTAACTTAATATTTAATCTAACAGAACAAATCACTTCATGATGCAATCTTATAATGGAACTTTTAATACACAACATTGAATAACGTTATTACTATTACAGTCATTGGAGGATAACCATTATGACAATCCTTTAATATCTCAACTTTATGATACTTATGACTGATCGTTATTACAAAATAATGTATGATGTTGTAATTAAACATGTTGCCTTCTTGAGGTTCTAGTGAAGCTCATCAACCGTTTATTCAGTACACTACATCTACATCAACCGCTTATTTACACTACATCTACCATAACACATTATGCATATCAACTAACTTAAAGGAGGCATACATAATCATGCAACTACCCTCCTTCAGGCACAATGGGTGATTTCAAGTATGGTGTTGGGGTTAGTGTTCGTGTTGAGGATGAAAAACTGCCTCTAATCTGAGCTAAACACCAGCTTCCAGATTAAGAGTCTAAGGTCACGAACTTTTTAATCGTGATGACCTTGAGTAGTAATCGATCACAGTATCGCTAGTGTTTCTCAACACCGACAAAAATCAATCTCAAACACACTCAAATAATGACGAAAACTATTACACGGCCATATATTTTAATCAAAATTAGAACTATTACCACACACTAACAAACATGTTACATCCTAACTCGACCCCAGTATATATACCGATCAAAACATTATTTGGCGTGAGTTGTATTTGCTATTTAATCTATGAAATTTAATTCTGAAATTGCGATTAGTAACGAGTAACTAGCTCGAAAACAACGTGCTACGTGCAGTGAGTGAAACGCTAGCGAACCGCCGCCCGTTCGTATCGGCGTAGCTGTTCCATGCGATATGCGTACTTCTTGCCCTTGGGCTTGGAAGGAAGAGTATGATAATAAAATGGCGGCAAAAACAAAAATCGAATATTAATCGATACCAAATTATGTGACTAACGTTTTGGACGACAAGATTCTTACCTGACTTGAAGACTTCAGGACTACGGTTGTATTTCTACTGCTAGTTTGAAGAAGGGTAAGTCCAGTAATTCCGAGTAATTTATGCTCTCTACTAAAGTTCGTCAACCTGTAATCAGCTGTTCTTTAATTTACATCACGCGCGCCCTCTCATGGGTTGTTATTGTAATTTAATTCATTTATTATTTGTGTAGATCGAAACTATTATTTAGTAATACAGCGACATAACAAAAACATTGATACAGATCATGTTTGAATGAACCAATATGGAGAAACGTAATAAATGCTCCAAATCTCAAATAATATTTTATTAGAGGCAGACTATACAAGAAGAAGAAGAAGAAGAAGCAGCCCCCCCCCCCCCCCCCCCAACTCAAAATGGAAGTTGGCCAAATTTTTAATGAAGAGAACCACCGATTTTTATGTTAATTCGACTGGCTGCCATGGTAATATTAGCGTAAATTCATTCATAATAATGCGCGGGCGCGAACTTCACAATTATCACGCACGAATTTATGGTATGCCTCTGTTATGACGTCACAATGAAAAACTATTTTTGATCCTAGTAGGGAAATCCCCTGTTTCTTGACTGTGCGCAATTAAATACATGACATCGCGTAACCAGGGGGGTGTCACTGCTGCCAGAGTGCAGCGATTTTTGCTCACCGGAAGAGCCCACAACTGGTTGCATTATGGGCTACTTGGGAACTACAGTTAACCAATCACAGAGTAGTTCAAACGCGTCGTCACGGGATCGAGGTCAATAAAACAAGTTCATATGCATACGTCACAATGGCTCCCATTGTTCTCATAAGCGTGATGAAATCTAGGACAGTGCGCAGGAAAATAGGCGCGATAGTCTACGCACTGCATAGGCATGATGATTGGTCCAGTATTTCTAGGTCACTACGCGATGACGTAGAGAAGTGGGCTACGGGAGCTTCAAAAATCGGTTCACTCCGCCATGTTGCCCATGTACAAAGTCTATGGGACACGTGACTTGCGCGCGTTAAGTGAGCCTTCTAGTTATAAACGGGTTGGTTTGTTTATTCATACTTCTATGCGCGTAACTGTTAGTACTGCGCGTAATTAAAATAATAGAGATGAATTAGAATACTTAAGCGTCTTTGGTATTATGAAGCGCAATTTTGCTGAGAAGTGCGTGTTTAAATGCCATGGCAACTGCAAGTGCGCAATGCCTAGTTACTTTAGCTTTTTGCGTAATGTGTTAATTTATCCAATGAATCCACGTCTGATAATTTATTCAAATGAAAAAAATCTGACGTACTACCTCATTTGCATGACATTCGGTGCGTATTTTCAAAAACTTGCTGATAAAGGTGTGGCCTATCTCTGTGGTTAAAACGCTATACGCTTATTCAGTTGGGGTTCTAGTATTTATATTGTATTTCTGTGGGTTGAAGTTCAAACACCCCCCCCCCCCCCCCCCTTTGACAAAAAATAAGGGGTTTGAACAACTTTTCCAATTTTAACCAGTCTCGAGTTAACTTGTAAGCTGTCTCGACCGTCTAAATTCTTGTCTCGAGCGAATAAACAGCGGTCTCGACCCCAAACATTTTTAAAGATCTCGCGGGTCTCATGCTCAAATAGGCTATTGAAAAGTACTTGGTCGCGGCTTCAAAAATATTTTAACCCCCCCCCCCCCCCCCCCCCCCCCCCCCCCCCCCCCCCCCACTGAGAGAGATTCTCAATTTTTGAGGTTTTGGGGTTTACACCCCCCCCCCCCTTTAAAAAAAATGCTGGGTACGCCACTGCTAGAGACAAGATTTTGAAAATGAAACCGTAAAAAAAAAAAATGTTTTCAGATTCAATATGGCATGGGGTACCGTAAATAAGTGCGTGTGGGTGCAACCCCACCCCCCCCCCCCCCCCCAAACCCCAAACAATAAAAAAATAAACTAAATAGAAAGATTTTTTTTTAAATATCCCCAAGGGGGGGGGGGGGTTTTAACCACCTACATAATGGAGCTTCCATGATCATGCATAATTATGTTTAACAATCATTTGGTTATGTTTATTTGGAGAATTACAGCATTATCCACAAACTGTATATGTGTGTGTGTGGCTGTGTTTGTTCGTTTGTGTGTGTGTGCGTGTGTTTGCACGTGTGTGTGTGTAAAATGTCATACAATTAATTGCAAGTTACAATTCATTGTATTTATCAGTGGCATGAACAAGAACTGTTTTTATTTTATTTTATTTTTTTTGTGGGGGGGGGGAGGGGGGGAGGGGGAGGGGGGGGCAATACCAAATCCGCATTACCACCGAATATTGGAATGGAGCGAAGTGACCAAGCCTGAAGGAACGAAGCGACTGTGTGGACTTGAAACTGTGCAATGTGAATACCTGGAAAGGATATTCTGACTTGACGACATGTAGTAGAAGGAGCGAAGCGATTGAGCGGGGGAGGGTGTGGGAGGGGGTGTACCCCTCCCACGGTAGCAAGCTTTTTTTCATTTTTGGACATGAAACTGTGCAATCTGGCGCATACTTGATTACCTGGAGAGGAAATTCTGACTTGGTGGCACTAAGTATAATGTCTGTTAGTTCGTCAACATCGTCATAACCAGAAGAGGTTATGATTGATTCATGAATAAAAGAAAAAATGAACCCCCAAAATAATATTCGCAAAATGACATATTCAGTTCAAACAGGGCATCCAAAGCATTCTTTTATGACAAAACAACATGGACCTTGTATTTCAGAGATATACAAGACATATTCCCGAGGGAGCGAATCGATAACCAAGAGGGGGAAGGGTGATCTCCTCCTCTGATAACCGCATCGATGATGATGCAGGTTCCGTGCTCAAACTCGCCATCCTAACGCGGTTTTTTTCTCTAAACATGGTACTACTCTGCATTCGATCGAATCTAATTCGTACAGTAATAGTATGGCAATCCCACCTAGCAACAGTAACACTAACACCAGCTCGATCTGTACTTGAAATGACTTTCATTTCGATCCCTATGGAAGTTGTTATCTCTATGGAGTTTTGCGTATACATGCTCAACACTAACACTACTGGGCAGATTAGCAGACGACGCTAAACACCAGCAACCACGTGGCACTGCCGGAAGTACGAGGTCAAACCTCTAACACCAACTCATTTCAAGTACGGTGTTAAGGCTGCAGTTAGTGTTTAATAAACACTAACACTAGCTCAACACCATCTACGATAGTATATTGCCATATCAATAAACACCGCCTGTCGGAAACGGAAGTTTGTACAACGGTGAAATCAGAGGTCATCATGTTAACACCATCCTAACACTAAGTCATTTCAAGTATGGTGTGTAAGCCCGATTTAGTGTTTAATAAACACTAACACCAGCTTTAAACACCATACTTGAAATCACCCAATGTGTACCCTTATTTACAAAACATCAGGCCTCATAGTGTAGCCTAGCGGGCGGTTTTGATACCCGTCCGCTTCGAGTGATAAGAGGTGGTGTGTGTTGTGCGCTTGCATGCACCCGTTCGCGTGTGTGTGTTTTGCCATTTTGGGAAGACTCGCGGTCGTATGGGCTATCGCGCTTGCTGGGCGATTCGTTTCCCGCCTCCTGGGCACCGAGTAGTTCGCTGCCCGAACCGCCTGCACATAGCTAGCTCAGCTCAGCCAATAGCTGCCTTGGCCTCCTCTACAAAATTCAGAATGGCATGGTAGCAATTACACCTGACCAACTCCTCACACCAATGGCCCCAAGCATCACCAGACAATACCACCCAAATAAGCTCAAGCATATACATACTCGAACTCAGCTTTACCAGAACTCCTACTTCCCACAAACTGTAACAGCATGGAATGCGCTCCCCAATAATATCTTGGCTTCTACATCACTAGGAGCCTTTGCGGGAGCAGTTGCCTCAATCGGCAATTAATGGGACACCTCACCGGTTCCCCTCGACTCTACGTCCTGACTGATGGACCCTGTCGAGTACCCAAGTAGAAGTAGAAGAAGTAATGGTTTATGACCATTTGGTCTACTACCATTTGGTCCACTAGCCAGTTGGTCTACTGCTATTTGGTCCACACCAATTTGGTCCACTATCCAGTTGGTCTACTGTAATTTGGTCCACACCCTATACGTCTACTACCCATTTGGTCTACTAGTCATTTAGTCTACATTTAATTTGGTCCACACTCCAATTGGTCTACACCCCATTTGGTCTACTAGTATTTTGGTCTAACATCATTTAGTCCATCATGCAATTGGTCTACAATATACTTGGTCTACAATACATTTAGTCTACTATAGTTATTTGGTCTACTATGTATTTGGTCTCCACTCTATTTAGTCTAATAACAATTTCGTCTCCAAATCATTTAGTCTACAATCCATTTCGTCTACAACTTATTTCGTCTACCATCCATGTGGTCTACGATGCTCTTGGTCTACTAGTCTTTTGGGCTACTACCCAATACGTCTACATACGATTGGGTCTACTAGCAATTAGTCTACAACAACGCCCACGCTGTGTATGAAATGTTGTTCACCATGTACAGTTAGTATTTTGAAGTTGAGTTACTATAGGGGGCACTTTACAAAATATTGTTTGTGAGATAACGAAAAACTCACTCTCACATTTGAAAGAACATACAATTTTAATGACAGGAACGATTTTATTTAAACAAAATCGGTTCCGAAATGGCTGAAATATCAATAAACATATATTTTTATTCTAAATTTGCTTCACTTTTTTTACTTTTTAAGAAAAGTTATAAAAATCATGAAGCTACTTTGAAAAAAATCTGAATAGGTTATTTTCAACGTTGTTTATGTCAATTTTGTATGAAAATTGATAATTATGAGATTTGGAGTGCGCCCTCGTGAATTGTAACAGCTTTTTTTGAATGATAACAGGGTTTTTACCTAGCTGTTTGTAACTGTGTATATGCTTCGAGTTCGAGCATGGTGAAGTTATAACTAGTATTATTTTGTACCTTAATGGTTTGACAAATACTCAACTATCCCTTCAAGAGAAAGGGTAATAAGTGTGTTTTTTCTCTGCATGAAAAGGTGAACATGCATTCATACAGAGAGGTCCCACCTCTCTGAATTCATGATGTGTAATATATGTTTGTTGTGCGTGCTTGGGGGGGGGGGAGAATTCACCCTTAAATACCATCAAACAACCTGGGCGAACTCTTGCTGCACCCACCCACCTTGACATATTCTGACATATTTATAACCCTAAGCATAGGTCCACAATAATATGTAGGGGCCCTCTGTCTGACATATTTATAACCCTAAGCATAGGTCCACAATAATATGTAGGGGCCCTCTGTCTGACATATTTATAACCCTAAGCATAGGTCCACAATAATATGTAGGGGCCCTCTGTCCCTGTAAAAACAATTAACACTCCGATACATTCTGTAGGCTCACTGTTGCTCACTTGCATGTATTGTATTAAAGGGAATCTAGTAGTAGCTGACTAGTGCACATACTAGTCATGGATACTGTTAATAGCGTGTGAATTTTAGCGTTGTGACATGTCCACTTAGAAATGTGTAAAAAGTGTTCATTCGAAATTGGATGCTTCACCAAAATGGATGGCCCAGTATTGAACGAAAATGTCGCATACTGATATTTATGAGGCGCTGTTTGTAAATTTATTATTTACACATATTATATGTTATATAATCATTATTTAACATATAATAACCATTATTTACATATAATGTAAGTATATGTATCAATTTATTAACTAGCTGTATCAATTTATTTGTAAATAATTTGTATACAATTTTAATTGTTTATATATAATTATAATTCATACTCCATTATTTATAAATAATTACAAGTCATACTTTATTATTTACAAATAATTGCAATCTGCCATTTGCATTATTTATATATAATTTACATTATTTATAAATAATTATAAAACTCATCTTTATTATTTACATATAATGAAAAAATACATTAATATTATTTATATATAAATGCTATTATTTATAAATAATTACATTTCATATATCATTATTTATAAATAATTGCAATTCGAAACTTCATTATTTATAAATACTTCCAAGTCACATAGCTATTATTTATAAATAATTACAATTCGAAACTTCATTATTTATAAATAATGATTCTGGTTTAGTACGAACCCATTATATATTATATAATGAACACACGTCACAATTATATGTATATAAAGAAAACGCGTGAAGACCCAATTCCCTTATTTATAAATAATTGAAATGCGTGTTTTCGAGTTTTCTTTATATACATATACTGGTAACGCATGTTCATTTAGGCACATTTCAGCTTTTGTTCCGGTTTAAATGTTAAGAATTGAGAAACTTACGAACTTAACATTCTCAGTACCACCATGAGAGTTTAATGAGCATTATAGATACTTCTAAATTGATCTTTTGAAGCGTGTTTTCATGAATTGAAGCGAACAAATCTAGCGCCCGTCGCACGGTCGCAGAAAGAGTTACACTGTCCCACGTACTCACAATTGTGTCTGGTGCCGGTGCAGTGAAGACACAGAGCTGTATACAGCTCTATGGGTGAAACACACAAAGATCTGCGTGACTTCGCATTTCTACTTTCAATCTGTTGCATGCAATATCGAGATGAATAAATAAATCAAACTAACGAAGGGAAAGAAGGATCATCTGGTGTGATCAAGACAGATTAATCTGATAAAATGCCGATCTGCGCCACATTTCAAATGTTTAGTTTTACCCACTTAGTTCTAGCTTCTCTTGCATCCCTTCTCAACATTTGTTTGTTCGTTGCTTGATGTTTTAGTGGCTTTGAATTATAATATTTTATTACTTAGTTTACAAGTGAAGGTAACTTACTCTTATTCATAATTCAAGTTTGCGAAACCCCGTTGCTGCGCAACCCAGCCGTTGTCTTTATCATCACATCTACCGCCATGATGATGATGATGATGACGATTTTCATCGTCGTCGTCGTCGTCGTCGTCATCATCAGCATACCAGTGGCATACCCAGGATTTTTCAAGCGGATGGGGGGGGGGGGGGTATTTCGTCGTCCAGAAGTATCTCAGACTCTGCTTTGAAAAATCTTGACCCCCCCCCCCCTTCAAAAAAAAATTGTCGGATACCCCCCTCGAAAAATTCTTACCGACACCCACCCCCTCGAAAAATCTTCACTGTAACCCCTCCCTCGGAAATTCTTCACCGACCTCCCCCCTTCACCGACACCCCCTATAAAAAAATCCTCGCTGACACCCCCTTACACCAACACCCCCCCCCCACCTCCCCGTCCTCGAAAAATCTTCACCGACCTCCCCCCTTCACCGACACCCCCTATAAAAAAATCCTCGCTGACACCCCCTTACACCAACACCCCCCCCCCCTCCCCGTCCTCGAAAAATCTTCACCGACCTCCCCCCTTCACCAACACGCCCCTAAAAAAAATCCTCACTGACACTCCCCCTTCACCATAACCCCCCTAAAAAAAATCCTCCTTGAAACCCCCCCCCCCCGCCCCGACGATTAAAATCGTTGTCGTCGTCATCGTCGTCATCGTCATCATCGTCGTAATCAGCATACCAGTGGCCGCGTACCCAGGATTTTTCAAGCGGACAGGGGGGGGGGTATTTTGTCGTCCAGAAGTACCTCGGACTCTGCTTTGAAAAATCTTCACCCCCCCCCCCCTTCAAAAAAAAAGGCCGGATACCCCCCTCGAAAAAGATCTTACCGACACCCACCCCCTCCAAAAATATTCACCGTAACCCCTCCCTCGGAAATTCTTCACCGACCTCCCCCCTTCACCGACACCCCCTATAAAAAAATCCTCACTGACACCCCCTTACACCGACACCCCCCTTAAAAAAATCCTCACTGACACCCCTCCCCTCCCCGTCCTCGAACAGTCTTCACCGACCTCCCCCTTCACCGACACACCCCTAAAAAAAAATCCTCACTGACACCCCCCCTCCCAGTCATTGAAAAATCTTCACCGACCTCCCCCCCTTCACCGACACCCAACTAAAAAAATCCTCACTGACACTCCCCCTTCACCGACACCCCCTAAACAAATCCTCCTTGAAACCCCCCCCCCCCCCCCTCCCCCCGCACGCCCGACGATTAACATTAATGTCTTCGTCGTCGTGGTCATCGGTCATCATCGTCGTAATCAGCATACCAGTGGTGTACCCAGTATTTTTCAAGCGGACGGGGGGGGGGGGGTAATTTTGTCGTCCAGAAGTACCTCGTACTCTGCTTTGAAAAATCTTCACCCCCCCCCTTAAAAAAAAAAGGGCGGATGCCCCCCTCGAAAAAGGACGGGGGAGGGGAGTGTCAGTGAGGATTTTTTAAGGGGGGTGTCGGTTGTAAGGGGGTGTCAGTAGGGATTTTTTTTTTGTTGGGGCCGTCGGTTGAAGGGGGGAGGTCGGTGAAGGAATTTCCGAGGGAGGGGGTTACAGTGAAGATTTTTGGGAGCGGGTGGGGTGTCGGTAAGAATTTTTTGAGAGGGGTACCACCGCCCTTTTTTTATTTTGAAGGGGGGGGTGAAGATTTTTCAAAGCAGAGTCCGAGGTACTTCTGGACGACAAAATACCCCCCCCCCCCCCCACCCCCCATCCGCTTGAAAAATCCTGTGGTTCGCCACTGGTATGCTGATTACGACGATGATGACGATGACCACGACGACGACGACGACGATGTTAATCGTCGGGGCGGATGGGGGGGGTGTTAGGGAGGATTTTTTTAGGGGGGTGTCGGTGAAGAGGGAGGTCGGTGAAGAATTTTGGAGGGAGGGGTGACAGTGAAGATTTTTCGAGGGGGTGGGCCGTGTCGGTAAGAATTTTTTCGAGGGGGGTATCCGACAATTTTTTTTGAAGGGAGGGAGGGTCAAGATTTTTCAAAGCAGAGTCCGAGGTACTTCTGGACGACAAAATACCCCCCCCCCATCCGCTTGAAAAATCCTGGGTTCGCCACTGGTATGCTGATTACGACGATGATGACGATGACCACGACGACGACGACGTTTATCGTCGGGGCGGGGGGGGGTGTTAGGGAAGATTTTGGAGGGAGGGGTGACAGTGAAGATTTTTCGAGGGGGTGGGTGTCGGTAAGAATTTTTCGAGGGGGGTATCTGACAATTTTTTTTGAAGGGAGGGGGGGTCAAGATTTTTCAAAGCAGAATCTGAGATACTTCTTGACGACGAAATACCCCCCCCCCCCTCCCCGTCCTCGAAAAATCTTCACCGACCTCCCCCCTTCACCAACACGCCCCTAAAAAAATCCTCACTGACACTCCCCCTTCACCATAACCCCCCTAAAAAAAATCCTCCTTGAAACCCCCCCCCCGCCCCGACGATTAAAATCGTTGTCGTCGTCATCGTGGTCATCGTCATCATCGTCGTAATCAGCATACCAGTGGCCGCGTACCCAGGATTTTTCAAGCGGACAGGGGGGGGGGGTATTTTGTCGTCCAGAAGTACCTCAGACTCTGCTTTGAAAAATCTTCACCCCCCCCCCCCCCATTCAAAAAAAAAAGGCCGGATACCCCCCTCGAAAAAGATCTTACCGACACCCACCCCCTCCAAAAATATTCACCGTAACCCCTCCCTCGGAAATTCTTCACCGACCTCCCCCCTTCACCGACACCCCCTATAAAAAAATCCTCACTGACACCCCCTTACACCGACACCCCCCTTAAAAAAATCCTCACTGACACCCCTCCCCTCACCGTCCTCGAACAGTCTTCACCGATCTCCCCCTTCACCGACACACCCCTAAAAAAAATCCTCACTGACACCCCCCTCCCAGTCATTGAAAAATCTTCACCGACCTCCCCCCTTCACCGACACCCCCCTAAAAAAATCCTCACTGACACTCCCCCTTCACCGACACCCCCTAAACAAATCCTCCTTGAAACCCCCCCCCCCCTCCCCCGCCCCGACGATTAACATTAATGTCTTCGTCGTCGTGGTCATCGTCATCATCGTCGTAATCAGCATACCAGTGGTGTACCCAGTATTTTTCAAGCGGACGGGGGGGGGGGGTATTTTGTCGTCCAGAAGTACCTCGTACTCTGCTTTGAAAAATCTTCACCCCCCCCCCCCTTAAAAAAAAAAGGGCGGATGCCCCCCTCGAAAAAGGACGGGGAGGGGGGTGTCAGTGAGGATTTTTTAAAGGGGGGTGTCGGTGTAAGGGGGTGTCAGTGAGGATTTTTTTGTAGGGGCTGTCGGTGAAGGGGGGAGGTCGGTGAAGAATTTCCGAGGGAGGGGTTACAGTGAAGATTTTTGGAGGGGGTGGGTGTCGGTAAGAATTTTTTGAGAGGGGTAACCGCCCTTTTTTATTTTGAAGGGGGGGTGAAGACTTTTCAAAGCAGAGTCCGAGGTACTTCTGGACGACAAAATACCTCCCCCCCCCCCCTATCCGCTTGAAAAATCCTGGGTTCGCCACTGGTATGCTGATTACGACGATGATGACGATGACCACGACGACGACGACGACGATGTTAATCGTCGGGGCGGGGGGGGGTGTTAGGGAGGATTTTTTTTAGGGGGGTGTCGGTGAAGAGGGAGGTCGGTGAAGAATTTTGGAGGGAGGGGTGACAGTGAAGATTTTTCGAGGGGGTGGGCCGTGTCGGTAAGAATTTTTTCGAGGGGGGTATCCGACAATTTTTTTTGAAGGGAGGGGGGGTCAAGATTTTTCAAAGCAGAGTCCGAGGTACTTCTGGACGACAAAATACCCCCCCATCCGCTTGAAAAATCCTGGGTTCGCCACTGGTATGCTGATTACGACGATGATGACGATGACCACGACGACGACGACGTTAATCGTCGGGGCGGGGGGGGGGGGTGTTAGGGAGGATTTTGGAGGGAGGGGTGACAGTGAAGATTTTTCGAGGGGGTGGGTGTCGGTAAGAATTTTTCGAGGGGGGTATCCGACAATTTTTTTGGAAGGGAGGGGGGGTCAAGATTTTTCAAAGCAGAGTCTGAGATACTTCTTGACGACGAAATACCCCCCCCCCCCCCCCCCCGTCCGCTTGAAAAATCCTGTGTATGCCACTGGTATGCTGATGACCACGACGGCGACGATGAAAATCGTCATCATCATCATCATCATGGCGGTAGATGTGATGATAAAGACAACGGCTGGGTTGCACAGCAACGGGGTTTCGCAAACTTGCGTTTAGAAGCATAGAATTATGAATAAGAGTAAGTTACCTTCACTTGTAAACTAAGTAATAAAATATTATAATTCAAAGCCACTAAAAACATCAAGCAACGAACACAAATGTTGAGAAGAGATGCAAGAGAAGCTATAAGTGGGTAAAAATAAACATTTGAAATGTGGCGCAGATCGGCATTTTATCAGATTAATCTGTCTTGATCACACCAGATGATCCTTCTTTCCCTTCGTTAGTTTGATTTATTTATTCATCTCGATATTGCATGCAACAGATTGAAAGTAGAAATGCGAAGTCACGCAGATCTTTGTGTGCTTCACCCATAGAACTGTATACAGCTCTGTGGCTTCACCGCACCGGCACCAGACACAATTGTGAGTACGTGGGACAGTGTAACTCTTTCTGCGACCGTGCGACGGGCGCTATAGATTTGTTCGCTTCAATTCATGAAAACACGCTTCAAAAGATCAATTTAGAAGTATCTATAATGCTCATTAAACTCTCATGGTGGTACTGAGAATGTTAAGTTCATAAGTTTCTAAATTCTTAACATTTAAACCGAAACAAAAGCTGAAATGCATGCCTAAATGAACACCGTCACCAGTATATGTATATAAAGAAAACTCGAAAACACGCATTTCAATTATTTATAAATAAGTGAATTGGGTCTTCACGCGTTTTCTTTATATACATATAATTGTGACGTGTGTTCATTATATAATATATAATGGGTTCGTACTAAACCAGAATCATTATTTATAAATAATGAAAACGAGAATTTGAATTATTTATAAATAATGAAGTTTCGAATTGTAATTATTTATAAATAATAGCTATGTGACTTGGAATTATTTATAAATAATGAAGTTTCGAATTGCAATTATTTATAAATAATGATATATGAAATGTAATTATTTATAAATAATAGCATTTATATATAAATAATATTAATGTATTTTGTCATAATATGTAAATAATAAAGATGAGTTTTATAATTATTTATAAATAATGTAAATTATATATAAATAATGCAAATGCAGATTGCAATTATTTGTAAATAATAAAGTATGACTTGTAATTATCTATAAATAATGGAGTATGAATTATAATTATATATAAACAATTAAAATTGTATAAAAATTATTTACAAATAAATGAATACATTTACTTACATTATATGTAAATAATGGTTATTATATGTCAAATAATGATTATATAACATATAATATGTGTAAATAATAAATTTACAAACAGCGCCTCATAGATATTCGCATGATACTCAGTGATTGCTTTGCAGTATACATTTCAAAATATGAACTGAACAAATTGATTATTTGATAAAAGGGAAATATGGAGGAAAAGAAAGAAACAAGATAAAAGTCGAGCCATGACAGAGAAACATTACGTTCGAATTTTGTATTTTTAAAATGTTACTTTCCCTTTAATTCCCAGTAGAGCTATTTTCCCTTTCACATACCACACAATTATGAGCAAACATTTGTTTTATCACCCATACCCCCCCCCCCCCCCCCCCCCCGGCACTGCCCACAGAATGCCTGCATCGTGTTTTCATCACAGCCGCTCTCGAAGCTTCATGTTTGTAGATCTATGTCTCTTTTCCTGCATATTTGAGGAATTGCATTTGTTATTACATTTATATGAGTATGACGTGACTCAACGCGATAACCCCACCATTGCATGGTGTAACCATATTGTTGATTTCTTCTCGCCATACTGTATGTTTTATTTGTTTGTTTTTTTTTTGGGGGGGGTGACGTGTTTTGACCATCATTCTTTATCTAATCACTATTTCAACAAAACATCAAATGGACAAATTTGTATTCAAAATGGTTGAAACCGTGTGTAATTTTGTGTTCCTTTCTAGTTATAACTAATAGTTTGTAATGTAATGATGCACGTTATGGTTACTAAAATTCAGTTTCACCAAAACTGTACTCTCCTTACCAGAACTCAACTATCCCTTTAAAAGCCTGTTACATGTATCATTCAAAAAGAGCTGTTACAACAAAAGAGCGCGCTCTCTGAACACTCATTGGTTTTAACCATTTTAAATATTGTGCATACATATATTTTATGTGGAAATATTGATTAGATAGAGAGATTATCAGCAACTATTTAAAAAACACTTTTGTAAAATGTTGAAAAGAGTTTTTTTTTAATTTGTTAACGGCTGGATAAAAAATGGGGACAATAATTGTGGGCCCCATATTTCTGACAAATTGATAATGTATACTGAAAAATCTTCACCCCCCCCCCCCCCCCCTTAAAAAAAAAAGGGCGGATGCCCCCCTCGAAAAAGGACGGGGAGGGGGGTGTCAGTGAGGATTTTTTAAAGGGGGGTGTCGGTGTAAGGGGGTGTCAGTGAGGATTTTTTTGTAGGGGCCGTCGGTGAAGGGGGGAGGTCGGTGAAGAATTTCCGAGGGAGGGGTTACAGTGAAGATTTTTGGAGGGGGTGGGTGTCGGTAAGAATTTTTTGAGAGGGGTAACCGCCCTTTTTTATTTTGAAGGGGGGGTGAAGACTTTTCAAAGCAGAGTCCGAGGTACTTCTGGACGACAAAATACCTCCCCCCCCCCCCCCCTATCCGCTTGAAAAATCCTGGGTTCGCCACTGGTATGCTGATTACGACGATGATGACGATGACCACGACGACGACGACGACGATGTTAATCGTCGGGGCGGGGGGGGGGGTGTTAGGGAGGATTTTTTTTAGGGGGGTGTCGGTGAAGAGGGAGGTCGGTGAAGAATTTTGGAGGGAGGGGTGACAGTGAAGATTTTTCGAGGGGGTGGGCCGTGTCGGTAAGAATTTTTTCGAGGGGGGTATCCGACAATTTTTTTTGAAGGGAGGGGGGGTCAAGATTTTTCAAAGCAGAGTCCGAGGTACTTCTGGACGACAAAATACCCCCCCCCCCCCCCCCCATCCGCTTGAAAAATCCTGGGTTCGCCACTGGTATGCTGATTACGACGATGATGACGATGACCACGACGACGACGACGTTAATCGTCGGGGCGGGGGGGGGGGGTGTTAGGGAGGATTTTGGAGGGAGGGGTGACAGTGAAGATTTTTCGAGGGGGTGGGTGTCGGTAAGAATTTTTCGAGGGGGGTATCCGACAATTTTTTTGGAAGGGAGGGGGGGTCAAGATTTTTCAAAGCAGAGTCTGAGATACTTCTTGACGACGAAATACCCCCCCCCCCCCCCCCCCCCCCCCGTCCGCTTGAAAAATCCTGTGTATGCCACTGGTATGCTGATGACCACGACGACGACGATGAAAATCGTCATCATCATCATCATCATGGCGGTAGATGTGATGATAAAGACAACGGCTGGGTTGCACAGCAACGGGGTTTCGCAAACTTGCGTTTAGAAGCATAGAATTATGAATAAGAGTAAGTTACCTTCACTTGTAAACTAAGTAATAAAATATTATAATTCAAAGCCACTAAAAACATCAAGCAACGAACACAAATGTTGAGAAGAGATGCAAGAGAAGCTATAAGTGGGTAAAAATAAACATTTGAAATGTGGCGCAGATCGGCATTTTATCAGATTAATCTGTCTTGATCACACCAGATGATCCTTCTTTCCCTTCGTTAGTTTGATTTATTTATTCATCTCGATATTGCATGCAACAGATTGAAAGTAGAAATGCGAAGTCACGCAGATCTTTGTGTGCTTCACCCATAGAACTGTATACAGCTCTGTGGCTTCACCGCACCGGCACCAGACACAATTGTGAGTACGTGGGACAGTGTAACTCTTTCTGCGACCGTGCGACGGGCGCTATAGATTTGTTCGCTTCAATTCATGAAAACACGCTTCAAAAGATCAATTTAGAAGTATCTATAATGCTCATTAAACTCTCATGGTGGTACTGAGAATGTTAAGTTCATAAGTTTCTAAATTCTTAACATTTAAACCGAAACAAAAGCTGAAATGCATGCCTAAATGAACACCGTCACCAGTATATGTATATAAAGAAAACTCGAAAACACGCATTTCAATTATTTATAAATAAGTGAATTGGGTCTTCACGCGTTTTCTTTATATACATATAATTGTGACGTGTGTTCATTATATAATATATAATGGGTTCGTACTAAACCAGAATCATTATTTATAAATAATGAAAACGAGAATTTGAATTATTTATAAATAATGAAGTTTCGAATTGTAATTATTTATAAATAATAGCTATGTGACTTGGAATTATTTATAAATAATGAAGTTTCGAATTGCAATTATTTATAAATAATGATATATGAAATGTAATTATTTATAAATAATAGCATTTATATATAAATAATATTAATGTATTTTGTCATAATATGTAAATAATAAAGATGAGTTTTATAATTATTTATAAATAATGTAAATTATATATAAATAATGCAAATGCAGATTGCAATTATTTGTAAATAATAAAGTATGACTTGTAATTATCTATAAATAATGGAGTATGAATTATAATTATATATAAACAATTAAAATTGTATAAAAATTATTTACAAATAAATGAATACATTTACTTACATTATATGTAAATAATGGTTATTATATGTTAAATAATGATTATATAACATATAATATGTGTAAATAATAAATTTACAAACAGCGCCTCATAGATATTCGCATGATACTCAGTGATTGCTTTGCAGTATACATTTCAAAATATGAACTGAACAAATTGATTATTTGATAAAAGGGAAATATGGAGGAAAAGAAAGAAACAAGATAAAAGTCGAGCCATGACAGAGAAACATTACGTTCGAATTTTGTATTTTTAAAATGTTACTTTCCCTTTAATTCCCAGTAGAGCTATTTTCCCTTTCACATACCACACAATTATGAGCAAACATTTGTTTTATCACCCATACCCCCCCCCCCCCCCCCCCCCCCCGGCACTGCCCACAGAATGCCTGCATCGTGTTTTCATCACAGCCGCTCTCGAAGCTTCATGTTTGTAGATCTATGTCTCTTTTTCTGCATATTTGAGGAATTGCATTTGTTATTACATTTATATGAGTATGACGTGACTCAACGCGATAACCCCACCATTGCATGGTGTAACCATATTGTTGATTTCTTCTCGCCATACTGTATGTTTTATTTGTTTTTGTTTTTTTTTTGGGGGGTGACGTGTTTTGACCATCATTCTTTATCTAATCACTATTTCAACAAAACATCAAATGGACAAATTTGTATTCAAAATGGTTGAAACCGTGTGTAATTTTGTGTTCCTTTCTAGTTATAACTAATAGTTTGTAATGTAATGATGCACGTTATGGTTACTAAAATTCAGTTTCACCAAAACTGTACTCTCCTTACCAGAACTCAACTATCCCTTTAAAAGCCTGTTACATGTATCATTCAAAAAGAGCTGTTACAACAAAAGAGCGCGCTCTCTGAACACTCATTGGTTTTAACCATTTTAAATATTGTGCATACATATATTTTATGTGGAAATATTGATTAGATAGAGAGATTATCAGCAACTATTTAAAAAACACTTTTGTAAAATGTTGAAAAGAGTTTTTTTTTAATTTGTTAACGGCTGGATAAAAAATGGGGACAATAATTGTGGGCCCCATATTTCTGACAAATTGATAATGTATACTCCGCACAAAAAGAAACAGGACACTCATTTAAGATTAAGACAACATATCTCATATCTTTATCGATGAAATATATATGTTAAAGATAAAATTAAAGACAAAAGTGGCTTCTTCGATATTAGCATAGAATCCAGGAGAAATCATTCATGCATGACTTGCCACGGTCAATTAACCACCGCAAGGTCTGTTGTCAAAAATAACAAAAATTGAACATCCATTCAATCAATTTAAATGTTGACAAGCATGCTATAAATGCTATATTCATGACATGGCAAAATTATTTCATTACAAATGTGATCTTTTTTAGTTTCATCTCAATAGAAAAGGTGTAAATGAAGACAAAACTTTGTACATTAGGTTTTATTTTCATCAAAATGTAACAAAATGGGGAATTCCATGGCTAAGGTATATTCGTCGGAACTACAGTTTGTGCCCTTATTTCAGCATGAAACTTGGTATAAATTATTCTCAAGAATTCTACCGTAGTCCAAAGGGTACCGTCCAAAGATCTTGAAAATCTGATGTCACCCTTGGTCAACCATTTGGGCAGTCTCTAACACGTCACTTCTCTAGGTAACTATATGGTTGAAATTGCAAGGGACACATGAAACAGACAAGCTTTATGCCTCATAAACAGACCAATATGTTGATGTTCTCATAACCTGGCCCTGTTTTATTGGAAAATGTGTATTTTGGGAGTATGTTCATGACAATAAGGTTGAATGGTGTCATAATGCTTGCCAATTTATTCCAATTTCTTAACAGCTAAATCCAAAACATTTTGCCCCCCCCCCCCCCCCAGTCATACAAACCCAGGCACACTGCTGGGTTCACCGCTGGGTTGTCGCTTTGCTCCCTCGCCAGAGATGGTCAAAATGACCTATTATCCCCAATGGCAAGAAGAAATTGACGCCTATGGCATCATCATTTTAAAATCATAATCATCCAGATATGGTCATAAAAATGCTTCCTCTTTTCCAAAATTTACACATGAGGTATTTTAATGGATAGATTAGTTTTGGTATTGATAGTACAGTTTCTGTTTCGGTCAAGCTGCATTTAAGTAACCAAAACCTTCACCAATACATTTTAACCCTACCATGCTCCAAATAAATTTTTAAAAAGGACAGACGCCTAAGTAAACAGCTTCTTATCATTTTCAAAAATTAGCCGTTAAAACTGACAACTTATTGTTTTTAACCATTAAAAAGTGATCCTGCTTGTGATATGTTTGTGGAAATAATGATAAGAAAGAAGGTGAGATATTGTGTAACCATGGTAATAACATACGATTATGGGCAAAATATACCAAATAACCGATAATGAAAATCAATGATTACAAATTAGCAGGTAAAATATGTACTGTTACCTGTAATCTGCTTTAATTTAAGCCAGACATGATTCATTTTATTTTTTTTTGTTTTGTTAGCATGGTTACACCTGTACATGGTGGTACAAGAAATATCTCTTCGAGATTTCACGAATTTGAATCTAGTCCTGCTAATATAACAGTTCGAATAATATAACAAAATAATTTATAACGTATTCATGTTAATACGTATATTAACATCCAAATATGGTCATAATATAAAAAGCACGCTTCCTATTTAAAAAAGAAATATTCTATGATTTTTTTGTTTAAACGTACACTTTTCAAAAACAAATCACAAGAGGTTTTTAAATAGTTATTGATGATCTTACTATAGATCTAATCATTATTTAAGAAAACTTCACTTGCATAATTTTTCATGAACATTTTTTAAAACCACTTCTTTTTTTAGAGAGCAAACTTTTGTGTGTCAATGGCTCTTTTTGAATTACAATAGGTTTTTAATTAGTGATTTGTATTTGTTTGTACATGGTGGAACAGGCCCGTCGGAAGGAATTGTAAAGTGGTAGGTATACGGTCAACGGATTGGGAGCGTGGCACAACTGCGAGGGAGCGGAGCACCACAGGGGTGGGGGGGGGGGGGGGGGGGTGTGGGAAGGGGGTGTCCCCCCTCCCATGGTAGGGAGCTTTTGCAAATTTGGACTCGAAATAATGCATTCTGGTGCATACCTTGGAAGGAAATTTGATAAAACTTAATTAAAGAAATCATTACCATCTCCCCTCATGATAAGACAAACACAATCGAACTTACACACACACACACCAGAAAATACACTTACATCGTCCGCCTGTCGTCCGTGCATATATTTATATACTTGGGGGAGGGGGTGTGCCCCCTCCCACGTGGAGACATTTTGGAAATTGGTGTTTAAAATATCACTGTATAAGTATGGTCATAATTGTTGCAGT
>JBAMJV010000810.1:0-159581 GCA_037951105.1 Echinarachnius parma
CATAACACCCAAATGTTTGTTGACTATACTCATTTTTTTAGGTATAGCCCATCCTCTTTTTTGATGCAAGCTATGTCATTTCATTCTCGAGACATAAAGAAGTTTTCTTTACGTCTCCATTGTCTTTGTATGAGTTTATGTTGAACAACTTTGTATTAATGTACAAGCAATTTTATCATAATACGTGCGGTTTACGGGTACACCATGTGAGATGAGTGGATTGGTAAGTCCTGAAAAGGACTATGGTAGTCCTAGAAATACTATACTCTTTCGGAAAGATACGTTTCACAAGAAAGAATTTTATCATATCAATCAATAAATAAACTGAATTGAACTGAACGTATATATAAAGAAGATAAGTAAAAACTGCATATGGTTTATTTTGTATATATTTGTTCTTTGATTTTACCAAAAATTGTAAACAATAATGATTGCTGGTTTATATTTTGTGCACAGCTTTTTGTATATTGGTATGACGCTTTTAATTTGTATTCTATAACATAACGGTATTGTACAGTTACATAAGTAAGTAAATGTGAAATACTATACTCTTTCGGAAAGATACGTTTCACAAGAAAGTTTTGCCGTATTAAGACAATCTACAATAGTAGTGATTTCTTATCAATATCTTGTGTATCAATTAACAAACTTGGTAGTAATGAGAGACTCGGATGATAAAATGGCTTAGCATCAGACAGTGGCTTATCATGCTCGTCTTCATTATTGCGGGCACACTCCATGAATTTCCTTATTCGAAGGACTTCCCTTTATGTTTTGTGTCAACAGTTTTGGGGTACTTAACTATATGTACGTACTACGTACTATAAAACCCTTCAGCTACGTCACCGCGTCGGAGTTATTAGACGATGAGAGATGTGATAAAACAATTATTATAATACACTTGATATTTTATTGTATGCCTAAGCCCATACATTCATTGGTCTTTCATTAGTCTATGTGTGTTCATGCTGATGAAATATTCATATGTTTTTCTTATTTTACATTTGATAGTCTTTGTATGCTCTTTTCATAAAGACAGTGTCTGAATGTGTAAGAGTAATTGAGTTAAACACACTTGCAATTTTTGTATCACTTTGTATAACTTATAATAGAAATATATATTTTTAATATTTGTACATTTGATCAGTCTTTCAATTTGTATACTTGTAAAATATTATTGATGAACGAATCAATTGTAAACTGTATGCCTTTATGTACCAAGATCGGACCGAGATGTCATCATAAATTTGTTTGCAATCAATTTTTGTTCGAAACACATATAACACATAATTATTAATATACAAATTATATCTTTCACGTACGAACAAATTGTTTATTATATACCGCGGTCAAACTATTTGAAATCTTTTTCCATAACAATTTAGTTGAGACCAAATGTGGTATAAAAAGCATACTTAAAAATAACCACTTTAACTAGAATATGGAAATGATTTATGACTCACATTATAATGTACATGTAAGTAAACATGTTAAGTATCATTCATGTAAGAATGTGTTTTGATATGCATTTAAACTTTATTTACAGGCCAAGCGATCTAATTACAATTTAGTTCATTGAAACAAAATTTGGTAGAAATGTCTCATAAGTTTGTTGAGTAATGAGTATTCATCTCTACTATTAAGAGGTTACAATGTAATTCACGAAAACCCCATTCATTGTTATTGTATATTGACATTTGTGCCAAACGACACTGATAACACATAAGGTGTTGATTAAAGCGTGTTAAATGAAATTAATTAATGTACATTTGAAACTATTTGAGTTCTTATGAAAGAAATTCTTGAAAACTATTGATCGCTGTATATGCTAGCTGTAAACGGCTCTCGATAAATCAGTCTCCGTTTTGGAAAACCAGCATTGACATTTACCTATCAAAATAAACAACTATTGACTTCCATTCGATTCAATAATTATGAAAAGGAGGTATTTGGTATAATTTTGGGGCTTCAATGTTCGCTGATGAGTGAATATAAATACATTTTTGTTTTTACTTTTTAATAGCCAATATCTGAAACAGAAGTTACCAAAAACTATCTGATTTGGCAAGTCTTGACTTGATACGTTTGTATCATATATGATACATAGCATTACAGATGTGTATGTTTAATCCAATATTTAGTTACATTTACTAAACGTGTTATCTCATTCAGTGACAAAGTGTAATCGAACTGTGTGGTAGCACATAAGTTATTGGGGGCATGTACTCATTATTTTTTAAAATGATTGTTCCATGTTTTCATTGTCTTGTCTCATAGTATTTGGGGGCATTTGTCCCTATGCCCCCACCCCGTAGCTATGCCACTGATAGTACATACTTATGTCATGGTCACTTATCTATCGGGAAACAAAATGATTATGAAAATTAAATTCAAAGTGAAACACATGATAGTGGTGCATATACTTGTACTATTGAATTGAACTGTAGAGCGCATGATTAAAAATCGATTGTTGATTGAAGTCATATTTCATGTTATATTCATTAGTGATATAATATCGACCATGAACTGGTAATATCCAATACTAACTTATTTTTTTTACATTGTTATATTATGTTGATTAAGTAAACATTTACATAATAGTTCGCTGTTGTATTTATAATTAACAGTTTGTATTTCAAAAATTGTTCTTGTTCATAGTTCATGATGTATATATGATATGTTTGTTATTGTTAATAAACTTCAAACCATCAATACCAAACACCATTAAGTAGTTGTGGAGCATTGAATAATAGGCCATGATACATAGCTACATCACACCATACCAACAATAGATGTTGGGCAAGTAAAATTTCATAAATTGTCTAGTTTGCTTGCCCGATCGGGCAACTAAATAGTTGTTCAACTATCAGAGAACAATGTTATTTCATATGCGTTATTCCCGTCATGGACTAAGAGGGCAATTACATTTTATATTGGAGCAAGCAAAATTTCCAAAAGTATGATTTTACTTGTCCGACTGAGCCAGTAACGAAAAACAGTTAGTGTGGAGGCTTGCCATAGCCATATATATATTTTGGGTGAGAGCTAGACTATCAAGCTTACTCCGTTGGTGACATCTATAAATCTCTTGACAAAGTTGTATGCATACAAATATTACAAATGATGTTCATATTCCATTTGTTCACATAGAAAGCCACACACACACACATGCAATATACAGTACAGTACATACGCACTTACAAGAACTTCCATAAACTCATTCACACGTATATAATCAGCAATGACGAGAAGCCATACAACAGAATCAATGCAATACCAGACAAGTTGGACTGTTCAAGTTGATGTTTGTTTGTAGTTTCTTCCTAAAATCCATCTCACATAGGAAATACGTTGGGATACAGAGAGAGAGATAGACATCTTATTTCCAATAGCATAATCACATTATAACCATTTAAAAAGCCTACCGCAATTGAATGTTTAAGTTTAAGTACCATGGCCCAACCCTTGATTTCTGTGCCAAAAAATGGACAACTTATTTTAAAATTAATTTTAGCTCGGTTGACCAACTCCTCAAGCTTATGCTTATGCTTGTGGACGTGGTGTGGCAAAGTTGGTAGAGCGCGCTTTCCGATCGTGAGATCCCACGTTCGAACCCTATGTATGCCCACTGCGTTTTTCCGTCAGCAATCCACAATTGCTACTCTCTACCCTGTGCCCCGTTGCATAAAACTTTCTGTAATATATTAGTTACGATTGGAGTTAAGACAATTGGCCTTACCATCAAAATGAAGTAATATAGCTGCTTAATATACGTTGTATGAATGGGTACAGTGGCTGGGTGTTACTTAGTCTTCGCGCCATTGGCAGCATATGGTTATTATGCTCCCAAGGGAGATGAGGAAATCCGCAATATCGTTGTGGGGCTTTGAACTGTACCTGATGACCATGGGTAATAATATAATTTGCGCTTAAAAACTCTATATTATTGCAAGCTATTAGTATTAGTAGTATTGTTATTATCATTATTATTAGTGCATAGTACGTAAATGTAAACGGTACAGATACAAGTATGCAACATAATGGACTTTACTAGGGAGTAGGGAAAGGAAAGGGTGTAAAACTACGCTACATAACACAGACATGATATTATCATTATAACTAGTATTATTAGTATCAGTATTAGTATTATTATGCTTGATAATAATACTGACATGATATTATCTAGTATCAGTATTAGTATTATTATGCTTATAACACAACCCTTCTGTTTTCATACTGGCTCAGCATATTTCCCTTTACTCATCTATATCTTTGTTCTTTACATGTACTTTCACTGCCAACATATAATGTATATTATCAATTCGTTATTTTCATTTTCCATTCATGATGTCATTGATTTGTATAATTGGGTTAACTGCAGAAATATGGTCTTTGAAATTAACAAAAGGGGGAACCCCACACTATTAATACTTCGATTCACTCGTAACACATTATGATCATTTGTATGTGCATACATGTTGTGGTACCAGTTGTCATGTACACCATATTACGAGTGAAACGTATACATTTTCCGGTTGTGATAAACAGTCGTTTACAGCTAACATACTGCGACAAAGAATCAATCGTTCATAATGCCATCTCAATTATGCTAAAATATGTGCTTCACATGCGTGTATTATTAATATGTGCGGTGCGGAGTTCATAATGGCGCTCAATTGATCAATGTAATTAGAAGCCTGTTGATGGTGTGACATAGCATATTTGTTATTCATAATGATGCCATCTCAATTATGACAAAAGTTGCGCTTCCCCTGCATGTATTATTTATATGTGCGGAACGAATGTAATAATTTTAGCTCAATTGATCAATTTAATTGGAAGCCTTTCGATGGTGTGACGTAGCATATTTGTCGTTAGACACGGCGATAGTGGACGGCAGCATTGTTTATGTAGCAAACATGGCGGAAGGTGGTATAACGCAGACGCCAAGCACCAGTACTTCAGGTGGAACCTACAAAGGTATGTTCCATGTTTAGAAACCACTATCGTTTAAATTATTTGACGACTATTAATGTATAATGCATCTGAAGTCCATGTCAATGCAAATTGTTATGATGCGATGACGACACTGCTACAACTTGATGTGGATCTATATTTCATAATGTACAGTTCGCGTTAGTATCGGAATATATAGCGCAGTAATTCCACCAAGGCTGTATTTTACACGGTATACCGTTTATATTGTATACACGGTGTTCAAACCAAAGAAGAATGGTGAGAAATACTTGAAGGGCGGGGATAAAGTATAGACAAAAAAGAACGGGTGAAATATAAATGGTGAGATAATTAGAGAAGTAAGGTACGGGAAAACAGAGAACATTATTGAGATCAGATAGATTATACATGGACAAACAAAGTGAGACGAGATAGATTTTTAAAATAGAACGTAAGAGAAAAAAGAACACATAACATAGATCAGTGCATAGTACGTACATGTAAAAGGTACAGATACAAGTATACAACATACAGTATGTGGAATTTACTGGGGAGTAAGGAAAGGAAAGGGTGTAAAATTGCACCAACATTACATAGACATGATAGAAGGATTTAGTAGCTCTGTTGACATGTGCAAAAAATATTGATGAAATGTGTATTGCTTTGAGATAATGTCCACTGATTGATGTTTGTAAATTCCGCGTTAAATGTGTTGAATGAAAGGCAAATGGGCGGGTAATGGGGGAAATTGCGTAGTGATATTCGATAACGCATTGCACTGATATTATGTGTATACGATTGAAGGTGTAGCGACCCATACTTCGCTCATACATGTTGCTTCACCCCGACCTGCTTTTGCCGATCCAGTTATTTCCAGTTTATCACTCTCGGTACTTTTCCAGTTATTTTCCACCACGTGGCTCATACATATTCATGTTTTCTCCGCGTGTGCGCCCATTCAACCAATCACGCATCACCATTTCGCCAGCCGCGCTTTTCAACTCCACGTGCCTTTCACCAGTTTCTTCACTCCGATCACCATCTCTCGTTGAGTCAACATCAACTCTAGTTTTCTCTCTCCGCCGTCGAGACCCTTCTGTGGCATGAATCTCCATCATGTCACAGCACCTTTCACGCCGCCCCTAGCGGACTGGATAGTTTCTAGTGGTACGTTATAATCACCGCCGTCTTGTGCCACTGATTCACCACTGGGAGCTTCCACGTCACGATACGCACCGGGCAGTTCTGGCGTACTCACCTCACAGCTCGACTCACCGTAGCTGGTCTGCTCACGCATCTTCTTAGTCGGCCTACGACAATGGACGATTCACTGTTCCTTCGGCACCGGCTCTGATTCCTGTATTCACCTTTCTTTGGCCTGTGTGCCGTTGCAACGGGATGAGAATATGCATGAATAAACGGGATTAGATATTGCACGAAGATACATTAAAATAAGCCTGACAATAAATAATCGATTATAGTAAATGTTTGCTGAAGTCCGAAAAGTGCGGGTTTGATGAACGAAGGAAGGGGCTGCACGCGATGATGATGCGGAGACTTGGAAAGCGGAAACGCGACTTCGATGACGTGGTTGAAGAACCGCGAAGTGCGCGATGACGACGCTGATGAAGTTGTTGACGCTCGTGGGTCGCGGTCGAGACGAGAAACGAAGAAGATGATGCGGCGCTCGAGGAGACGGTGAGTCGCTCGGCGGGTCGAAGGCCAAAGAAAGGTGAATACAGGAATCAGAGCCGGTGCCGAAGGAACAGTGAATCGTCCATTGTCGTAGGCCGACTAAGAAGATGCGTGAGCAGACCAGCTACGGTGAGTCGAGCTGTGAGGTGAGTACGCCAGAACTGCCCGGTGCGTATCGTGACGTGGAAGCTCCCAGTGGTGAATCAGTGGCACAAGACGGCGGTGATTATAACGTACCACTAGAAACTATCCAGTCCGCTAGGGGCGGCGTGAAAGGTGCTGTGACATGATGGAGATTCATGCCACAGAAGGGTCTCGACGGCGGAGAGAGAAAACTA
The DNA here is from genome assembly GCA_037951105.1 of Echinarachnius parma. Classification (NCBI taxonomy): domain Eukaryota; kingdom Metazoa; phylum Echinodermata; class Echinoidea; order Clypeasteroida; family Echinarachniidae; genus Echinarachnius; species Echinarachnius parma. The sequence continues at coordinate 6,990 of JBAMJV010000810.1, forward strand.
GAGTTGATGTTGACTCAACGAGAGATGGTGATCGGAGTGAAGAAACTGGTGAAAGGCACGTGGAGTTGAAAAGCGCGGCTGGCGAAATGGTGATGCGTGATTGGTTGAATGGGCGCACACGCGGAGAAAACATGAATATGTATGAGCCACGTGGTGGAAAATAACTGGAAAAGTACCGAGAGTGATAAACTGGAAATAACTGGATCGGCAAAAGCAGGTCGGGGTGAAGCAACATGTATGAGCGAAGTATGGGTCGCTACAATGGTCTCAACCATAGACTTTAAAATCGTCTTTATAACGAAATCGAAATTTTGACAACCAAAACCGGTTCCATGCTTCTATTGATAATACGAATACAACGATTATATACGGTATGTGAGAACCGCTAGGGGTTTGTGGATATTGACAAGGTTACTACATATTTCCAAACGTTATTATGCATAGAGCTTCGTTCTAAGCGATATATTATAATACGAAATCATTCTAGTATTGTACTCTTGATATACCAAGGGGCAACTCGAGCCGTATCCGATTTCAGCGATGACGAGTTGGCAGAACTGATCCCGAAGGTGGCATCGTGGGACAGGGTGTTCTATCACCTCAGGCATGCTGGAACAGACGCTCCGTCGTGGGAGAAATTATACCCCAAAGAAGGTTTTCGACGAAGCGGTCTAGCTGACACCATTTTGAAGAAGGAACCACAAATAACAAGGCTGGAACTTGCAGCGGCTTTTATGCAAAATGGCGAACCTCACATCTCACAAGATGTTTTATTTGAAGGTGAGTTAATCGAAAAACATGTACGATCTGAAATAATTTAATCATGGTAACTATTTTAATGGGTAATATATTAAAAGGTGTTTGTTATGTATATCATGCGATATGCATCCATTTGGGTATAATTATTTTTAGCACCAAATCTTACCTATTGTTTTGATTTTATCTTTAAATATTATACAGTTGATCAGACCACATTCTCCCGATGCTATTACATAATCCATCGAATTGTTCATTCTACAGAAAAGTCTTCTGATGAAGCCATCCAGTTCCACGATGGAATAATGGATGTCTTGGACATGGAAGTGCGCTATTCGAAAAAAATAATTGATGCGTGTCATCACCCGCACCAGTTCCAGAAAACAATCAAACAACGACGTTACATGCTCGATAAAGACATCCGAATGCAGCTTTCCGCAGAACTTCAGGAATGTCTGACGGACATGGAAAGTAATTATAAGTTTTTAATTCATTTCTAAAATATTTAAATGCAATCACTGTATATATTAATAAACATCCCAGTTAGTCCTTAGCTCATTCTACCTGTCTGCTGGCAGTTGCGTATGAGCGATATCTTTTTCTTCTTCTATTTGTTTGTTGGAGGGGGGGGGGGGGTATCTGTGAATTCATATGGTATATACATTTACTTTGAGTAATGAAAATGTATCTGTAGGGTGTCAACAGCAAGTTTAATTAAACGTTTGTCCATTCATCGATATGGATCTCAATAATTTGCAGCCATTAAACCACATTTGATAAATATTTACTGGAAGGGGCAGCAGCCCTCATGCCCCCATGTACGCCATTTCTAAAATCATGCAATCAAGATGAACGAAAACTCAATTAATTGATGATTGTCTGGCTCCACGAAAATTACGGCTTGGTACGAACAGTCACGTTCACGTCACATGAACGTCACGTGAACGGTTCTGTACCTTTTGTGAAACAGGTCACCCAAATCTACGAAGTGTAGGGTAAAGTGACCCAACAATTTGTCGTTTTCCATGCCGGTAAAACCAAGGTAAAACTCGAAGTGTCGCGTTAACCAAATCGTGACGTGAGCGTTTAATCAAGATTTTTAAAATTGCAAACGCTTGTTACTAAGACTAGACATACACGCACAAAGAGATTTAAAAATGTCGACGAAAATGCCAATACCCCCTTATCAAATCTTTTCAATCATTATGGTTATAATATGTACGTGCATAATTCAGAGTAATCTGAGACGATAATATGCAGTTCTGTAATTTAGGTAATGTACAACCATACCACTTGCATTATTTGTCTTGTTATTGGAGTATTTCTAAAGACGTGTCGTGCGTGGATTTTGGCAAATGTTGATTTCCAGCTGAATTGCTACACGCAGCGGACAATTCAGTTCGCATACGCCTGAAGTTCCCGTGCTCGACGTCTGCGCGTACTGGCCCCGGCGTTTTATGTGCATGCCTGTGAAAGTGAGTGAGTGAGTGAGTGAGTGCAGTGATCAATGTGTTTAAAAGTAATAAAACAATGATTTGATTAATAGTGTTAATTTATGGTTATTGAATCGAGTCAATCTATAAATCAGTCATTTAATCTAATAGACAATCAATTAATCAGTCAATCATTATTTAATTAATGAAACAATCACACCAACCAATCAATATTAAATAAATCAATTAATGTATTTGACATCCGAACTAGCTACTTGTAGGCAGTGGCGTACCCAGGATTTTTCAAGGGGTGGGTGTAGGGGGGTTGGGATATTTCGTCAGACAAATTGAAGTAAGCGGGGGGAGTGTGGGTAGGGGATGTCCGTAGAAAATGACCGCAGCCGAGGACGAGACCAAGACCGGTCACAAATTTCGAGGCCGAGACCAAGACATTTCTTGAATTATGTAAGGGGGTGGGGGTAGGGGGTGTCCATCCCCCTGCCCCCAGGCCTGTGTACGCCTATAATTGGTATTTACAGTATAGGTAGGACGGGTTCGTTCACGAGTAAATTTACCGAGAATTAGTGTCTTCTCAACGACAATTTACATTAATTTGTTTTACGCAAGCGCCAATTTACGTGAGCTTTCATGAATTGCATATAGTATATCTACAAACTGTTGGGTCATGTAACCCAACACTTCGTAGATTTGGGTGACCTGTTTCACAAAAGGTACAGAACGTGAACGTGACGTGAACGTGACTGTTCGTACCAAGCCAAAATTACTGGGAGCTTCCTCGTTTCTCTTCTACCGTGTTATTTAGCTTATGGTAAGAGAAGAATAAAATAGGGTTAGATTTTTGTGAAAATGCCCCTTTAGTATGACGATATCTATCATTGATAATCATTCAGTTTAAGAGCTTCAATTAACGGTTACAAACCTCATACACGTCATACGGTAATTCGCTGTAAAAGCTGACGCAAATTTTCACTTTTTTAACCGGGAAATCAGTGTTCTTTTTCAATGAAACTTCCACTCATCATTCGGACATATCTTACAATGATTTTGGTATAGGATTGAAGTCTCAAATGTAATTTTTGGCAATATCTGACACTTTACAGGTGCTCCTTTAATCTAAAATGTATGAATATTGATAAATGATAGTCAAACATATTCAATCACTTGACAGGAGATTCATCCACTTGGTCGTGGAATATGAAACAGTGTTTGGAGACATCTCCTTTATGCTTAAGTTCCTCAAGAATAATTTGTTGTATATCTTCTGTAATTAATTAAATTTGTTGTGCCTTTATTTGATCAGCAGTAAACCATTGTTTGGATAGGAGCATAGTTTATGTTTTTTAAAGGCTGTATGCTATTATTCACTATATACTGCACTTGATTTCTAACACGACTATGCAATTTTATAACATGTATGATGGTATATTATGTAGAAGCTTTAAGAAAATTCATTCAAAATGTTGACATGTATTTAATTTGCAGGGTTGACGGATACCGGAACTGAATGGGCAGAAGGAGAGAGGAAGGGATGGCACGATATTCAACGTCGAGTTGAGTCCTGGAATGAATACATTAACAATCTGAATGTCAGCCTATATCTTCCTCGCCATGACCATGATTTCCCTATCGCTAGTCATTGTGTTACACATCGTAAACTTCCCCTGCTTCGTCCGCAAGTAGTGGATTGGATTCTGTTCGGAACAACACTCGGACAGAGACGTCCTTCACAGGCACACATCGAAATCGAATTAAAATCTGCCCAGAAAAGAATTTCTTTTCTCGGAATGATATTGAGATCAAATACGAAAGGGGAATCCGGAAAACACCTGGCAGAATGTCTTGAAAGGACAGGTGAAATTATCGATACAGCGCTATTTGATAGTATATCTATTGAATTATTTATTCAACGCGACATCACTAAACAATGATTCACGATTGTATTGACATCGAACTGTACTTTTGTTCATTTATTGCACTATAATGAGACTAATCCAACTTTGTCTAAGAGAGAATCTATATTGTTCCAGTATTTTATCAGTAATGGAATGTGAAATAACAAATAGGAACGCATATTTGCTTTCCTTACTTTGTTGTTTTTGCATTTGAAACTTAGGCCAAACAAAAAAAAATGTTGGATTGGAGTAACGGGCAACCAAACATTAGGGTATAGGTAGGTAGGGTTTTTTTTTTTTTTTTTTTTTCAGGATTCGCACAAATACACAAAAACACACATATAACACATATCGCAATTGGAAAAAAAAAATAATAAAAAATAAATAAATAAATAAATAATTTGTTTTGTTTTGTTGTTTGTTGTTTTTTAATAAAAATAAAAAAAATCTGAAAAACCTTTAGTGTCGGCGGTATTTTTAGGGTCGGGCGGGTTGCGCCAATCTAACCATTTATTTTTCATGGCCGTATTTACAAAAAATAAAGTAGTGTCGAAACGTGTATTATAAATAATCGATCACGACATCATTATAATACCATATCCCATGACTTTCACGACCTCTATAATTTTTCCTCTACTTAGAACTATCTGAAACAGAGATCAGGCATGTAGCCGAGGAGACCAATAACATAGAAGGTCTGTGCAAACTATTGCAACTCCAAGAACCAGACGATGTGCAGGACTACATCAAGAAATACATCTCGAGACACGAACTCTTCCTCGCTCTCCGTCTCTCAGGATACGGTCAGCAAGCAAGACTGCTCTATGGTATGACATCGTTACTTGGCAATGATTTGTTACGTTACAAATATAAATTTGACTTAATTATCATGATTATAGAAACATTAAATATCATTTAAATATGAATTCAAATTGATCAATGTAGCATTGAGCTTTACAATTCTGTACATGAATTATTTTACGTACACAATCAATTCGATTTGCATGTATGTTATATACTTCATCATTTATTTTTGTTATTTTCATAAATACGTATGCATTGAATGTAAAATGTGTATATATTTCTTATTCGAATATTTTTCACAAATTGCAATTGAAGATATACGCAAATTTGTCTCAATATGAAGCATTGTTTTCAATGATGTATTGACATGGAATCTTTGTAAACTTAGTAAGATCCACTTTATGTTCATTATTTGTGCTTCAGATGTGAAAATGTATGACGACTTTCGTACCAAAACATTGAGCAACCGTGGCGAGAAGTTCGAATTAGAAGACTGGGGCGTTCGTATCACAGTTCCCTTCGGCTCACTAGCGAAAGCTCAAAAGATCACGCTTCATCGTCTTTCCGAGGTACCCAGTGAGAAACTGAAAGATGAAATAGCCATCGTACCTGGGATCCGATGCAGTCCTTCTGGACTGAAGCTCAATTCGCCATTGCAGCTATCCATCGAACAATTTGTGTCCATCACCGATCTTGGAAAACACACCGCAGACGCAGTTGTGGTCTACCAGAGACAGGAAATAGGTCCTAAAGGTAAACTGTGTTCGGAACTGTATTAACATCAATTTTATGACAATGCTTTACATTTCGTAAATTCGGATTAAGGTTCTTGAATACATACCTTTATTGCGACGGTTCCAATATCTCCCAAACTCCAAAGTCATTATTTTCGAGACCAATCTGCTTTATTTGCTGTTGTGATATGAAATTAATATTTTGAAATATCAACAATCTACTTATTATTTTTTAAATAATATTTTCGTTTACGTTTAAATTGTCATAGTTACACACATTAATCGTAAGCAATTACCAGAGAGTTACATTTTGAACAGCACTGCCTTATCCTCTCAAACAAAAACAAATTAGATTTCCCACACTCGTGAACACTGGCACCCTTTAAATTTCCCATCGTGGTTCACAGAGCACTGGAAGATTGAGCGCTACAGCTTCGGCCCTGGGACAAGTCACCCAACCAATGTCACGCTCCTGGACAACAAGGTGGTACTCCTCATCACTCACTTTACGTCGTTCTGGGTCTTTGTGAAACGGATCTTCTTAAGGTATAAAAGAATCAATGTGGTGCCTTTCCTACCAGTGACAATGCCATCTACAGAAAAACCTGTGCTTCATCTCCATGTCTACAGCACCAAAAATCTACCGAAGGTATTCGTATATCCATCTACCAAACAACAAGTTACTGCCTGATGCACATTTAAATAACTACTCGAAATTTCTAAACATGATACAGTGAAAACACCTAGATGCGGGAAAATATGGATGTTTAAAGGGGTAGTACAGTTTTTGTAAGGCTGAACTTAAGTATCCAAAACCTACACAATAACATTACAAACTAACAGTTAACTCCACCATACTCAAAAGGTATACAAATTTACAAACGACTAAGTAAAAAGCCTGTTACCATTCAAAAAGAGCCATTAAAACACAAAAGGGCACTTTGTACAAAAGCATTGATTATGACAAGTTTTTTTAACCAAAATATGTACATTGTATGTGATGTTTTGTTGAAATAATAATTTAAAAGGGGGATCATCAACAAGCTGCCAAAGAAGAGAAACCCTGGAGACTGCAATAACTGGAGAGGCATCACTTTGTTATCCCTCGCCAGCAAGATATTCAGCCGCATTATCCTACAACGCATCACAACAGCTGTGGATACCATACTGAGAGAAGAACAAGCCGGTTTCAGGAGAGGACGATCATGCACAGATCATATTTTTGTGCTACGACAGATCCTCGAACAATCACAAGAATGGAACAGCTCACTCTATGTGGTGTTCGTAGGTTTTGAGAAAGCGTTTGACAGCCTTCGTCATTCTTCGTTATGGAAGATACTCAGACACTATGGTATCCCACAAAAACTAGTCAACATCATACAATCACTGTATAATGAATTTGAATGCAGAGTTATTCATAACAACCAACAGACGGAACCATTTATGGTAAACACCGGAGTCAAACAGGGATGTATCTTATCACCATTACTGTTCTCCTTGGATATTGACTCGTTGATGAGAGGTGTTAGTTTTAGAGGACCTGGACTATGGGAATTCTATCAAGCAGGTACCAAGACGCACAGCAGAAGACAGAGAGTTTATCTAGGGTAGCCAGCACCATTGGCTTTAAAGTCAATGCTAAGAAAACACAGGCATTGAGGAAAAACACAACTAACAATAATCCTATCATGGTAAATGGAAAACCCCTAGAGGACGTACAAAAGTTCACATACTTAGGTAGCAAGGTAACACCAGATGGCGACTGCATTCAAGAAATAAACGCAAGGATCAGTAAAGCAAACCAAGATTTTGCCATGCTCAGAACCATCATGAGAAGCACCGGACTAAATATCAAGACAAAGATTAAGATCTTCAGAAGCAATGTCCTAAGTGTTCTTCTCTATGGATCAGAATGCTGGAAAACCACCGTCGCCATTAAACACAAGCTAGACGTGTTTCAAAACAAATGCCTCCGCGCATCATGAAGGTATTCTGGCCCAACATCATCTCCAATGAAGATCTTCACAGACAAACTGGAATGATACCCATGGAACAGACCCTTGAGAAGCGCCGTTGGAGATGGCTCGGGCATGTTTACAGAATGTCGCCCAACTCCATTAGAAGGACTGCGATGATGGACACCAAGGGGCATACGAAAGCGAGGCCGACCAAAAGAAACATAGAAACGTACCATTCAAAAAACTTGAAAGGCAGAGGACTCTCCCTCAACACAGCCCCCCATGCAGCAGCAGATAGAGCCAGATGGAGATCCCTCCTGTCGCCTCAAACGCCTGATGGCACAGACGAGGATTGAGTGAGTTGAGTGAGTCATCAACAAATATATAAAAACCTCTTTGGAACATTTTTTCAAAATTGCGAGCATTTTTAATTAAATACAAAATCATCCAATAAATCTGGGTCCCAGATTTATTCCGATCGGATGTATTTATTGTTATTTCAGAAGTTTATGAACCAATTTTGATAAAAAATAGATTTAATTCTGTCATTAAAACTGTATACCCTTTCAACCCATAATATGATTGATTACATCATTACGGACCACAAGAGAATATTGATGGATGTAGAGGTTATACCGAAGGTCGACACAGGCAGTGATCATAGATTTGTTAGAGCAAAAGTAAGGATCAGCAAGAAGATGGAAAGGATAAGAAGAATGAAGATATCAAGGAAAAGACATATTGACTTGGGAAAGCTTTCAGAAAAACAACACCAATTCCAACTTGCATTAGAGAACAGATTCTCACTTCTAGAAGACTCTGTAGGCGATGAGCCACTTGATGATGTATTTGAACAAGTAACAAGTACGATTATGGAGGAAGCAGAGAAGCTAGCTAAAGGTAAAAAAGAGATAGTAAACACAAACAATAGCAGTGCGGAAGATATTCGAAAAATGAACGAAAAGAGAAAAGGTCTCAAACCCTTCAGACAGACATCTGCACAAAACCAGATCGAGTATACAGAACTAAACAAGACAATCCGCACGATGAGAAGGCAGCAAAAGAGACAACACAGGACCAAGATGGTGAAAGAGGTGCTGGAAAGCAATAAAGGGCCCAAAATCATCAATAAAAAACTGGAGGGAGGAAAAAAGCTCTTATCATCACTGAAAACAAAAGATGGGACAGAAGTTAACGACAAAGACAAAATCACAGAAACCATTGTGGAATTATATAGAGAACTGTATCATACGGATAGACCAGATTGGAGAACAATGTACCAGAACAGTGTACCACCCATTGAGAAAGACGAAGTGCAGAAAGCTCTAGATCACATGAAGAAAGGAAAGGCTCCTGGAGAGGACCAGTTAACCGCTGACATACTGAAGCTGGGAGGAAAGAGTACTGTCGACATCTTGACAAAATTTTTCAACAGGATCCTTCAACTGGACCAAGTTCCTACTCAGTGAAATGAATATAAAGTTATCATACTGTTCAAAAAAGGAGATACAAAAGACATAAAGAATTACAGACCCATTACTACCTCACATGTACAAGGTTTTCACAAAAATTATTCTTGCAAGAATCCAAAGACAAAGACAAGAGAACAGGCAGGCTTTCGAGCAGGATTCAGAACATCAGACCATCTACACACTTTAAGTCTGATCATTGAAAAGGCGAAGGAATATTGTTTGGACATTTGTCTTGGATTCGTAGATTACGAGAAAGCCTTCGATAGTTTAGACCACCAGTCACTATTAGATGCTCTACAGAAACAGATAGACGACGAGAAATACATCCGCCTCATCAAAGCTATTTACAAAGACCCTAGCGCCAAAATTCATCTGGAGAATACGACTACCAATAGTTTCAAAATCATAAAAGGTGTCAGACAGGGTGATCCAATCTCTCCGAAACTCTTTACAGCAGCCATAGAAGACGTCTTTAGAAACCTGGATTGGCAATCGAGAGGAATTAAAATAAATGGGGAATATTTGAATCATTTAAGGTTTGCAGATGACATTCTGCTTGTTAGTCATGATCCTCTGGAACTACAGACGATGATCCAGGAGTTGAGCGTAGAGAGTAAAAAGGCAGGACTCAAAATGAACATTAAAAAGACTAAAGTAATGATGAGCAACCAGCTACAAGACCATACAATTGCACTTGATGGCATGACAATTGAGAAGGTGGATAGTTACATATACCTCGGTAAAAACATCACCCTTGAAAATGAAAGTGCGACGAAGAATACAGCTAGCTTGGGTGAAATTTGGGAAACTCAGCATTATAGTCCGAGATGATAATCTTCCAATCTCCCTCAAAAGACAAATTTTCAATCAATGCATAATTCCGGTACTATCCTACGGGGCAGAGACTTGGACAACAACTAAGAAATTGGAAAAGAAGCTTAGAGTCACATAAAGAGCACTGGAGAGGATTATGGTAGGAGTTACAAGAAGAGACAAGGTCAGAAATGAGGACTTAAGAAAGAAAACAAATGCCAGGGATATCATACAAGAAATAAAAACAAAGAAATGGAGATGGGCAGGCCACCTTGCAAAACGTAAAGAAAGTAGATGGACACATAATATAACTAATTGGACACCAAGAACACAAACCAGACGAAGAGGCAGACAGAGTAGACGTTGGATGGATGACATCAAAGAATTTGGGGGTGTTACATGGTTGCGACTAGCACAAGATAGAAGAAGATGGAATGGTGATAAAGAGGCCTTCCTTCTGCAGTGGAGAGACATAGGCTAGATAGATATATATATAGATAGATAGATAGATAGATAGATAGATAGATAGATAGATAGATAGATAGATAGATAGATATATAGACCATTTCAAATTTGACACTCAGTTCTTCATTATCTCACACACAAAAAAACAATTTAGTGCAGCGCCCTCTATACCAAAACTGAACTACCCCTTTAACTTTTTCTTCAAGTTTTCTAAATGTAATCGTTCGAAAAAGTAAAAGAAATCAGAAAAAGATGACTCGTACATTTCTTACATGCCCCTTTCGTTGGCATTAGTATTCTTTTCTAACACTTCGATCGATGCAACATATGAGTCAAATTAATTTTTTCAATTCAATTCAGTTTATTCAACACTTGTCATGAAATACATAAAATGCATAAATACAAAACTACAGAGATAAAAAAATTTAAAAAAAGACACTCATATGACAGTGTTAGGGGTTAGCAGAAAGGAGTATGGTGCCTGTAAAATATTACATAATATGATAACTATATACACGAATACAAAACAAAACAAATACACCAACAAAAAAATGTCATATTGCCTGATAATTATGTTGCACATTGTAATTATCTAATATAATTTATATATATAATATTTTTTTACAAATAATTTTTCAAAATTGTGGTTCGTATTTTAGGAAAATGATAATTTGCAACATTTCTTGTGTTATAATCATGAATTTAAATATTCTGAATAAAGTAATTAGATATTTGTTTCGGTTACTGTCCAGCAGATAAATACATGAATGTTGCAATTTGTAAATTTCATATATCAATCCGTTAATACATGTATATTACATTGATAGATTTGTTATTAGGTTATCATTTTATTTTTACATTGCGTACATTTAAACTGTCACAAATTATATCATTACATATTCAAGAAAATCAAAGAAGAGGAAGAAGGTATTAATCCCCCTTACTGCATGGCCAGGTGCTCTCTACCTTTTGACATGAAGTACAATGAGACTGACCTGACATCGACCTGCAGCTTTGGTGACAACGCACTGGTTGAGGTGATTTTTATTGAATTCATGACTTAGATCTTAAATTAATATCCATGTGTAATATTACGGAGTAATGGTATCATTTCGTGATGTAAAGTTGCAAAGGTCGTAAGTTCACATTAAATCGGTCTTAATAGATCAAATTTGTTTTCAATGACACATTTATATATATATTTGTTTGAAAATGATATTGGATGAATGATGCATTTGCTTTGTTGCTTGATCAATTTAATAAGTGAATTAGAGTAGTTACAGTATTAGTATTCTGTCAAGTTAACGTCGTAATTATTCCCTTGCCACAATAATATCATACATAATGCTTGTTTTTTTTCAGACGCTGTCATATGAAAGTCTTGAATCTATGTTACCAAATCAAATGGAATTCGAATTGAACTTCACTGCCATACACGAGGACAAGAATGTGCACATTCACCTTTCCCAAGGCAATGCACAAAAGGAAAAGTCTATGACATTTTCCACATCATTCCAAGGTTAGACAGGTTTCGCTTATCTTTGACATAACTTTGAGGCTTGTTACTATTATACATGTAGTCTCCATGGAAGCCTCCTGGTAACACGCATCCGACTATGTCTTCACTTCATGACATAGAATTTTGTTGAAGTGTAAGTTCACTTTATATTCATAACCCACAAAATAACAATTGATACATAAATGTATGAAATTAATAATAATAATTGCATTTATATGGCGCTTTATACGGGCGTTTCTAAGCGCACTGGTGGTCTGTCTAAATAAGAAAACTAGTAAACACGATAGCATAAAAACAATACAACACCAAAGTCAAAGTAACAAATCAGAAATAACCAATACAATACTTAAATAACTAACTGTGTGCGCCTCCAGAAAATTACAACTGCTTAACAAGATTGGTTTTGAGGAGGATTTTAAATGATTCGATATATGTGGCATTCTGAATATGGGGTGGGAGTTTGTTCCAAATGGCGGGGGCAATGGACGAGAAGGCTCGGTCACCATAACGAGTTTTTTCTACGTGGGCCATGAAGTAATTGGAGAGAGGAAGATGAACGGAGGGGTCTGGCAGAAGAGGAGGAACGAAGGGAGACTAGGTCTTGAAGATATATAAGGGCAAGATTATATGTAATTGGAACAGTAATGAAATGATACGAATAATAATTAGAAAACAGAGGAGCATGGTAATGGGTGACATTCGAAAACCGTTGTTGTTGAGTCTGCTGCTACGCCGGTAGGTACGTAGCTTGTTTGTGTTAGTGCACGTTCTGATGCCGTTTCATGCGTTACTGTTGGACAATCGCATGACAGCTTTTAAAGGGATCAAGTAACTTTGTTGACATGTGCAAAAAGTGATGAAGGGTTGATGCAATGTATATTGTTGTTACCTCATATGTCCACAGGGTATTGTGTGAAAATTTCAAGTCAAATGGACATTGCATGGCCAAGTAATGAGCGAAAATGCAAAATGCAAAGTGATATTCACTGACTCACTGCACTCACTTTGTACACGGTAAGAAAAACCCCGGGGGAGTTTTTCTTATCTGAATACTTCAATCGTATATATCTTTGTAATGAAAGGGAAATTTGAAAAACCGAAACCGGTCCCATGATTTTATTGTTAATACGAATACAACAAGGTATGATGGAACCGCTAGAATTAAAATTTTATTTTGAGGATTTGGACAATGTTAATAAGTCCCTTTAATGTTCAGTCAAAGCAGATGTTAGTGTCTCAGAAACATTGGCTATTTTCATCTCTCTCTCTCTCTCTCTCTCTAGCGATTTCCATTCCAACACCCCGTGATGATCGACAGGGACAGGATGTGATAGCAGGAATACCTAACCAAACCCTGATGGACATAGCTGCGAAATTCTCTGGAGTTGGCACGAAGGTCTATGAACTCTGTATAAATCTTGGTTTCTCCGCTGCTGACGCTACAGGGTTCGACCACACAAATCAAGGCCCACCTGTTAGTCACAGAGGAACCGTGGATATGTTGAACGCATGGAGGATGAACACTCTCTGCAACGACCAAACTCGTATCTTGGTGGAAGCCTTGATAAATTCTCAGTGTAAGGGTGTCGCTGGTGAATATTTTCATGAAGAAGGTATTATTATAATCCCAATACCAACCATTTAGGGGTAATCTTAGCTAACTTTACGACTAAACTTGAGTGTGTATTATGTTTCATCCAGCATAATGTGTCATCGCTCCCTTAAAGACAAGGCTCTTCTGAACTTACCCTACAAAGGTGTCGGGATATATTGGTTCGGGTCTTAATTTTTTCAATACGAGGGTTGTGGGTTCGATTCCCAGCCGCGGCACATGTGTCCTTCAGCAAGACACTTTATCCACAATTGCTGCTCTCAACCGAAGGTGTAGTAAATGGATAACTGTCAGGAAGTTATTACTCGAAATGCTTGAGCACCCTATCATGGCAGCTCGGCTAGACCAAGGAATAATGCTCCGATCGCTTTGGGATTTCGGTGAAAAGGTGCTATATAAAAATGAATACTGTTATAATTATTATTACAAAAGTGACCCTTTGTGAAAGGCTTAATTTCAACATTTTGAATTAATTTTTAACAGAGGAAACTGACCATAAATAAATGAAATTGAAAATGGTCAAAGAAATTTGGCTTCCCTGAATGGAACCCGAGCTATCTGGATTGCTTATAAATACACAAGGACCCTTAAACTAGAAAGCTCCCAGATGTTGGTACCTCACACAAACCTTTCTTCACTAATTTGTTTGTTTTTTGTTTGTTTTTCGTTTTCAACAAAACATACACATAAATTGTATTCATCTAAAAAAAATAAGCGAATACATAATAGAAACATAGGGATCCACTCAAATACTCGTACTGATTGCGTGTACATGCACATACTCCAAAACACAAGGATAAAATTCAAGTTAGTGATATGTGTGATAGATCATCAAAAGGGATGCACCATTTTTAAATAAATATAAATTCAAACACGTTCTTCCAAATACAATCAAGCAACATACGCCATTATATTGGTGGATAATTAAATTGTAAGAGTCATGTTTATTGTTACACATTTAAATTTGTTCACCACATTTTGTTTCTTTAGTCCAAAGACAGTCTCCAAGTACGCCAGAAAAGGAGATTTCAGGTGTTTCGGTTCCTACTTCGGAGTTAAAGTCTTTGTCCCTGTCAAGCGAAGGCAATCTGCTACATGGGTAAGCATTGCATGCATATCATTTCTAGTACATACTAATTAAAATGTCATCCATATGAAATCAAGTAATCTCACTCACTTGTCTTTTAAACATTATACAAATTTCATAAACCAATTTGGCCATTAAATACACATATATGTAGTTACTATTACCGTAGTATATTGGAAAATATCCAAAATATTCCACAATCAAATATTCTTGGTATATTAAAAGAAAATGTCTTTTCTGACAGCTTTTAGCTTATACCCAGTTTAATAACAAAAATAACTTCCACTACTGTATGGGACGCGAGTGCTCAGGGTGATATAATTGTAATTATCTCTCTCTTTGTTTTTCGTTTATTAATGTTCACTTTCAGCCTGACTTATGAATCCGGTGCACTGGATTATACCGACCACATCTCAAAGGAGGGAAAAACGGAAATAGCCAAAATAATTCCCAGAACTACCTACCACCAATTCTTTCTCGATCTTGGATGTGAAGCGAATCACGTGGCCGACGTCCTCTCTGAGTGGAGTGATAGCTACTACAATGCGTCTCTTCAGCTCATAAACGAGTGCATCGATCAGCGTTATCTCGGCAAAATCGCCATCTGCGGTGCGATAAAGAAAAATGGTCTTACCCCTTTCTTAAGGAATGTCAAGGAGTTAAACTTATGAATGAGAGACAGTCATGACAGTGTCATTGTTTGTTCTAGTCAACATTGGCGCTAGGTGTTGTCGATTAAACCTAGAGCGAGTGCACAGCGAGAGCAGAGCAAGAAGTAAATCCACATTATGTTCACTCTAATATTCCTCTACTGCAATCGAATTTCGGGTGTGGTTCGTTCTTCCGAAGGTTCGTTATTCCGAACACACACATTTAGTATACCTGAGGGTTCGTTAATCCGAAAATGAAATAAGGTTTGTTTATCCAAATATTTGGTACATTAATCCGAAGGTTCGTTTTATCCGAAAATAAAATCGAATTCGACATTCCGAACGTTCGATAATCCGAAAATGAAATGGGGCTCGTTAATCCTAAAATTAAATGAGGTTCGTTAGTCTGAAAATGCAATAGGTTTGTAAAACTGAAAATGAATTTTGGAATAACGAACCTTTGGAACAACGAGCTGTACCCCAAATTTCGTCCTCTTTAAGGTATGCTCTCCAGGGGCGTCGATCACGGGGGATGGGGATGGGGGGGGGGGGGGGGTGGATATCTCCCCCACCCAATATTTCTGGTGGGGGTGGCCTGTATTATCGTCCCCCCGCCCCCAATATTTGGGGTTCAAAAATAACATTAAAATTAAGAAGCATTGCACCTTCTCATTAATGGAAGGTGTTACTAAAGTCTTCTTTAAACCACTTTTTGATAATGCTATACTGCCCAAATCCAAAATCTTCCGGGGCTGTGCCCCTGGAACCCCCATTATGGTTTTTTGATCCAGTACCAGCCATGTACTCATTAAATAGTTTTATTCAGGACTTCTGTCTTGGAAAGCTTTCCGGCTATCCAGGACCACTGTGTGTTCGCTCACTAAAATTGAGCTAACTATTCAATAGTTCATTGTATTTCTGGATATCACAAATCCCAAAGCTTCCGGGGAATTCGCCCCCTGGACCCCAAAAAGCTTGCCAATGTGGGTATCCCATGACTTATTCTATTCAGGGTTCCATCAGGGTTCCAGGATGATTGCAATCGACAGTATTTATCTATCAGGCTAAAATTCATCCATACTTGGACAGTGCCCTCATCATAACAGGATGCTTGCAATGTGCACTTAAAGGGGTAGTTTAGTTTTGGTAAGGCTGAACTTTAGTAGCCAAAACCTGCACAGTAACATTATAAACTAATAGTTATAACTCCACCATGCTCGAAAGGTATACAAAATTACAAACGACCAAGTAAAACGCCTGTTATCATTCAAAAAGAGCCATTAAAACACAAGAGGGCGCTTTTTTAAAAGGCATTGGTTTCAACCATTTTCAACCAAAATTATGCATGTGATGTTTTGTTGATATAATGATTAAATAGCGAGATCATCAACAACCATTTAAAAAACGCTTTTGAACATTTTTGAAAAAGTCCAAGCATTTTTTTATTTTTTTCAAAATATCATCTAATTATTTGGGCCCCAAATAATTATAAGATCAGATATATTTCTTGATATTTCAGCCGTTTCTGGGTCGATTTTGACCAAATAAAGTTTATTCTGCCATTAAAATTGCATGTTCTCTCAAATTCGACACTCAGTTTTTCATTACCTCACAAAAAAATTGCGATGTGCAGCGCCCTCTCTACCAAAACTAAACTACCCCTTTAATAATCTTCTAATCTCTAAACAGCTAATTCAAAAGCCAATTAACTAAAAAATACATTGTAGTTACACTCTATATTTGCATATAGACAACATCTTTATTTCTGAATATTAAAAATCCATAAGCTTTCGGGGGCTCCGCCCCATGGACCCCCAATAAACTTCCCAATGTGGGTATCCCATGACTGATGCTATTTAGGGGTTCCATCAGAATGCTTCCAATATATTTATCTATCAGGCTAACGTTCATATCATATTGGACAAAGCCCATCTCATAACATGATGCTTGCAATGTGCTCTTAATAATCTTCCCATTTCTAAACAGCTGAATTCAAAAGCTTTGCCCCCCCCCCCCCCCCCCTCAGCCATAAAAACCCGGGCACACTGCTGGGTTGTCTCTAATTCGCTCCCTCGCGAATCATCTCCCCCCCCCCCCCCCCCCCCCCAATGGCGAGAAGAAATCGACACCCATGATGCTCTCCATAGCTACATTATAAAACTACATTATAAATCCTATCCAATTTACATCATTGCTCGACAAGAGTTCAATATAATCATGAGTAAAGTTCCGTATCACAAGACCGGTTACATTTTCTCAAAATGGAAAGAAAACAATTTTGACCTTTTATTAATAACATCCTTGAAATTTTTTCTCCAGCTTCCCGTGAATATGTATGTATAGTTCATGAATAATGAACAAATGAGGAGTACAGGGTCTTACGACGAATAACTTTTTAAGATCGTATTATTAACTTTAATATTATCATATAATTCATCAGCTGATGTTTTCAAACCTAGCAGATCCTTTAGTAGAACTGCTTCATGGTTGCCATGGTTGCTGTGGATGATTGACGCTGGTAAAATTGAGACTCACTTGCCCAACTCTCGGAAATGTTTTCTTTCAAACTCAATCCAAATATTTGTATACAAAATAAAGATTAACAAAAAATTTCCAACGAATGGGAATGTGTTGAATCAAGAAAATGAGAAGACAATAGCTACAAAACAGCATACGAAATCAGAAGATGATTATTTTCAATTCTTGGTGGTATAGTTCCAAGCTATGTTTAAAGATGATAATGTAATAAATACAATTTCTCACATAATACTCACTCAATACATGTATCTTACCAAACGTACTGAAACGAGATAAGCAATATACGATATAAATGTACCTGGCATTCATCAGTGACTTAATTATTTATTACGTTTGACTTGCACAAATCAATAAGTCCAATACAAAACACGAATTATGCGAAGGGCATGCTTGTATGAATGTGTGAACTGAAAAATATGCATACCTTTTTATCAGTGCAATATATGTAAGGGGTATATTATAATTTCTATGACTAGTTCATCGTCGTTATTTCATACATTATACTGAAGAAATGTAATTATATTATGTCCCCTTTTTTCAAATTGTGCATTGCCATAATACGCATGAAATGCAACGATCACACATTACTACAGAGGATAATGTATTATACATGTAAGCCTACCCCAAAACAATCATTCCAAGATAAGAAAGGCAGTACAAGATGTGGGCAGAATATAATTTACCATTGACCTGTGAAAGATTAACTTTTGACTAAAACGAGTCAATTCAAAGATCAAACAAAACATATCATTATGCGAATGACTGGATTAAAATCGATTAAGACAAGTGTAATTCAAGTTATAAATGTTTGTTAATAATTATTTGCATTATGTTAAAAATAAATCGAATGTGAATATATTTAATGGGTCAATGACCTTAGTATGGTGTTCAGCTTTTTCTGGCTTTATTAGTTTATTATGTACACACATTAATGAGTGTAGCTGTATGATATGAATTAAACGGGTCCGCTCGCTAGTTATAAGGACCACTATTCATAAGCGTAACTTCATATACAGTATGCCATTATGAATAGTGACCCCCTTTTCGATTTATGATTAGCGGTCCTTTACGTATATGAAGTTATACGTTATGAATAGCGGTCCTTATGACTAGCGGTCCTCATGACTAGCGGTCCCTATGACTAGCGAGGTAACCCCGAATTAAATCAAGTTTTCCGATGTGTATTTGAGAGAACTGATGTATGAACATCATGTGTTTTACAAATGCACTTTGTAGAATAATGTTTTCATAAATGGGCATTTTTCAAAGGTATAACATAAATAATACGTGTTAACCAAGTTATCCATCCATGCTAACAGGTTCAATACGAATTTCGCGAGCTGAAAATTTTATTGAAATACTAGTACATGTTCATTCTATGTCAAAATTCCAACGAAATATTCGTTGATCATACATAGTGTAAGAGGAAAATATAATTATCAACTGTTATTGCTAATGTATTGTTTTAAGTAGATGTTATGTAAAATGTAGATGTAAAGATGTATAAATGCCATTTCTCATTCTATGACCAAGGAGGTTATATTTCATTTCATTTCATTTATTCATTTATTTCAGATAAAATACAATAATAAAAACGGTACAGTGTAAAAATTGACAGGTATTTGCCTTAGAAGCAAAGTGCTTGTTAACGGCAAACCCATGTAAACAGAATCAAAATCAAAACAAAAGAAATTATTTGTATACATTACTTTAAGCATGGAAATTTCACTAAGAAACATAACCTAAACATATAACAATAACAAGTACAGAAGACAACAACAACAAAAACACAACGTCGATACTCAATAATTAGTGAACAATTGAAGATTAAAGATGCAAATCTGAGTTAAGTTTGTTCCATTCTACAACTCCCTGGTATTTTATCGAGCGCTGTAAAATGACGAGTTCAGTTTTGGTAAATAAAATTTGTCTTTTCCCCTTGTATTAAGTCCATGGACATCTGAGTGCTTTTTAAAGAATGCAGAATGCATTTTTAAAGAATGCATTAAACCCCCTTGCTATGACGTATTAAAAGTACTTACACACGTCGATAAAAAAGACAAGTAAGCTGTGATTTCTTATTCGCTGAAGAATGTATCAATGATGTGAGCCTCTAATCTATTCTACAGTGGCTGACTATTGGATGACTAGTTCGAGTTTGATTAATATATCGCCTGATTGTGTAAATTCACTACAGCTTATATATTGTGTACATTTCCTTCTGCTTCCTTTGAGACCGAATCTGTCATAATCTTGTTACATATTTATGTATAATACTTTGTTAACTGTGTTTATTGTAAATATATTTGATGAGTTATATGATAAAGTTTATATATATATACTGTGTAGTACATGTAATAGCAAAATAAAACAATACTTGCACATTAATAACTTATGACAATTGGGGTGCCATTTTCATTTAAATCTTTCATTTTAATCAAAATCTACATTCTGGGTGTTTTTTTGGTTTTAATTGTGGTATCTGTTCTTTCATTTTTACCAAAGGAGTTATGCAACATTGGTACATAATGTCCGCATAATTTATATTTTGTGCACATTATTTGTGTTATATTGGTATACAGCTTTTCATAATCATTCCATGAAATTATGATACTGTGCAATAACATAAGTTCAAGTGCACTAGTGGTATTGAAATGTAATACTCTCCTCGTAAGATACTGAATTGGTAATAGTTTCATACATTATATTAATATGACTTGAGTTGTCATAAACAGGTGTTAATAATAAAACAATATGTGAAATGGCTCGGCATCAGAGGGTGGTGTTACGTGCTTTGGACTGACGGGGGGGGGGGGAGGGGGGAGGGGGGGGGGGGGAGGGGGGGTGGCACACTCGACGTATTATTCGAAGGACTTTCAATATGTTTGTTGTCAAATGTTTTTGGCTACGTATCTCTATAAACATGTACGTATATGACCCTGCAGATACGCCATTAGTGTCAGAGTTATTAGACGTGGAGACTTCGGGAAGAATAATTATTTTACAAACATTTGCTGCCTATATTTTAATCCATTTGTATTACTATAGTAAATCATCCTTTTTAGATTTACGCCTATACTTCACTTTCTTTTTATTTGTCATTTTAACCCTAAAAGGGCCGGGCTATTTGAGGTCTTCAGCAGGCCGGGGGGAGGGGGGGGGGCCATTATGGCCCCCCCCCCCCCCCCTCCCTTAAGATCTCGGCCGCGGAGCGGCCGATCACGGTAAAATTGTGCACGCATGATAAGTGAAGTGTATACAATACAATGGTAATTTTTTTAAATTTTGAAAAATTCATTAATTTGCATATTTATGGTAATTTATGCAAATAAGTCATGAAATTCATATTTTTACCCATAAATCATATATTCTTCATAATTAAACTCTGGTTTTTACTACATATATTCATTAGAGCATTTGTAATGATAATACGACAAAAAGAAATTGGAAGAGCACGGTTCTTCCTTATGTTTTCTATTGTTTTGTTAATTTCTTATGTATTTCTTTGTTTTTTTAACTTATGTATTTTATTGTTTTTGTTGTTTATTTTATTTCTAACTATAATTTAACTATTTTGAATCCCCAAACCAACATATAACATGTAAACAACACCAAATAACTAATGATACACCACATTTTACGAAAATTTATATTTCCATATGTTTTGTACACAAATCACGAAATTGAGCGATTTTCGGGCTGACATGCATAGACAAAAGGTCACGTGACTTTGTCAGGGTAGGTCCGATTTTCGAAATTTTTATTTTAAAATGTGCGCAAGACCCGATAGAAAAAAGCCACCAAGCCGCGGCGCGTCATCGTACAGCGTTTTGGACCCAAAAAAAAAATCGCGGAGGAGGGGGGGGGGGGGGAGGGGCCATTATGGCCCCCCCCCCCCCCCCGGCCCTATTAGGGTTAAAGGATAACTTTTGTACACACTGATGTATGACTCAGTATGTATTTCTTTTATATGAAGGTATCATAATAATCTATTTACAAAGAAAATGAGAAAGAGTAAATTAATTCTATGCACTTACCATTTTGTATCATTTTCTATAACTTAACATATTTGTGTTTCTATTTTTACATGGATTTGTTCAGTCTATTAATGTTCATAAATGTAAGGTATTATTCATGAACGAATTAATTTGATATGCTGTTTCTTTATGTGGTGAGTTTTATCATCATATAAAAGGTAGCAATCAAATTTTGTTCCAAAAGCTCGAAATATACAGCTACTTTTACTGTCTATTGTGTACATATTTGATGACTCACAGAGTATTTGTATATATTTAAACATGCAATATTATTCACGTAAATTTGATATTAAACTATATTTCTATAAATAAAAACCACTTTAACTAGAATATAGAAATCTTTGATGACTGATCGTGCAGACTTTATTTACTCGCCTATATGTATGTAAAGTTTGATTCATGTAAGAAATAATTTCATAGTATAATTATATGTCAATATTATACAGAATTAAAGAGCTATTCCATGATAATTTAGTCATTTAAGACACATTCCCCCCCCCCCCCTCCCTCCGAAGCTATCTCACTGATATTGTACTTCGAGTTAAAATTGCTTTTCAATCGGACATTCATATTAATTGAAAATGAAATTCAAACTGAAATACACCACATAGGCACGGTGGTGATTGAAATGAATGATATTACACACAATCAAAACCGACTATCTATTGAAGTTAGAAATGATGTTATGTAGATCAGTGATATCTCGACCATTATACTGTTATACAGGCAATCATTTATTGGATTTATCTAACAATGAAGTATGTTATGTTGAGTATATACTGAAGAATAGAGAGAACCAATCTCGAATAGCACTTTATCCAGAAGTGTTGCTTCTCTTTATATACATGTTACGCCTTTTTTTTGCATACGTGTTTTTATAATAATATAATAAAAGGCATAATTTAAGACGTTCCTATTATATCGCACGATTGGTCTCCAACGCCGCTGATTAAACTCTCAAGGCGCACTGCTGTGAAAACTTGAAAAGCGCCATCACGCGGGGCATCTTGAATACTCCTTCTAACTCAACTTTCTTAACTTTTTTTTTAACTGTTTGTTAAATATAAGATGCAAAGCAGTCACCAAAACAATACTATAACTCCGGAGGGCCAATCACAACAGTACACTGCATTTAACTGAAATAAATAATTAATGACGGAAGAATATTTAAACAAAATAATGTATTATTTAAACTGTCCATGTATTCGACCTTTGAATGATCGGAGATCTTTAGTTGTTAGATCACCAACAACATAATCGGGAAGAGTGGTCCATGTACGGACAGCTGAATGAGTGAAGCTTCTGTCCAATATTGGAATGGATATGCATACGTAAACCCCCTCTTTCTTCTCACCCCCGCCCCCCCCCCCCTTTTTTGTTTAGCATACCACTAAGGAATTAACAAAATATAAATATGGGAAATTATTAGAATAAGGAACGCTTATATAATGTGTATAACCCTACTTTGTTAGAGTTGTATGATTACCATGCTTAGTGTATACTATATATTTTTCTTTTGTTTTGATTCGGATTTTGTGTACTTGGGTTTTCCGTTAACAAGCACTTTGCTTCTAATGCAATACCTGTCAATTTGTACACTGTACGTTTTTTAGTATTGTATTTTAATCTGAAATAATAAAATGAAATGAAATGATAGCATGGATGCCGGGAATCTCCGGTGTCACGCTAAATCTGTACCCACTGCGAAATCCGTACCCAGTCGCAAATGCGCATGCGCGTTATAGACAGTTATGGTGCGTGTCTTGCAAAAATCGTGACCATTATTACGCCGCAATTTAATACTAATACAAAATCGACGCAGTGTTTCATAAAACCTTTAGATGGCGTGCACATTCAACCGTCTACTTTTGACAACACTTTGTACCACAAGGAGCCTCAAGGAGGCATTTTGTATGCTTTATTACGACTGGGAACGATTTTCGCAGGCTTGTTTACGAGTTTATGCGCATGCGCCTTTCCGACTGCGTACGGATTTCGCAGTGCGTACAGATTTAGCGTGACATCGGAAGTCTTCACTACCGAATAATTGACTTTCTCCCTCTCACCCAACATTTACCAACAATCAAAACAGGACAAAAACATGAACAGTGGAAATAATCGTGCGAGGTGGACGTTAAAGAGATCTAGTAACTGTGCTGACGTGTGCAAAAACTGACAAT
Source organism: Echinarachnius parma (assembly GCA_037951105.1). NCBI lineage: Eukaryota > Metazoa > Echinodermata > Echinoidea > Clypeasteroida > Echinarachniidae > Echinarachnius > Echinarachnius parma. Next base: position 30,961 of record JBAMJV010000810.1, read on the forward strand.
TGGTTAACATTGTATTTCTGTGATCTGATATGTCTTCTGAGTGGTGTGGGAAATTTCCATAGTAAATGAATATCATACAACCGAGTAATGAGCAAACATGCAGATATTCGTTTTCTCATTGCACTGACATTGTACACAGATATAACTATCCCGTATAGATGAATATAAATTTGAACACTTCAATCATACATATTTTTATAATGGGAGAGATATTTGGAAAAACCGAAAGCTTTTCCGTGCTTTTATCCGTAATATGAATACTACAATCAAGTATGTGAGAACCGCTAGATGTTCAAGTTACCAAGTAATTCATGTAGTACTTATTTCAAATTTTGGGAACATTCATACACAATTAAGGAGAGCTACACTTGGTGTGTACAGGGCTTTACAACTTTAAACATGTTTAAATACATGTATATCTGTAGTGCAACATTGATTGTTTACAAGTCATCGCCTCGCTGATTTTGCACGTAAGTGGCGCATGACCGGTAAAGTGCGCGTCGTGGGTTCGAAACTGAATTTTATTGTTCTAGTAAATTATTGGCGTGGGGTATACATGCGTCACAGAGATTAACGATATTTTTGAGCTATGAATGATACTTCTCAACGAAATTTCATGACATACAAAAAACATTTTTGTAAAGAATTTAAAATAAATACGTCGAAGTTCAGTAATTTAATTTCAGAATAATACCAAACTCGGGTCTTCATATAATGCACAGTCCAACATAGTCATTGTTTTTTAGAGAAACAAAATCACACCTTTTAAATTTTCTTTTTATTTAAAATTAATTTGACTTGTTCAGATGACTAATTTAACCACCTAGAAGAAAATAATAAAACAGTTTGTAGGGGGATACTGTTTTGATTGGTATACAACTCAATAATACTAATGTTTATTTCAATGTTATACTTCATAAATAAATCGAGCGTGTCACGTAGCAAAGAAAACTGCCAGACAGAAACGCATACAAGAACTGATTGTATTGAAATGCTAATACACAAACAAATGAAACAATGATTGGTGCAAAGACCACACCCTATTATTGGTTTGGGAATAGCTATGGTCCATTACCAAATGTTCTGTTTTCCATCTAATTTAGTTGATATTGCTCATACTAAAATAAAGAATGAACAAATTTGTTCTTTAAATTTCTATTTGATGAAATGGTTGTGATTTTAAACTGAAAAAACAAAACGAAATCGTGATGATTATTTCAGCTGTGTACAGACCTATGGCAATTAGACAAGCCAATGACACTGTGATTTTGCTCATTATATTTGGCCTTGTGTCATTCATTGATAATAACAGGTTCACATATCACTCAGTGGACATAGTAGATCAATATTAAAGGGATCTACATTATAGTAACATTGTTAAAATCCACAAAATCGACAAAATGTACTTAGAACTTTCATGGTTCTCCCGTTCATCGTTGTATTCGTATTGCCGATAGAACCAAGGAACAGGTTTCGGTTTAATATCTGAATTTCTTTTTAGTTTTAAGGATATGTACGATGTAAGTTTTCGGATCGTTAATTATCCACTGGAAAGTTATAACTGTGTGCAAAGTCAGTGCAATGTGAAGCGAATATCACTTTGCATTATACAGGCAATCATTTCTTGGATTTATTTGACAATGAAGTATGTTATGTTTAGAGAGAACCGATCTCGAATAGCACTTTATCCAGAAGTGTTGCTTGTGTTTATGTACATGTAACGTTTATATGTTTCACAGGTGTTTTTATAATAATACAATAATAGGCCTAATATAGCACGTTCCTATCATATCGCACGATTGGTCTCCAACGCCCCTGATTAAACTTTCAAGGAGCACTGCTGTGAACTAGAGTACCTGCATAGAGAGTAGCGACATCTATTGTTCACAAAATGGATACAAAATGGCGAAAGGAATTTAAACCACTGCATGCTCAAAGAGGTTCAGTCATAGTTTAGCGCATTGTTGAACTCAGCATTCCTGTATGCAGTAACTTAAAACAGCTGTCGCCATTTTTTATCCATTTGTGCACACCAGTTGTCGCTACTCTCTTTATGCAGCTAGGTACTCTACTGTGAACAATTGAATAGCGCCATCACGCGGGGCATCTTGAATACTCCTTCTAACTCAACTTTTGTCAAATCGTTTGTTTAATATAAGATGCAAAAGTGAAAAGCAGTCACCAAAACAATACTATAACTCCAGAGGGCCAATCACAACGGTACACTGCATTTAACTCAAATCGATAATTAATAAAGAAAGAATACTATACAAAATAATGTATTACATGTATTACTACAACAACAAAAAACTGTCCATGTGCTCGGCCTTTGAAAGATTGGAGACCTTTAGTTGTTTTATCACCAACAACATGATCTGGAAGAGTGTTCCATGTACGGACAGCCGAATAAATGAAGCTTCTGTCCAATATTGCAATGGAAATGCATACGTAAACCCCCTCTTTCTTCTCACCCCCCCCCCCCCCCCTCCCCCCTTTGTTTTGTTTTACCACTAAGGAATTAACAAAATATAAATATGGGAAATTATTAGAATAAGGAACGCTTGTCTAATGTGTATAACCCTACTTTGTTAGAGTTGTATGATTGCCATGCTTAGTGTATATATATATTTTCTTTTGTTTTGATTTTGATTTTGTTTACTTGGGTTTCCCGTTAACAAGCACTTTGCTTCTAATGCAAATACCTGTCAATTGTTACACTGTACGTTTTTATTATTGTATTTTTATCTGAAATAAATGAAATAAAATGAAATAATAGCATGGATGCCGGGAATCCGCGGAAGTCTTCGCTACCAAATATTCACCTTCTCCCTCTCACCCAACATTTACCAACAATCAAACCATGACAAAAACATGAACAGTGGAAATAATCGTGCGAGGTGGACGTTAAAGAGATCTAGTAACTGTGCTGACGTGTGCAAAAACTGACAATTGGTTAACAAAAATGTGTATTTCTGTGATCTGATATGTCTTCTGTGTGGTGTGGGAAATTTCCATAGTGAATGAATATCATACAACCGAGTAATGAGCAAACATGCAGATATTCGTTTTCTCATTGCACTGACTTTGTATACAGATAAAACTATCCCGTGTAGATGATTATAAATTTGAACACTTCAATCATACATATCTTTATAATGGGAGAGAAATTTGGAAAACCGAAAGCTTTCCCGTATTTATATCCGTAATATGAATACTACAATGAAGTATGTGAGAAGTGAGAACCGCTAGATGTCCAAGTAATGTTACTAGATCACTTTAAGTCGATTTTTTTCTTTTTCATGCCGAATTGTCATAATAGCACTTATGGGCAATTCCACGGTAACGGAAGGACATTCAGACGCAATTTTTGAAATTTAATCAAATAATTCCAGGATCCTGCTTATGATTCATCATTGTAAATAACATTTATGAGACTCTTGGTGGGACACCTTTGATTTCCTATTTTTTTGTTTTTTTGTTACATTACGTTTATTAGATATGGACACTAATCATGCTAATGAGGCCGGTATCGGAAGGACGGCAACATGGACATGGATTTTCAAGTTCTTTAGTTATGATCCAATCTCTGTGAAGTTTCAAATGCTATCATGTTATATTGGCTCATAGTCCATTCCCTAATGTTCAAAGAGTATTACAACATTTATTTGAAAAAAATATGTCTATTGGTATATTAATTACAAGAAGTTAATTGCTTCACTGTTCGGTAACGGAAGGACAGTAACGGAGGACAGAGTTTTTGATTCATTAAAAATATACTTTAGGGCTCTCAAAAAAATGAAATTTTAATGTGAACACGTATTGTGATATCCAATCATCCAATTTGGTACCTTAAAACAGAAAAATAATAGAAAGGAATGCAAAAAATGTAGAAAATCTAGAAATAGGCACTGTGTAGTCCCATGTGTATAGGTTCATGTATGGTGTCTGTTTCTCTTATCAGGAGACGCCCAATATTTTTTTTAATCATGTAAACTGAAAGATATCATTATGTGATCATGATTTATGAACAAATAATCCAGAAAAAATAAACAAGATCAGAAATAATCCTCATTTGATTTTTCCACTTTTGGCTCATTTGGCGTGGAATTGCCCTTATACCAAATTTTGGGAACATTCATACAAAATTAAGGTGAGCTACACTTGGTTTGTACAAGGTTTAAAAACTGTAAACATGTTTATACATGCTCAACCTTCGATCAATGTTTACAAGTCATCGCCTCGCTGCTTGTGCACATAATGGAGCAGTCAGACGGGACTTGCGACGACCTGCAACAGCTTGCGATTGGTCACGTGCGCGTATGAAAGGCGGAAAATGTCAAAGTCTGTATAATACATTACCGTGTTGTACAAACTAACTGCAGCTATACAATGAACAGTCACAAAATGTTTCGCAATTCAAGGATGAGCGTTATTATCTCTGCTCTTATATTGATATGTTGTATATGATGCACAAATTATGGAAAAATACTACTACTACTACTACTACTAATAATAATAATAATATTAATTATAATAGTAATAATGATAATAATAACAATAATATTTAATAATAATTAATAATAATAGTAGTTCTTATTTATATCGCGCCGAATAGACTCTAAGCGTCAGACCCGCACAATTACCTTGTACACACCCTCTACTCCCCGGAGAGCATACTAGCGGTGGGCAAACCTATTGGTGCACCAAGTTTATATGAAATTAACCTGAGTATGGAGCCATAACAAAGAAAAATGTTGCAAAATATAAACATAGGACGGGGATCGGGGTGCAAGCTTTTGGCTTTTAGCTCATACAAAGACCCAAAATGGGCAAAATATAAATTACTGCGGTAAACAAGTTAGAAAAACAACAAAAATAACAACTGTGGGACATGAAGAAGAAGCTTGGGCCCAAGAGCGCAAGAGCGCAAGAGCCGAGACCCCCCCCCCCCCCCCCCCCTTCGCTGTCATGTGGATGCCGATCCAAATCATGACAATACAACCTGTCGGTTGAATACCTCCCTTTCAATGATGAGGGTGTGTAATGAGAATAAATAACTTTTGATGAAAAGCAGAAATATCTGGAGGCTTGGAGTATTCAGGATGAATCATTGTCTACCAAACCATGCATCGTTGCCATGGATACGATTTCAATAGGTCACCGCATGCGACGAGACTTGCCTGAAGTATTCAGGATTAGGTATTGTCTACCAAACCATGAATATTTGCCATGGATGCAATTTCAATAGGTCAATAGGGTGAGATGAAGCCACCGCAATAATCGCAATCACCGCAATCACCGCATGCTCTTTCTCTCTCTCTTCTATTGTTTTGATCGCAACGGATTTTGAACCGACTTTTTGATGTTCAAAAACCTTGCGACGGGAACCTGCCGTCGCAAGAGAACACACGGCGCATGCGTTCCTCGTGACCAGTCGTGCTATTGTTCGATCGACAACCCAAAACCAGGCTTATGATGCTTATTAAGCACGGTAAATAACATGTTAGGTTTACTTTAGCCTAAATGTAATACATACAACCTATATTTATGGCTATAATTGGGAATAATACCGAATTAATTGCGATTTTTGCATTCTGATGTAACGTCTAGTTATTTTGAACATGATCGGCCCTTCATAAGTTATATTGTCTTGTTGCAGGTCGTCGCAAGCATCGTGTGACTGCTCCATAAGTGGCGCATGACCGGTAGAACGCCACACAAATACTAGAAGCCCAACTGAATATTCATATAACGTATTAACAATGGATAGGCCGCGCCTCCAGCTTCGATACTTCTATTTTGATGGGGGGGGGGGGGGGGGGGCTGTAGAGTGCGCGCATTCCAGACTATATTTTGAGGTCGTGGGTTCGAATCTGGTTCGAATCCTTCAACAAGCCAGTTAATTAACGAGGCACAATCCAGTAATGTCAGTGGCGTATCGTGGTTGGACTGATTGCGGGGGAGGGGGGAGGGGGTGGGAACACCTTATGTATTTATTTAACTGGCACAGATTTGTCCCCTTGAGTTTGGTATCGTTGTTGCGGTGTATTGGAGGCACGTGCCGCCACCCAAACCTCCTCACCCCACTCTCCCCTTAACTACGCCACTGAATAATATTGTCCTAAACCCAGGATTATTTCAGCTGTGTACAGACTATATGGCAATTAGGCAGGCCAATAACACTTGTGTCGTTCATTGATTATAACATGTTCACATATCACTCAGTGGACATAGTAGATCAATATTAAAGGGATCTACATTATAGTAACATTGTTAAAATCCACAAAATCGGCAAAATGTACTTAGAACTTTCATGGTTCTCCCGTTCATCGTTGTATTCGTATTACCGATAGAACCAAGGAACAAGTTTCGGTTTAATATCTGAATTTCTTTTTAGTTTTAAGGATATGTACGATGTAAGTTTTCGGATCGTTAATTATCCACTGGAAAGTTATAACTGTGTGCAAAGTCAGTGCAATGAGTAAGCGAATATCACTTTGCATTATTTTCGCTCATTTCTTGGCCATAAAGCATCTGACCATTTGACCTGAAATCTTCATACATTACTTAGTGGACATATTATCACTATCAGATCACAAAAAATTACATTTTACCAACCATTCATCACGTGTTGCACATGCCAACAATGTTACTAGATCCCTTTAAGCAAAACATTATTGTATCTACGTCACTAAAATACTTCTTGCCAAATTGGTATACTGAAACCATAATAAAAATGAATCAATACTAATGCCGCTTGTAGCAGCCCTTTGTATTTCTGTTTTGTAATGTGGCGACATTATGTTATTCACTAGATCACCTAAATATTATGAATGGCGAGGAAGGACGGTGTACCTGGGTTGGCGTGCAGGTGGCGACTATGCCATGCTCGAATAAATAGTGCATTATAACTTGCGGGCCTTCAATCTAATTCACGCCCATTAGACGGTGCAATAACGGGGTAAACAAATAACAAGCCATGTGTCTGATTCGTAATAATATAGCAAGCAGGTAGTTCGTTGTTAAAATTTAATGGTTACTGACGTGTATTATACAGTGGATATTATATTGTGATTATACAACCAACATAAACAAATCTACAAGGATTTAAATTGAAATCTGGTGAGAAATGGAGCTAAGGAGAGCATCGACGGTGTGTTGTGTCACATTATACGTGATTCTGTGCGAGGTCCTGTCCAGTGGTATGTTGATAATCATTTGTCTTTTCTTTGATTAATTTTTGGTTAGTTTCGTTTATATCCCCCATTAAAAGAAAAATGACAAATAAGTAAAGAAGTGTTTGTCTCCACCGGGAATCGAACCCGAGACCTTCGATTTCCTAGACCACTGTTCTTATTATGTCTAGGGTTCGACTCCCAGCGAAGCCCAATTTTCTTTGTTCATTTTCCAATTAAATTGTATATTTCTGGTAATTTGTTTATCTTTTTGAATTTACTAATTTACTACGACAAACTGAACAGTGTAATCATAAAAATGAACAAAACATATTGCAAACGTCTCTGGCATGTCTGGCCTGAGATTCTTTTCCATTATACCGTTTAATTACTGCTATATACTCCACACAAACAGAAACAGTACACTATTCTTTGGGACAAAATATCTCGACAATGTATCTAATTACGATGAAATGTGTACTGTTGTATATCAAATTAAATAGTAAATAATAGTTAAAGTAATGCATATAATCATACACGCATGACTTTTCACGTTCAATGCGGAAAAATAGCAAGGTCTTTTTTTCTTTCTTCTTCTTCAAATTAACATAAAATAACAATCATCTATACTGGAAACTAAGACAAATTATGCATTAAAAATGTACTTCTATTTTGTAAGCAATCGTAACAAAATACATGACTTGTAAATTTGTATGAAATGTGCAGTAATGAATAAATGCCTAGAAGGCGAAAGAAAACAAAAAAGAAAACAGATACTGGAAAGACATGATAGAGCATCCACGCAGCCATTTCAGTTTGGCGAGATGTTGATGATGACATCATAATTATTTTGTTTCATTATAACTTTTTTGTTTTATCTCAATGAAAAGTTCCACGAATGGCTAAATGTTGTTGTTTTTTTTACTAGAAAACTGCCCAATTCTCATACAGTTTTGTTTATCGTTTCAGCATTGGTCTGAAGCTTTCTCAAAAACTCTAATCAAACAGAGGTCGCCCTTGGTCACGTAGTCAAAGAACTGTCTTGGGTCACCCTGGTATTAAAGGGATAGTACGGTTTTGGTTTAGAGGGCGCTTCAGAAAATGTTTACACATTTCTTTTGATGATGATTATAAACCTGTTTTTCGATTATAATAAAACTAAGAAACAACCACAAAATAACCTAACATGTTGAGAGACCGATTTAATGTAATACATTATAACAGAGATGAGAGATGTACTGTTGCGTACGTGTATAATGTACTACGCGACATTGATAGGAGTCAGATTTATAATTACAATAATAATAATAATAGTAATAATAATAATAATAATATGTGCTTTTTGAGGGAAGATTTTACCATATTTAACCATCATTAACCCTTCCAACATCAACAGTGATAGAGGCTCTGCAGTTTGTAAGTAGGTTCAGGCAATGTCAACACATTGATAATGTTATAATGTCTAGAGTACAAACGGCACATGAAAGCACAATTCTTCCCCTTTAATATGGTAGCAAATTGTCTACAGATATCATGTATTGGGACAGAGTATGTACAATCAGACATCATTTTGATGGGACCAATTCTTTAATCGTGAATGCAGGCTTGTAACCTATAGACATTGCATCTCATTGAGTACCTTACACATATTATGAATACAATACATCTTTGGGTATCGTATGCAAAAGGGGTACTGATCCTGTCTAGCGGTTGAGTTTTAAACGCTTTGCAACTTGCTTATGTGCAGGTTATGAAGCCCGTACAGTACACTATTTATGTAGCGCTGCGCAGCTACTATAAACATTTTACTGCACTGTCATTGTTATGCACTACATGCATACAAGTTATTATTATGGTTCGCATTTCATTGTATGATTTTCATAGTGGGTATGATTTGCATATGAATAAATGAGCAAACAAACAACCCGATAATGAGCATGCACGAATGGTTTTATAGCACACGCCCCGATAAGCTCCCAAGTTAACATACTAACAATTAATCCAGACATTTAATTAAAGCAGTAGTACAGTTTTGGTAAGGCTGAGCTTTAGTAACAAAAACTGTACAATAACATTACAAACAAATAGTTAACATTAACAAAATAATAACATTACAAACTCCACCATGCTCGAGAGGTATATAGAAAATTACTATCGACTAAGTAAAAAGCCTGTTATCATTCGAAAAGAGCCATTAAAACACAAAAGGGCACTTTCTAAAAAAGCATTGGTTTCAACCATTTTTCATACAAAAGTATGCATGTGATGTTTTGTTAAAATAATTAGTAAATAGAGAGATCATCAACAAATATTAAAAAAACCTCTTTTGACAATTTTGGAAAAAGTGTAAGCATTTAAAAAAAAATTATCATCGAACAAATCTTGGCCCCAGATTTATTCCGATCGAATATATTTATCAATATTTCAGATGTTTCCGAACCGATTTTGATCAGATAAAGTTTATTCTGCCATTAAAAAAATGCTCTTTCAAATTTCACACTCAGCTTTCATTATCTCACACCCACAAACAATAGCGCCCTCTATACCAAAATTGAACTACCCCTTTAAAGTGATCCATAAAAGTGTGTTAAAAATATATTGTCTTGCTAGGAATCTGCGCTCCAACCTAATTCTCTCTTAATATCCCACATTTAATACAATATTTGATGGGACACGGTCATTTGCATTAGCAGCAGCAGAATCGTGCAATAATTTTCCTGAGAATATACAACGAGCTGATAGTACAATTGAAAAGATAAAGACCAATCTGAAAACAAACTTATTTTACAATTATACATACATACATTCAGTCTCCAAGGCTGTCAGTCTCCAAGGCCTTCAGTATCCCATATGCCTTCAATATCCAGGCATTCAGTCTCCCAGGCCTTCAGTCCCCCACATCTTCAGTCTCTCAGGCCTTCAGTCCCCCACATCTTCAGTCTCCAAGGCCTTCAGTCCCCCACACCTTCATTCTCCAAGGCCTTCAGTCTCCAATGCCTGCAGTCTACAAGGCCTTCAGTCTTCCAGGCCTTCAGTCTCTCAGGCTTCCAGTCTCTCAGGCATTCAGTCTCCCAGGAATTCACTCAGGCCTTCAGTCCCCAAGGCATTCAGTCTCCCAGGCATTCAGTCTCTCAGGCATTCAGTCTCTCAGACCTTCAGTCTCTCAGGCATTCAGTCTCTCAGGCATTCAGTCTCCCAGGCCTTCAGTCTCTCAGGCCTTCAGTCTCTCAGGCATTCAGTCCCCCAGGCAGTCAGTCTCCCATGCATTCAGTCTCTCAGACCTTCAGTCTCTCAGGCTTTCAGTATATCAGACCTTCAGTCTCTCAGGCTTTCAGTATATCAGGCCTTCAGTCTATCAGGCAATCAGTCTCCCGTGCATTCAGTCTCCCAGGCATTCAGTCTCTCAGGCCTTCAGTCTCTCAGACCTTCAGTCTCTCAGACTTTCAGTATATCAGGCCTTCAGTTCCCCAGGCATTCAGTCTCTCAGACATTCAACTCTCTCAGGCATTCAGTCCCCCATGCATTCAGTCTCCCAAGCCTTCAGTCTCCAGGCCTTCAGTATCTCAGGCCTTCAGTCTCCCAGGCATTCAGTCTTCCAGACCTTCAGTCTTTCAGGCCTTCAATCTCTCAGACCTTCAGTCTCTCAGGCCTTCAGTCTCGCAGACCTTCAGTCTCTCAGACCTTCAGTCTCCCAGGCATTCAGTCCCTCAGGTATTCAGTCTCTCAGGCCTTCAGTCTCCCAGGCATTCAGTCTCACAGGCCTTCAGTCTCTCATGCAATTCAGTCCCCCAGGCATTCAGTCTCTCAGGCATTCAGTCTCCCAGGCCTTCAGTCTCCCAGGCCTTCAGTCCCCCAAGCCTTCAGTCTCCCAGGCATTCAGTCTCACAGGCATTCAGTCTCTCAGGCATTCAGTCTCCCGTGCATTCAGTCTCCCAGGCTTTCAGTCTCTCAGGCCTTCAGTCTCTCAGACCTTCAGTCTCTCAGGCTTTCAGTATATCAGGCCTTCAGTTCCCCAGGCATTCATTCTCTCAGGCATTCATTCTCTCAGGCATTCAGTCCCACATGCATTCAGTCTCCCAGGCCTTTAGTCTCCAGGCCTTCAGTCTCTCAGGCCTTCAGTCTCCCAGGCATTCAGTCCTCCAGACCTTCAGTCTTTCAGTCATTCTGTCTCACAGGCCTTTCTCTCATGCATTCAGTCCCCCAGGCATTCAGTCTCTCAGGCATTCAGTCTCTCAGGCATTCAGTCTCCCAGGCCTTCAGTCCCCCAAGCCTTCAGTACCTCAGGCATTCAGTCTCTCAGGCATTCAGTCTCTCAGGCCTTTATTCTCCAAGGCATTCAGTCTCTCAGGCCTTTAGTCTCTCAGGCATTCAATCTCTCAGGTATTCAGTCTCTCAGGCATTCAGTCTCCCAGGCCTTCAGTCCCCCAAGCCGTCAGTCCCCCAGGCATTCAGTCTCTCAGGCATTTAGTTGCTCAGGCCTTCATTCTCTCAAGCATTCAGTCTCTTAGGCCTTCAGTCCCCCAGGCATTCAGTCTCCCAGGCATTCATTCTCTCAGGCATTCAGTCTCTCAGGCCTTCAGTCCCGAATGCATTCAGTCTCCCAGGCATTCAGTCCCCCAGGCATTCAGTCTCTTAAGCCTTCAATCTCCAAGGTCTTCAGTCCCACAGGCATTCAGTCTCCCATGCCTTCAGTCTTCCAGGCATTCAGTCTCTTAGGCCTTCAATCTCCAAGGTCTTCAGTCCCACAGGCATTCAGTCTCTCAGGCATTCAGTCCACCAGGCCTTCAAACTCCAAGGTCTTCAGTCCCACAGGCATTCAGTCTCCCATGCATTCAGTCTCCCAGGCATTCAGTCTCTCAGGCCTTTAGTCCCCCATGCATTCAGTCTCCCAGGCATTCAGTATTCCAGGCATTCAGTCTCTTAGGCCTTCAATCTCCAAGGTATTCAGTCCCACAGGCATTCAGTCTCTCAGGCCTTCAGTCTCCCATGCCTTCAGTCTTCCAGGCATTCAGTATTCCAGGCATTCAGTCTCCCATGCCTTCAGTCCCCCATGCCTTCAGTCTTCCAGGCATGCAGTCTCCCAGGCATTCAGTCTCTCAGGCCTTCAGTCCCCCATGCATTCAGTCTCTCAGGCATTCAGTCTTCCGGGCATTCAGTCTCTTAGGCCTTCAATCTCCAAGGTATCCAGTCCCACAGGCATTCAGTCTCCCATACCTTCAGTCTTCCAGGCATTCAGTATTCCATGTCTCCAGTCTCCCATCCGTCAGTCTCTCGCAGGGCTTCAGCCTTCAGTGAATCACTGATTTGCTCACAAGAATGCCTTTATATTCTACTCTAAATAAATGTACTTCGCCTCATGGTGCACTTTCGCACACTATAAACAAAAAAGGACCACTCTATCTATATATCTTCCCTTGTAGTTTCAAATATCCTGAGCATTGTAGTATTACCATGTAAATACGGGTGGGATAACGATGTACCGAATTCGGGAAAAAGGCCCCACTAATAATTGTCTGCACGCCTTCACTCGTTATTATATGATAATCTTTATAACAGATTGAAATGTTTCTACTCTCTTTAATACAGCTACACCGCTGCTTCCTTACCCAACTCTGGACATCGTGGACTGCGACAGGGACTCATATGAAGAGCAGACCTGCACGTTTGCAGCCAACTTATCATCCGTCGTCGAGATGTCGTGCACGATCACCGGGTCCTCTCCGGACATATCCCTATTCTTCCGGAACGCCGAGACGTTGTCCGTCATACCGACGATGAAGAGCAAGGCATGGGGGAACAAGGACGGGACTGAGTGTAAATGGGTCGCGATCGATCCGTCAGTCGGAGCGAGGAACGCTGTGTACCAGTGCGTAGCGCGTAACATCACTGGGTCTGGGGTCGAGAGACTAGACGCTATGCTGGTGACGATGGAACAAGATCCGGCGGGAAATTACGAGTGGCTCCATAACCATATAGGTAAGTATGATGTATTAGCATTGTCATTATGAATGGCTGCATTACCATTATAGGTAATAATGATCTAGTAGCATTGTCAAAATCCACAAAACAGAAATCTAGTGGTTCTCTTGTACTTTGCATTTGTATTACCAATAGAAGCATAGAACAGGTTTTGGTTTCCATGTATTCCTTTCGTTAGAAAAATATTTACGATTTAAAGGGCAATGAAATTATGGCTTTCGGCTATTATTATCGTTTAGAGGGTGAACAGACATTTTATTTGATACATAACTTGGCAATGTTGGCCTCCTGGATCCCATGAAATCCTTACGTGAACATACCCACATTTTACTAATTCTTACGGCGGCAAAAGGTGATGGGAGCGGCCATGTTCTTGTAATTGCCCGACATGCTTTGCAAACTATGACGAGTGTGCTACGGGCCGAACAAAAAGCTTTTCACTGATTTACAGACTCGTCAAAGCATCTACAAGTAAACAGACAATGGTTTCAATAGGTGGTATTGAAATGCATTAGTGCATATCTCACTGACCATAAGTCCGCACACACCTAATAATGGCGGCCTCCAGTGTTCGCATGAATAGTGGTAAACCCGATAGAGTTTTCACATATTTCTCCCAAAGCAGAAATCTGAGTCGGAGTTATGTTATATATAATAAAAAGGCATATTACGATATATCAAGTAGGATAAACTCTATTCTTGAGTTGCATTGCCCTTTAATTTCTTTGGATTTTTAACTATCCACTGGATAGTCATAACTGTGTACAAAATATGTACAATGACTTGGCAGATATCACTTTAGATTTTCGCTTAAACTTGGCCATAATAACGTCCATTTGACGTGAAATGTTCGCACAATTCTCAGAGGACGTATCAGATCACAACAATAGATCCATTTAAAGGGATTTAACACCCTACAATAACTTTTTAACAAATACAAGAGAATAGTCTTAGTCGTTCATTCCACCAAACATTTTTGAACAAATAGGTTTCCAGAAATGTTTTTAAAAGAATTTGAACAATCATCATCTACCCAAATTGTGTGTTCCTGGGTCTGCAGAAGAAGAATAGTCTATTGTCTAGGAACTGTCTCTAAATGTTAGTTTTAAAAAGTTAAAGTCCTTCCCATGCCAATTTTGGCACATAAGGCGGCGCCTATCTCCGATTCATTAGCCCTAGTCCACACGGGGTCCACACGTCTACTAAATGTAGCGAAATCTACAGAAGGGGGCAGGTCCTCTGGTAACTCGTGTGATTAACTTTCCCTTCTCAATCCTATAACTGCCGAGCGCCTGGCTAGAAGGCAGATTTTTATTTTCGTTTAAGTCTTTGGTGTGACTCGGTCTGGGTTCGAACCCGGTACCTCCCGTGCATGAGGCGGACACTCTAACCGCTTACCCAATATGGTCTCTAAATGTACGTGTGTATAAATTGACACAAAGGTCGTTGTTGTTCTTTGTGGTGCTGGCACCCCTCAATTGAATACTATAGTTCTGCTTTAAATGCTTGTATAATTATTACATTAAATCAATGCATCATTATATTTGTATATTACAAATTTCAAATAAATGTACAAGTTGTTAATCTTTGTTTTAAGCTTCATATTATTTTTAATCATTTGTTTTTGGTTCTTTCTCGGCTAACAGTCTTACCATCTGTAATAATTTCCTGGCTTGCTCTGGTCGCCATATTTGTGTGGTGGAGATGTCTCGTTAACTCGAACTTACGGTAAGTTCACATTATTTTTGGACGGGTCTTTGACTTCCAATATTTCTAGTATACGGGGATCCGAGTACAGTATCGATATTGATGTCCCAACATTCATGTCCTTCAATACGACTTCATGCCATGTGGGTCGTTGGTGTGTGTATGTGTGTTTGGTAGCTAGTATACCAAATTAACGTAATTTCTTTTTAAAATGTGTTTATTCTGTATTTGATGTAATTATTCGTGTTTCCATTGTATTCTTGCATATTTATATCGAGTGAAGTAAACTCGAAATGAAATTGAATAAAAATGGAATTTTATTCATAATGCTGCTCTCAATTGAGGAGCATAAATGGGTACACGGTCTGGGATAAACTAGCTCGGTCCACCTATTTGGATGCCCGTGCCTGTTATGCTCCCCGGGGAGTTGGGACGGTGCATAAGATTTCTGTGCGAGGTTGATCTGTTCCTTTGATAACCAGGGGCTGTTTCAAATATTTCATCTTTCTCAGCCTTTTTTATTTTCTCGAACTCCCATTTCACCGTCCACGGACATACATCTATGTTTTATAATTTATATTTGAATTCTTTTTTTAATCATTTATCATCTCTTTCTATTTTTTCTCGAACTCCCATTTCGCCATCCGACGGCGTGCATCTATGCTTTCTCCCGGCCAGTAGTGAGGCGAGTCTCACCAGGAAAGGTCAACCGGAATAACTTCCCGATCACGCTTCCTCTGCGAAGAATTGGATCACGATTGCATAACGCCCTTTTAAATCCCAGAGTGGTACTATAGGAACGACCGTCACCTATGCATTAAGTATGCACGATTTGCTCTAATGACATTGTGTGTATGGCGTGTAAATGGTCATACTATATTACCATTTACAATGTACATGTAGATGTGGTGCAAGCCACGATCTCGATTTTCTACACGTTTTAGCTCCCTTTATAAAGGGAATGTTAGCATTTATGTTAGGTGAGATCATTTTGTTTTTAATTAAACTATATGAATAAGAGGATTAATTAGAGAGAGTGCGGGCTTCATCCGTTTAATATAGAGCTAAATAATCGAAATTGCCGCCTATATGGTAATGCAGCTGACAATAAAGCATTATGTTTGTAGCTTTTGGTAGAGAGGGCGCTACACATAATAATTTTGTTGTGAGATAATGAAAAACTGAGTGTAAAATTTTAAAGAGCATAATATTTTAGTGACAGAATAAACTTTATTTGATCCAAATCGGTTCAGAAACGGCTGAAATATCCATAAACGTAGCCATTTGTAATAAATGTGGGGCCCCACAAATATTAGCTAATTTTGAACCAACCGTTATACATTTTTTTTAAATGCTTCCTCTTTTCAAAACATTTCAAAAGAAGTTTTTTAATAGTTGTTGATTATCTCTCTATCTAATCACTATTTTACGAACCTTCAAATGCACAATATTTTATATAAAATGGAACTTTAAACCAATGTGTTTTTAGAGAGCGCCATCTTGAGTTTGAATGCCTCTGTTTGAATGATAAAAGGCCTTTTACTCAGTCGTTTGTGATTTTGAATTCCTTTCAAGCATGGAACAGTTATAACTATTATTTTGTAATGTAATGGTGCAGGTTTTGGTTACTAAAATTCAGTTTTACCAAAACTGTACTTTTTTTACCAGAACTCAACTATCCCTTTAATACCTATTTTTATTATAATAACTAATCGTGATATTTTGTGCAATAATGAAGTGGCCTACCCCATTAAATCAAGTTTTGATTAATGTAACTCAGAATGTTCTTACTATAATAGCCGAGTTAACTTCTCTTTAATTCAGTTATGTCTCTAACTTTTTTGTTATTTTATAGAATTGCGTGAGCTTATTAAAACGCATTTATTAGAACAATGTGCATTTACATCATGTACCATTGTAAAGCTGTTCTTGAGCGAATGTCCGATATTGTAAATACTATAAGTAATATAATGTAGCATCAAGGTATATCTTTTCTTATCTATATAAATGCGCGTCAGTATCCATCAACAAAGGGCCCTATGTACACCGTACTAGCAATAGTTGCTATTTGCTACATGGACCTTATGATGTTTAATTATTTGAATACAATTATTCTTCTTCTCCACCGACGTGGTGTATTCTCGTACATTGGGTGATGTGCTTATGTACAATGTGGTACTCTGTATTCATACTAACTACTACCTGCATGCATGTAAACAATCTTGTGTACTCGAAATAAATTGAAATGTTGTACAATACACGAGTTGTGATCTTAGGCCTATCGAAACTGAAATAAATACGCAATTTATACAAACATTTTCAATATTGCTCTAAACTGAAATTGGTAAAATTGTATTTTACAATACTTGTACCTGTACTATGATTATAATAAAGACTTGTTAATTTGCATTGAATAACGTGAACTGCCTCGTATCTATATACTAGTCAATCACTACATTAAGAAGGTTCAAATGTTAGGAAAGTATTTTTCTGTGTTTTATCTTTCTTTACCTCACTGAAATAAAACGAACTGACTTAATGTATATACTCTACTTCAGGAAGACTCGGGTATTTACTGTGTTTTAAAATGGCTTTTGTCATCCTTATATACCTTGATTCAATAAAAACGAATTGCCTTATATCATGTACCGCATGTATATAGTCAAGCACCACATTAAAGGGGTAGTTCAGTTTTGGTTAGGGTTAGAGAGGGCGCTACACAACACAACTTTTTCGTGAGGTAATGAAAAACTGAGTGTCGAATTTGAAAGAACATGCAATTTTAATGGCAGAATAAACTTTATTTGGTCAAAATCGGTTCAGAAATGGCTGAAATATCAATAAATATATCCGATCGTATTTATTTGGGCCCCACATAAATACGATGATTTTTTGAAAAAAAAGAAAAAAAAAATGCTTACACTTTTCTCAAAAATGTTCAAAAGCGGTTTTTAAATAGCTGTTGATGATCTCTCTATTTAATAATTATTTCAACAAAACATCACATGCATAATTTTGTATGAAAAATGGTTGAAACCAATGCCTTATTAGAGAGCGCCCTCTTGTGTTTTAATAGCGCTTTTTGAATGATAACAGGCTTTGTACTTAGTCGTTTGTATTTTTGTATACCTTTCGAGCATGGTGGGGTTATAAAAATTAGTTTGTAATGTGACTGTGCAGGTTTTGGTTACTAAAGTTCAGCCTTACAAAAACTGTACTACCCCTTTAAGAAAATTTAGATGTTCGAAAAGTCTTTCAATGTGTGTTAAATTGCCTTTTGTCAGTCTTCCCTCTTCCTTCTTACCTTATCATAATATATTTTCTAAATGAGGTATTATTCAAAAACAAATTGCATTAGTGATTGATGTAATAATTGCAAAATTAAAATGTTAAATGTTCATTAGTTTACGAGGTACACAACAGAAACCGCACGTATAGGAACGCAATATCAGAGCTATTTATTGCTTTGTTCGGACACAAACACGTACTTTTGTGTTGTTTCAACTTGTTTGTCACTCTATTGATATTGTTTCTCTTAACTTTACATGGTTGCATTAAAATAAATGAAATAAGATAATGAAATGAATTTCATCTTAAATCAAGTTTTGAAATATATATGTATTCTGCTGCAAAAAGTATATCATGTTTGTATTTTTTTCTTTTGCGTGTATGAATAACATATATGGTTTGATGGTGTAGTGACCCCATCTCTTCGAGCTTTGTCTGTCATGTTTCTTTGATTTGTTAACATCATCTTGTGTTAAACGTCAATTCTGTTTAATTAAGAATGAAACTATATTTAAAGGGATCTAGTAACATTATCTAAATCCACAAATATATACTTTAAAGTCTAGTGGTTCTTTCAAACCTTGTTGTAATCGTATTACCATCAGGTGTTTTTTTTTTTAGTTTCCCTTTCGTTAAAAGGATATTTACAATTGAAGTGTTTGGATTTTTAATTATCCGCTGGAAAGTTATAACTGTGTACAAAGTCAGTGCAATGTGCTAGCGAATAACACTTAATTTTCGCTCATTTATTGGCCATATATATAGTATCCATTCAACGTGACATTTTCACAAATTACTCAGTAGATATATATCAGATCACAATACACACTTTATCAACCATTTATCACTTTTTGCACATGTGATCAAAGTTATTTTAAAAAGAAACAACGCAAAAATGCAAACACATGTTGAACAGCACAACACACACAAACACATAAACATACATACAGTCAATTGCATTAGTTATCTTCTGTATTTCTGAGTATACACTCATGCAAATTCGAACAGGGCGAAACTTGCATATTCTCATGCAAAAATCTGTTAACAAAAATATGCGAAAAGTAACTAGAATATTTCTGTGGAAAATAATTTGTGAACTTGACTGTACGTGCATATAAACATACACACATACATAATACATGCACACACAAACATATGTACATACACACAGATACAAACATACACTTAAACACAACAAAGGGGCATACACCCACACACACAAATTGGCATTGGCGTACAGTATTCATTCCACAGTGATATAATTCCTACATTAAAACAGAAAAAAGGCGTCAAAACAAGTCTCTTCTTTTGTTGGCAGAATTGTTTTTTATTCATTGAGCATGGTGATACTTTGTGGCTATGTACAATAATGTAAAAGAAAGAAAAAAACGAGAATAAAAGGGGCAGACTATTTTTTACAGTGCACATGTTTGAAAAAGATTTAACTTCCTTCGTTCTATCATCATTTTTGTAATACTCAACAGACAATTCTTAAGATAAATATTTGAAGTAGTTGTTTCATTCTGATTCATTTAACAGTTTGTTTCTGCAAAAATGGGTTACAGTAGAAAACATACATGTATGCACTAGAATGTTTGTATGTGTGTGTGCGTGTATGGGTGTGTGCGCGTGAATGTGGGTGTGTTTGTGTGTAACATGTATACAGCAACCAATTTGCCACAAAAAGTAATCCCCAACAGAGAAACAAATATAGAACCTGTCATTAAAGGTCACCTGTCTACAGTGGCCAATTTCTCTTATCCTCTTGGTGGTTGCTATACACAGGTTTGACTGTAAATACATGGGGCGGCAGAACGGATGCATTGTGAACAATTTACTTCAAGGAACAATTTCTTGAGTGAAAAAGAAAAGACATATTTCATGAATGAATTTGCTACATTCATTATTGCTTCATTGTTCAAACAAGACTTAACCACACCCAACTATACTCTTTCTTTAAAAAAAAATATGGTTCAAATTTCTGAGTGAAAAGGACATATTTAATGCACAAATAGGCGAGCTTCACTGGACAAGACGTATCCTGAAACACAACTATAACCCTTCTTTTAAATAGATCGAGAATGATTTCTCAGGACATATTTATAAATTAAATGGGGATATTAATTGAGCTTGATTACAAATCATGTCTCACCTACAAGTACAGTTAAATTAGATGTCTTGCATGTTAAGCTGCTTTTGTGAAATTTAGCCCCAAAATAGGTTTTTAAACCATGTTTTAGACTTATCTTCTTCTAGTAAGAAAGGTAAGCTGAAACATGATTTGAAATGCATACTAATATGGGTTAAAAGAGTGAAAGAAAGAAGGACAGACCTGCGCACCGTTTTAGAAAGAGATACACACGATTGAAAGTTACAAGTAATTGTAAGTCAGAAAAATGCGCATTTAGTCACAGGATCTGACTTACAATTACAATTGTAACTCACAATTTTCATTGCATCTCTTTCTGCAACGGGCCATGTTATGTGTAGTGTTTGGTGAGGTTAAGACATGAGACCTGTTTAAATTAATGCCCATCCATTTGGTAGAAAGTGCACTATTTGGACATGAAATTGCTCAAAAACCATGACTAAAGCGTGAAATCAGCTGTAATTATTTTAAAAATCACTGGTGTGTTCACGCTTTAGATTTTATTTTATAAAAAAAATCAAAAACCCTCGTGAACACACTTCACAACATATAGCTACTATTTAAGGAGTGGGAATACTTTAACAAACCTACCCTTGGCTTTAGTTTCAAATAAAAGCTATAATAAACCTGGCACTAACCCAAGGGTATTGTTAAAGCTTAGCCTTATGTATTTGTTTTTATACCATGAATATTATGTGTAATTGTTGAACTGTTTTTTGTGGGTGTATATTATTGCGTTTTATCTTTTATGCTGTTGTATTTTTTTAATGAATTGGAATAAAGAATGAAATGAAAATATGATTTTTAATCTCTGAAGCACAATGAAAAATGTAGTAACAAGTTTGGTTAGTTTTTTATTTAAAAGTATGTCACAAAGATTTTCTTCCCACTTAACTTGCTCCATTGCACCAATGTACACAATTATTTGTACCAACTCTACAGAACCACCCCAATCAAAGTTGTATGTCATATACTTCATTTCTTCGTATTAATTAAGAACAACATTCTTACAAATCATATATCTGTCAATTAATTATTGATGAAATACTCAACAACTTTATAATGAATGTAACCAGAATAAGACCAATACAAAAGCTTACAGAAACTTGAGAATGCTTTTAAAATGGCATGCTACCATCAAAACACTTCTTTTTATTCTTGGGATGTAATTTGAAGAAAAACTTCAATCTTTGACAAATTGTTGACATTAACATTTATCTTTTGTAACAGAATCATACAGGTAGTGGGTTGATTAAACAGAATTTGCTTCAACTGCGAAAAAGTAAGACTTTGTAACAAACTCCAGTGCTGAAACAATTTTGTGTAATTAACAAATACTCGTTGCACACAAATATTAGTGCTGGTTCTACTCTTACACACACACATTTCCATTTGCCAAAACTGTGCACTTTATAATTCTTCGGTGAAAGTGCGTTGCACTGTGTACTATCTTCAACGCAACAGGCGACCACGGCCACCGCGGTGATGTACGTAAGTAAGTACTGCATGCACTGTCCATAGAGATGCGTGTTATGAAAGCTTCCTGCGAGCGGAGGTCTTGTTTTAGCTTGCGAAAGATGCTCGACGAGATTAGATGCTCGACGAAACAGTTAGATTGTCTTTCTCGTAGACCCTACCAGTGAAATGTTTCCGATGTGGAAAGTAAAGCAAATAATCACCTTTTGGTTTCAGGCGATGGCCTATTACCTTCACCAACGGTAATTATTTGCTTACTACATGCTAACATCGTTGAATTGTACATGTATTATAATACTTCTTGTCTGTTTGTGTTTAAATGTATGTGTTTCAGATAGACTAAGTAAATGAAATTTGATTGATGATTTTTACCACACTAAGCATAAGTTGTGTTGCAATTCATTAAAGAGTGAAAAGGAAAGCAGAGTTACATCCATGTTATAGTGAAGTCATAAACTTGCCTGAGTGCCTCATGTTTGTACATTGTAGATTGTGCTGTAATACTTAGGTTTTTAAATGCGTAGTGGGATATATACTAAATGCTACTTATATATTTGTAATAAAGTGAAACTAAACAATTGTATTATCTGCATGGTATAATTTGTTATCATTGTCGTTGCCCGGTGTTTGTAAATGGTTTAGTTTTGGTTCCAGCCATTTATATCATGTAAACAAAAATTGTAAATGTAACATTTAGGTACTTCAGACATATTTTTAATTTTTTAATTGATAAAAAATGAAAAAAATATGGAACGCTTCACGATTTTGCGTGTCATCCTTGCGCAAGTAAGACTTTGTAACAAACTCCAGTGCTGAAACAATTTTGTGTAATTAACAAATACTCGTTGCACACAAATATAAGTGCTGGTTCTACTCTTACACACACACATTTCCATTTGCCAAAACTGTGCACTTTATAATTCTTCGGTGAAAGTGCGTTGCACTGTGTACTATCTTCAACGCAGCAGGCGACCACGGCCACCGCGGTGATGTACGTAAGTAAGTAATGCATGCACTGTCCATAGAGATGCGTGTTATGAAAGCTTCCTGCGAGCGGAGGTCTTGTTTTAGCTTGCGAAAGATGCTCGACGAGATTAGATGCTCGACGAAACAGTTAGATTGTCTTTCTCGTAGACCCTACCAGTGAAATGTTTCCGATGTGGAAAGTAAAGCAAATAATCACCTTTTGGTTTCAGGATTGTTACCACACCATTATTACCTTGTGATTGTGCTGTAATACTTAAGTTTTTAAATGCGTAGTGGTATATATACTAAATGCTACTTATATATTTGTAATAAAGTGAAACTAAACAATTGTATTATCTGCATGGTATAATTTGTTATCATTGTCGTTGCCCGGTGTTTGTAAATGGTTTAGTTTTGGTTCCAGCCATTTATATCATGTAAACAAAAATTGTAAATGTAACATTTAGGTACTTCAGACATATTTTTAATTTTTTAATTGATAAAAAATGAAAAAAATATGGAACGCTTCACGATTGTGCGTGTCATCCTTGCGCAAGTAAGACTTTGTAACAAACTCCAGTGCTGAAACAATTTTGTGTAATTAACAAATACTCGTTGCACACAAATATTAGTGCTGGTTCTACTCTTACACACACACATTTCCATTTGCCAAAACTGTGCACTTTATAATTCTTCGGTGAAAGTGCGTTGCACTGTGTACTATCTTCAACGCAACAGGCGACCACGGCCACCGCGGTGATGTACGTAAGTAAGTACTGCATGCACTGTCCATAGAGATGCGTGTTATGAAAGCTTCCTGCGAGCGGAGGTCTTGTTTTAGCTTGCGAAAGATGCTCGACGAGATTAGATGCTCGACGAAACAGTTAGATTGTCTTTCTCGTAGACCCTACCAGTGAAATGTTTCCGATGTGGAAAGTAAAGCAAATAATCACCTTTTGGTTTCAGGCGATGGCCTATTACCTTCACCAACGGTAATTATTTGCTTACTACATGCTAACATCGTTGAATTGTACATGTATTATAATACTTCTTGTCTGTTTGTGTTTAAATGTATGTGTTTCAGATAGACTAAGTAAATGAAATTTGATTGATGATTTTTACCACACTAAGCATAAGTTGTGTTGCAATTCATTAAAGAGTGAAAAGGAAAGCAGAGTTACATCCATGTTATAGTGAAGTCATAAACTTGCCTGAGTGCCTCATGTTTGTACATTGTAGATTGTGCTGTAATACTTAGGTTTTTAAATGCGTAGTGGGATATATACTAAATGCTACTTATATATTTGTAATAAAGTGAAACTAAACAATTGTATTATCTGCATGGTATAATTTGTTATCATTGTCGTTGCCCGGTGTTTGTAAATGGTTTAGTTTTGGTTCCAGCCATTTATATCATGTAAACAAAAATTGTAAATGTAACATTTAGGTACTTCAGACATATTTTTAATTTTTTAATTGATAAAAAATGAAAAAAATATGGAACGCTTCACGATTTTGCGTGTCATCCTTGCGCAAGTAAGACTTTGTAACAAACTCCAGTGCTGAAACAACATTTCCATTTGCCAAAACTGTGCACTTTATAATTCTTCGGTGAAAGTGCGTTGCACTGTGTACTATCTTCAACGCAGCAGGCGACCACGGCCACCGCGGTGATGTACGTAAGTAAGTACTGCATGCACTGTCCATAGAGATGCGTGTTATGAAAGCTTCCTGCGAGCGGAGGCCTTGTTTTAGCTTGCGAAAGATGCTCGACGAGATTAGATGCTCGACGAAACTGTTAGATTGTCTTTCTCGTAGACCCTACCAGTGAAATGTTTCCGATGTGGAAAGTAAAGCAAATAATCACCTTTTGGTTTCAGGATTGTTACCACACCATTATTACCTTGTGATTGTGCTGTAATACTTAAGTTTTTAAATGCGTAGTGGTATATATACTAAATGCTACTTATATATTTGTAATAAAGTGAAACTAAACAATTGTATTATCTGCATGGTATAATTTGTTATCATTGTCGTTGCCCGGTGTTTGTAAATGGTTTAGTTTTGGTTCCAGCCATTTATATCATGTAAACAAAAATTGTAAATGTAACATTTAGGTACTTCAGACATATTTTTAATTTTTTAATTGATAAAAAATGAAAAAAATATGGAACGCTTCACGATTTTGCGTGTCATCCTTGCGCAAGTAAGACTTTGTAACAAACTCCAGTGCTGAAACAATTTTGTGTAATTAACAAATACTCGTTGCACACAAATATTAGTGCTGGTTCTACTCTTACACACACACATTTCCATTTGCCAAAACTGTGCACTTTATAATTCTTCGGTGAAAGTGCGTTGCACTGTGTACTATCTTCAACGCAACAGGCGACCACGGCCACCGCGGTGATGTACGTAAGTAAGTACTGCATGCACTGTCCATAGAGATGCGTGTTATGAAAGCTTCCTGCGAGCGGAGGTCTTGTTTTAGCTTGCGAAAGATGCTCGACGAGATTAGATGCTCGACGAAACAGTTAGATTGTCTTTCTCGTAGACCCTACCAGTGAAATGTTTCCGATGTGGAAAGTAAAGCAAATAATCACCTTTTGGTTTCAGGCGATGGCCTATTACCTTCACCAACGGTAATTATTTGCTTACTACATGCTAACATCGTTGAATTGTACATGTATTATAATACTTCTTGTCTGTTTGTGTTTAAATGTTTGTGTTTCAGATAGACTAAGTAAATGAAATTTGATTGATGATTTTTACCACACTAAGCATAAGTTGTGTTGCAATTCATTAAAGAGTGAAAAGGAAAGCAGAGTTACATCCATGTTATAGTGAAGTCATAAACTTGCCTGAGTGCCTCATGTTTGTACATTGTAGATTGTGCTGTAATACTTAGGTTTTTAAATGCGTAGTGGGATATATACTAAATGCTACTTATATATTTGTAATAAAGTGAAACTAAACAATTGTATTATCTGCATGGTATAATTTGTTATCATTGTCGTTGCCCGGTGTTTGTAAATGGTTTAGTTTTGGTTCCAGCCATTTATATCATGTAAACAAAAATTGTAAATGTAACATTTAGGTACTTCAGACATATTTTTAATTTTTTAATTGATAAAAAATGAAAAAAATATGGAACGCTTCACGATTTTGCGTGTCATCCTTGCGCAAGTAAGACTTTGTAACAAACTCCAGTGCTGAAACAACATTTCCATTTGCCAAAACTGTGCACTTTATAATTCTTCGGTGAAAGTGCGTTGCACTGTGTACTATCTTCAACGCAGCAGGCGACCACGGCCACCGCGGTGATGTACGTAAGTAAGTACTGCATGCACTGTCCATAGAGATGCGTGTTATGAAAGCTTCCTGCGAGCGGAGGCCTTGTTTTAGCTTGCGAAAGATGCTCGACGAGATTAGATGCTCGACGAAACTGTTAGATTGTCTTTCTCGTAGACCCTACCAGTGAAATGTTTCCGATGTGGAAAGTAAAGCAAATAATCACCTTTTGGTTTCAGGATTGTTACCACACCATTATTACCTTGTGATTGTGCTGTAATACTTAAGTTTTTAAATGCGTAGTGGTATATATACTAAATGCTACTTATATATTTGTAATAAAGTGAAACTAAACAATTGTATTATCTGCATGGTATAATTTGTTATCATTGTCGTTGCCCGGTGTTTGTAAATGGTTTAGTTTTGGTTCCAGCCATTTATATCATGTAAACAAAAATTGTAAATGTAACATTTAGGTACTTCAGACATATTTTTAATTTTTTAATTGATAAAAAATGAAAAAAATATGGAACGCTTCACGATTTTGCGTGTCATCCTTGCGCAAGTAAGACTTTGTAACAAACTCCAGTGCTGAAACAATTTTGTGTAATTAACAAATACTCGTTGCACACAAATATTAGTGCTGGTTCTACTCTTACACACACACATTTCCATTTGCCAAAACTGTGCACTTTATAATTCTTCGGTGAAAGTGCGTTGCACTGTGTACTATCTTCAACGCAGCAGGCGACCACGGCCACCGCGGTGATGTACGTAAGTAAGTAATGCATGCACTGTCCATAGAGATGCGTGTTATGAAAGCTTCCTGCGAGCGGAGGTCTTGTTTTAGCTTGCGAAAGATGCTCGACGAGATTAGATGCTCGACGAAACAGTTAGATTGTCTTTCTCGTAGACCCTACCAGTGAAATGTTTCCGATGTGGAAAGTAAAGCAAATAATCACCTTTTGGTTTCAGGATTGTTACCACACCATTATTACCTTGTGATTGTGCTGTAATACTTAAGTTTTTAAATGCGTAGTGGTATATATACTAAATGCTACTTATATATTTGTAATAAAGTGAAACTAAACAATTGTATTATCTGCATGGTATAATTTGTTATCATTGTCGTTGCCCGGTGTTTGTAAATGGTTTAGTTTTGGTTCCAGCCATTTATATCATGTAAACAAAAATTGTAAATGTAACATTTAGGTACTTCAGACATATTTTTAATTTTTTAATTGATAAAAAATGAAAAAAATATGGAACGCTTCACGATTGTGCGTGTCATCCTTGCGCAAGTAAGACTTTGTAACAAACTCCAGTGCTGAAACAATTTTGTGTAATTAACAAATACTCGTTGCACACAAATATTAGTGCTGGTTCTACTCTTACACACACACATTTCCATTTGCCAAAACTGTGCACTTTATAATTCTTCGGTGAAAGTGCGTTGCACTGTGTACTATCTTCAACGCAACAGGCGACCACGGCCACCGCGGTGATGTACGTAAGTAAGTACTGCATGCACTGTCCATAGAGATGCGTGTTATGAAAGCTTCCTGCGAGCGGAGGTCTTGTTTTAGCTTGCGAAAGATGCTCGACGAGATTAGATGCTCGACGAAACAGTTAGATTGTCTTTCTCGTAGACCCTACCAGTGAAATGTTTCCGATGTGGAAAGTAAAGCAAATAATCACCTTTTGGTTTCAGGCGATGGCCTATTACCTTCACCAACGGTAATTATTTGCTTACTACATGCTAACATCGTTGAATTGTACATGTATTATAATACTTCTTGTCTGTTTGTGTTTAAATGTATGTGTTTCAGATAGACTAAGTAAATGAAATTTGATTGATGATTTTTACCACACTAAGCATAAGTTGTGTTGCAATTCATTAAAGAGTGAAAAGGAAAGCAGAGTTACATCCATGTTATAGTGAAGTCATAAACTTGCCTGAGTGCCTCATGTTTGTACATTGTAGATTGTGCTGTAATACTTAGGTTTTTAAATGCGTAGTGGGATATATACTAAATGCTACTTATATATTTGTAATAAAGTGAAACTAAACAATTGTATTATCTGCATGGTATAATTTGTTATCATTGTCGTTGCCCGGTGTTTGTAAATGGTTTAGTTTTGGTTCCAGCCATTTATATCATGTAAACAAAAATTGTAAATGTAACATTTAGGTACTTCAGACATATTTTTAATTTTTTAATTGATAAAAAATGAAAAAAATATGGAACGCTTCACGATTTTGCGTGTCATCCTTGCGCAAGTAAGACTTTGTAACAAACTCCAGTGCTGAAACAACATTTCCATTTGCCAAAACTGTGCACTTTATAATTCTTCGGTGAAAGTGCGTTGCACTGTGTACTATCTTCAACGCAGCAGGCGACCACGGCCACCGCGGTGATGTACGTAAGTAAGTACTGCATGCACTGTCCATAGAGATGCGTGTTATGAAAGCTTCCTGCGAGCGGAGGCCTTGTTTTAGCTTGCGAAAGATGCTCGACGAGATTAGATGCTCGACGAAACTGTTAGATTGTCTTTCTCGTAGACCCTACCAGTGAAATGTTTCCGATGTGGAAAGTAAAGCAAATAATCACCTTTTGGTTTCAGGATTGTTACCACACCATTATTACCTTGTG
Source organism: Echinarachnius parma (assembly GCA_037951105.1). NCBI lineage: Eukaryota > Metazoa > Echinodermata > Echinoidea > Clypeasteroida > Echinarachniidae > Echinarachnius > Echinarachnius parma. Next base: position 59,646 of record JBAMJV010000810.1, read on the forward strand.
ATTGTGCTGTAATACTTAAGTTTTTAAATGCGTAGTGGTATATATACTAAATGCTACTTATATATTTGTAATAAAGTGAAACTAAACAATTGTATTATCTGCATGGTATAATTTGTTATCATTGTCGTTGCCCGGTGTTTGTAAATGGTTTAGTTTTGGTTCCAGCCATTTATATCATGTAAACAAAAATTGTAAATGTAACATTTAGGTACTTCAGACATATTTTTAATTTTTTAATTGATAAAAAATGAAAAAAATATGGAACGCTTCACGATTTTGCGTGTCATCCTTGCGCAAGTAAGACTTTGTAACAAACTCCAGTGCTGAAACAATTTTGTGTAATTAACAAATACTCGTTGCACACAAATATTAGTGCTGGTTCTACTCTTACACACACACATTTCCATTTGCCAAAACTGTGCACTTTATAATTCTTCGGTGAAAGTGCGTTGCACTGTGTACTATCTTCAACGCAACAGGCGACCACGGCCACCGCGGTGATGTACGTAAGTAAGTACTGCATGCACTGTCCATAGAGATGCGTGTTATGAAAGCTTCCTGCGAGCGGAGGCCTTGTTTTAGCTTGCGAAAGATGCTCGACGAGATTAGATGCTCGACGAAACTGTTAGATTGTCTTTCTCGTAGACCCTACCAGTGAAATGTTTCCGATGTGGAAAGTAAAGCAAATAATCACCTTTTGGTTTCAGGATTGTTACCACACCATTATTACCTTGTGATTGTGCTGTAATACTTAAGTTTTTAAATGCGTAGTGGTATATATACTAAATGCTACTTATATATTTGTAATAAAGTGAAACTAAACAATTGTATTATCTGCATGGTATAATTTGTTATCATTGTCGTTGCCCGGTGTTTGTAAATGGTTTAGTTTTGGTTCCAGCCATTTATATCATGTAAACAAAAATTGTAAATGTAACATTTAGGTACTTCAGACATATTTTTAATTTTTTAATTGATAAAAAATGAAAAAAATATGGAACGCTTCACGATTTTGCGTGTCATCCTTGCGCAAGTAAGACTTTGTAACAAACTCCAGTGCTGAAACAATTTTGTGTAATTAACAAATACTCGTTGCACACAAATATTAGTGCTGGTTCTACTCTTACACACACACATTTCCATTTGCCAAAACTGTGCACTTTATAATTCTTCGGTGAAAGTGCGTTGCACTGTGTACTATCTTCAACGCAACAGGCGACCACGGCCACCGCGGTGATGTACGTAAGTAAGTACTGCATGCACTGTCCATAGAGATGCGTGTTATGAAAGCTTCCTGCGAGCGGAGGTCTTGTTTTAGCTTGCGAAAGATGCTCGACGAGATTAGATGCTCGACGAAACAGTTAGATTGTCTTTCTCGTAGACCCTACCAGTGAAATGTTTCCGATGTGGAAAGTAAAGCAAATAATCACCTTTTGGTTTCAGGCGATGGCCTATTACCTTCACCAACGGTAATTATTTGCTTACTACATGCTAACATCGTTGAATTGTACATGTATTATAATACTTCTTGTCTGTTTGTGTTTAAATGTTTGTGTTTCAGATAGACTAAGTAAATGAAATTTGATTGATGATTTTTACCACACTAAGCATAAGTTGTGTTGCAATTCATTAAAGAGTGAAAAGGAAAGCAGAGTTACATCCATGTTATAGTGAAGTCATAAACTTGCCTGAGTGCCTCATGTTTGTACATTGTAGATTGTGCTGTAATACTTAGGTTTTTAAATGCGTAGTGGGATATATACTAAATGCTACTTATATATTTGTAATAAAGTGAAACTAAACAATTGTATTATCTGCATGGTATAATTTGTTATCATTGTCGTTGCCCGGTGTTTGTAAATGGTTTAGTTTTGGTTCCAGCCATTTATATCATGTAAACAAAAATTGTAAATGTAACATTTAGGTACTTCAGACATATTTTTAATTTTTTAATTGATAAAAAATGAAAAAAATATGGAACGCTTCACGATTTTGCGTGTCATCCTTGCGCAAGTAAGACTTTGTAACAAACTCCAGTGCTGAAACAACATTTCCATTTGCCAAAACTGTGCACTTTATAATTCTTCGGTGAAAGTGCGTTGCACTGTGTACTATCTTCAACGCAGCAGGCGACCACGGCCACCGCGGTGATGTACGTAAGTAAGTACTGCATGCACTGTCCATAGAGATGCGTGTTATGAAAGCTTCCTGCGAGCGGAGGCCTTGTTTTAGCTTGCGAAAGATGCTCGACGAGATTAGATGCTCGACGAAACTGTTAGATTGTCTTTCTCGTAGACCCTACCAGTGAAATGTTTCCGATGTGGAAAGTAAAGCAAATAATCACCTTTTGGTTTCAGGCGATGGCCTATTACCTTCACCAACGGTAATTATTTGCTTACTACATGCTAACATCGTTGAATTGTACATGTATTATAATACTTCTTGTCTGTTTGTGTTTAAATGTATGTGTTTCAGATAGACTAAGTAAATGAAATTTGATTGATGATTTTTACCACACTAAGCATAAGTTGTGTTGCAATTCATTAAAGAGTGAAAAGGAAAGCAGAGTTACATCCATGTTATAGTGAAGTCATAAACTTGCCTGAGTGCCTCATGTTTGTACATTGTAGATTGTGCTGTAATACTTAGGTTTTTAAATGCGTAGTGGGATATATACTAAATGCTACTTATATATTTGTAATAAAGTGAAACTAAACAATTGTATTATCTGCATGGTATAATTTGTTATCATTGTCGTTGCCCGGTGTTTGTAAATGGTTTAGTTTTGGTTCCAGCCATTTATATCATGTAAACAAAAATTGTAAATGTAACATTTAGGTACTTCAGACATATTTTTAATTTTTTAATTGATAAAAAATGAAAAAAATATGGAACGCTTCACGATTTTGCGTGTCATCCTTGCGCAAGTAAGACTTTGTAACAAACTCCAGTGCTGAAACAACATTTCCATTTGCCAAAACTGTGCACTTTATAATTCTTCGGTGAAAGTGCGTTGCACTGTGTACTATCTTCAACGCAGCAGGCGACCACGGCCACCGCGGTGATGTACGTAAGTAAGTACTGCATGCACTGTCCATAGAGATGCGTGTTATGAAAGCTTCCTGCGAGCGGAGGCCTTGTTTTAGCTTGCGAAAGATGCTCGACGAGATTAGATGCTCGACGAAACTGTTAGATTGTCTTTCTCGTAGACCCTACCAGTGAAATGTTTCCGATGTGGAAAGTAAAGCAAATAATCACCTTTTGGTTTCAGGATTGTTACCACACCATTATTACCTTGTGATTGTGCTGTAATACTTAAGTTTTTAAATGCGTAGTGGTATATATACTAAATGCTACTTATATATTTGTAATAAAGTGAAACTAAACAATTGTATTATCTGCATGGTATAATTTGTTATCATTGTCGTTGCCCGGTGTTTGTAAATGGTTTAGTTTTGGTTCCAGCCATTTATATCATGTAAACAAAAATTGTAAATGTAACATTTAGGTACTTCAGACATATTTTTAATTTTTTAATTGATAAAAAATGAAAAAAATATGGAACGCTTCACGATTTTGCGTGTCATCCTTGCGCAAGTAAGACTTTGTAACAAACTCCAGTGCTGAAACAATTTTGTGTAATTAACAAATACTCGTTGCACACAAATATTAGTGCTGGTTCTACTCTTACACACACACATTTCCATTTGCCAAAACTGTGCACTTTATAATTCTTCGGTGAAAGTGCGTTGCACTGTGTACTATCTTCAACGCAACAGGCGACCACGGCCACCGCGGTGATGTACGTAAGTAAGTACTGCATGCACTGTCCATAGAGATGCGTGTTATGAAAGCTTCCTGCGAGCGGAGGTCTTGTTTTAGCTTGCGAAAGATGCTCGACGAGATTAGATGCTCGACGAAACAGTTAGATTGTCTTTCTCGTAGACCCTACCAGTGAAATGTTTCCGATGTGGAAAGTAAAGCAAATAATCACCTTTTGGTTTCAGGCGATGGCCTATTACCTTCACCAACGGTAATTATTTGCTTACTACATGCTAACATCGTTGAATTGTACATGTATTATAATACTTCTTGTCTGTTTGTGTTTAAATGTTTGTGTTTCAGATAGACTAAGTAAATGAAATTTGATTGATGATTTTTACCACACTAAGCATAAGTTGTGTTGCAATTCATTAAAGAGTGAAAAGGAAAGCAGAGTTACATCCATGTTATAGTGAAGTCATAAACTTGCCTGAGTGCCTCATGTTTGTACATTGTAGATTGTGCTGTAATACTTAGGTTTTTAAATGCGTAGTGGGATATATACTAAATGCTACTTATATATTTGTAATAAAGTGAAACTAAACAATTGTATTATCTGCATGGTATAATTTGTTATCATTGTCGTTGCCCGGTGTTTGTAAATGGTTTAGTTTTGGTTCCAGCCATTTATATCATGTAAACAAAAATTGTAAATGTAACATTTAGGTACTTCAGACATATTTTTAATTTTTTAATTGATAAAAAATGAAAAAAATATGGAACGCTTCACGATTTTGCGTGTCATCCTTGCGCAAGTAAGACTTTGTAACAAACTCCAGTGCTGAAACAACATTTCCATTTGCCAAAACTGTGCACTTTATAATTCTTCGGTGAAAGTGCGTTGCACTGTGTACTATCTTCAACGCAGCAGGCGACCACGGCCACCGCGGTGATGTACGTAAGTAAGTACTGCATGCACTGTCCATAGAGATGCGTGTTATGAAAGCTTCCTGCGAGCGGAGGCCTTGTTTTAGCTTGCGAAAGATGCTCGACGAGATTAGATGCTCGACGAAACTGTTAGATTGTCTTTCTCGTAGACCCTACCAGTGAAATGTTTCCGATGTGGAAAGTAAAGCAAATAATCACCTTTTGGTTTCAGGATTGTTACCACACCATTATTACCTTGTGATTGTGCTGTAATACTTAAGTTTTTAAATGCGTAGTGGTATATATACTAAATGCTACTTATATATTTGTAATAAAGTGAAACTAAACAATTGTATTATCTGCATGGTATAATTTGTTATCATTGTCGTTGCCCGGTGTTTGTAAATGGTTTAGTTTTGGTTCCAGCCATTTATATCATGTAAACAAAAATTGTAAATGTAACATTTAGGTACTTCAGACATATTTTTAATTTTTTAATTGATAAAAAATGAAAAAAATATGGAACGCTTCACGATTTTGCGTGTCATCCTTGCGCAAGTAAGACTTTGTAACAAACTCCAGTGCTGAAACAATTTTGTGTAATTAACAAATACTCGTTGCACACAAATATTAGTGCTGGTTCTACTCTTACACACACACATTTCCATTTGCCAAAACTGTGCACTTTATAATTCTTCGGTGAAAGTGCGTTGCACTGTGTACTATCTTCAACGCAGCAGGCGACCACGGCCACCGCGGTGATGTACGTAAGTAAGTAATGCATGCACTGTCCATAGAGATGCGTGTTATGAAAGCTTCCTGCGAGCGGAGGTCTTGTTTTAGCTTGCGAAAGATGCTCGACGAGATTAGATGCTCGACGAAACAGTTAGATTGTCTTTCTCGTAGACCCTACCAGTGAAATGTTTCCGATGTGGAAAGTAAAGCAAATAATCACCTTTTGGTTTCAGGATTGTTACCACACCATTATTACCTTGTGATTGTGCTGTAATACTTAAGTTTTTAAATGCGTAGTGGTATATATACTAAATGCTACTTATATATTTGTAATAAAGTGAAACTAAACAATTGTATTATCTGCATGGTATAATTTGTTATCATTGTCGTTGCCCGGTGTTTGTAAATGGTTTAGTTTTGGTTCCAGCCATTTATATCATGTAAACAAAAATTGTAAATGTAACATTTAGGTACTTCAGACATATTTTTAATTTTTTAATTGATAAAAAATGAAAAAAATATGGAACGCTTCACGATTGTGCGTGTCATCCTTGCGCAAGTAAGACTTTGTAACAAACTCCAGTGCTGAAACAATTTTGTGTAATTAACAAATACTCGTTGCACACAAATATTAGTGCTGGTTCTACTCTTACACACACACATTTCCATTTGCCAAAACTGTGCACTTTATAATTCTTCGGTGAAAGTGCGTTGCACTGTGTACTATCTTCAACGCAACAGGCGACCACGGCCACCGCGGTGATGTACGTAAGTAAGTACTGCATGCACTGTCCATAGAGATGCGTGTTATGAAAGCTTCCTGCGAGCGGAGGTCTTGTTTTAGCTTGCGAAAGATGCTCGACGAGATTAGATGCTCGACGAAACAGTTAGATTGTCTTTCTCGTAGACCCTACCAGTGAAATGTTTCCGATGTGGAAAGTAAAGCAAATAATCACCTTTTGGTTTCAGGCGATGGCCTATTACCTTCACCAACGGTAATTATTTGCTTACTACATGCTAACATCGTTGAATTGTACATGTATTATAATACTTCTTGTCTGTTTGTGTTTAAATGTATGTGTTTCAGATAGACTAAGTAAATGAAATTTGATTGATGATTTTTACCACACTAAGCATAAGTTGTGTTGCAATTCATTAAAGAGTGAAAAGGAAAGCAGAGTTACATCCATGTTATAGTGAAGTCATAAACTTGCCTGAGTGCCTCATGTTTGTACATTGTAGATTGTGCTGTAATACTTAGGTTTTTAAATGCGTAGTGGGATATATACTAAATGCTACTTATATATTTGTAATAAAGTGAAACTAAACAATTGTATTATCTGCATGGTATAATTTGTTATCATTGTCGTTGCCCGGTGTTTGTAAATGGTTTAGTTTTGGTTCCAGCCATTTATATCATGTAAACAAAAATTGTAAATGTAACATTTAGGTACTTCAGACATATTTTTAATTTTTTAATTGATAAAAAATGAAAAAAATATGGAACGCTTCACGATTTTGCGTGTCATCCTTGCGCAAGTAAGACTTTGTAACAAACTCCAGTGCTGAAACAACATTTCCATTTGCCAAAACTGTGCACTTTATAATTCTTCGGTGAAAGTGCGTTGCACTGTGTACTATCTTCAACGCAGCAGGCGACCACGGCCACCGCGGTGATGTACGTAAGTAAGTACTGCATGCACTGTCCATAGAGATGCGTGTTATGAAAGCTTCCTGCGAGCGGAGGCCTTGTTTTAGCTTGCGAAAGATGCTCGACGAGATTAGATGCTCGACGAAACTGTTAGATTGTCTTTCTCGTAGACCCTACCAGTGAAATGTTTCCGATGTGGAAAGTAAAGCAAATAATCACCTTTTGGTTTCAGGATTGTTACCACACCATTATTACCTTGTGATTGTGCTGTAATACTTAAGTTTTTAAATGCGTAGTGGTATATATACTAAATGCTACTTATATATTTGTAATAAAGTGAAACTAAACAATTGTATTATCTGCATGGTATAATTTGTTATCATTGTCGTTGCCCGGTGTTTGTAAATGGTTTAGTTTTGGTTCCAGCCATTTATATCATGTAAACAAAAATTGTAAATGTAACATTTAGGTACTTCAGACATATTTTTAATTTTTTAATTGATAAAAAATGAAAAAAATATGGAACGCTTCACGATTTTGCGTGTCATCCTTGCGCAAGTAAGACTTTGTAACAAACTCCAGTGCTGAAACAATTTTGTGTAATTAACAAATACTCGTTGCACACAAATATTAGTGCTGGTTCTACTCTTACACACACACATTTCCATTTGCCAAAACTGTGCACTTTATAATTCTTCGGTGAAAGTGCGTTGCACTGTGTACTATCTTCAACGCAACAGGCGACCACGGCCACCGCGGTGATGTACGTAAGTAAGTACTGCATGCACTGTCCATAGAGATGCGTGTTATGAAAGCTTCCTGCGAGCGGAGGTCTTGTTTTAGCTTGCGAAAGATGCTCGACGAGATTAGATGCTCGACGAAACAGTTAGATTGTCTTTCTCGTAGACCCTACCAGTGAAATGTTTCCGATGTGGAAAGTAAAGCAAATAATCACCTTTTGGTTTCAGGCGATGGCCTATTACCTTCACCAACGGTAATTATTTGCTTACTACATGCTAACATCGTTGAATTGTACATGTATTATAATACTTCTTGTCTGTTTGTGTTTAAATGTTTGTGTTTCAGATAGACTAAGTAAATGAAATTTGATTGATGATTTTTACCACACTAAGCATAAGTTGTGTTGCAATTCATTAAAGAGTGAAAAGGAAAGCAGAGTTACATCCATGTTATAGTGAAGTCATAAACTTGCCTGAGTGCCTCATGTTTGTACATTGTAGATTGTGCTGTAATACTTAGGTTTTTAAATGCGTAGTGGGATATATACTAAATGCTACTTATATATTTGTAATAAAGTGAAACTAAACAATTGTATTATCTGCATGGTATAATTTGTTATCATTGTCGTTGCCCGGTGTTTGTAAATGGTTTAGTTTTGGTTCCAGCCATTTATATCATGTAAACAAAAATTGTAAATGTAACATTTAGGTACTTCAGACATATTTTTAATTTTTTAATTGATAAAAAATGAAAAAAATATGGAACGCTTCACGATTTTGCGTGTCATCCTTGCGCAAGTAAGACTTTGTAACAAACTCCAGTGCTGAAACAACATTTCCATTTGCCAAAACTGTGCACTTTATAATTCTTCGGTGAAAGTGCGTTGCACTGTGTACTATCTTCAACGCAGCAGGCGACCACGGCCACCGCGGTGATGTACGTAAGTAAGTACTGCATGCACTGTCCATAGAGATGCGTGTTATGAAAGCTTCCTGCGAGCGGAGGCCTTGTTTTAGCTTGCGAAAGATGCTCGACGAGATTAGATGCTCGACGAAACTGTTAGATTGTCTTTCTCGTAGACCCTACCAGTGAAATGTTTCCGATGTGGAAAGTAAAGCAAATAATCACCTTTTGGTTTCAGGCGATGGCCTATTACCTTCACCAACGGTAATTATTTGCTTACTACATGCTAACATCGTTGAATTGTACATGTATTATAATACTTCTTGTCTGTTTGTGTTTAAATGTATGTGTTTCAGATAGACTAAGTAAATGAAATTTGATTGATGATTTTTACCACACTAAGCATAAGTTGTGTTGCAATTCATTAAAGAGTGAAAAGGAAAGCAGAGTTACATCCATGTTATAGTGAAGTCATAAACTTGCCTGAGTGCCTCATGTTTGTACATTGTAGATTGTGCTGTAATACTTAGGTTTTTAAATGCGTAGTGGGATATATACTAAATGCTACTTATATATTTGTAATAAAGTGAAACTAAACAATTGTATTATCTGCATGGTATAATTTGTTATCATTGTCGTTGCCCGGTGTTTGTAAATGGTTTAGTTTTGGTTCCAGCCATTTATATCATGTAAACAAAAATTGTAAATGTAACATTTAGGTACTTCAGACATATTTTTAATTTTTTAATTGATAAAAAATGAAAAAAATATGGAACGCTTCACGATTTTGCGTGTCATCCTTGCGCAAGTAAGACTTTGTAACAAACTCCAGTGCTGAAACAACATTTCCATTTGCCAAAACTGTGCACTTTATAATTCTTCGGTGAAAGTGCGTTGCACTGTGTACTATCTTCAACGCAGCAGGCGACCACGGCCACCGCGGTGATGTACGTAAGTAAGTACTGCATGCACTGTCCATAGAGATGCGTGTTATGAAAGCTTCCTGCGAGCGGAGGCCTTGTTTTAGCTTGCGAAAGATGCTCGACGAGATTAGATGCTCGACGAAACTGTTAGATTGTCTTTCTCGTAGACCCTACCAGTGAAATGTTTCCGATGTGGAAAGTAAAGCAAATAATCACCTTTTGGTTTCAGGATTGTTACCACACCATTATTACCTTGTGATTGTGCTGTAATACTTAAGTTTTTAAATGCGTAGTGGTATATATACTAAATGCTACTTATATATTTGTAATAAAGTGAAACTAAACAATTGTATTATCTGCATGGTATAATTTGTTATCATTGTCGTTGCCCGGTGTTTGTAAATGGTTTAGTTTTGGTTCCAGCCATTTATATCATGTAAACAAAAATTGTAAATGTAACATTTAGGTACTTCAGACATATTTTTAATTTTTTAATTGATAAAAAATGAAAAAAATATGGAACGCTTCACGATTTTGCGTGTCATCCTTGCGCAAGTAAGACTTTGTAACAAACTCCAGTGCTGAAACAATTTTGTGTAATTAACAAATACTCGTTGCACACAAATATTAGTGCTGGTTCTACTCTTACACACACACATTTCCATTTGCCAAAACTGTGCACTTTATAATTCTTCGGTGAAAGTGCGTTGCACTGTGTACTATCTTCAACGCAACAGGCGACCACGGCCACCGCGGTGATGTACGTAAGTAAGTACTGCATGCACTGTCCATAGAGATGCGTGTTATGAAAGCTTCCTGCGAGCGGAGGTCTTGTTTTAGCTTGCGAAAGATGCTCGACGAGATTAGATGCTCGACGAAACAGTTAGATTGTCTTTCTCGTAGACCCTACCAGTGAAATGTTTCCGATGTGGAAAGTAAAGCAAATAATCACCTTTTGGTTTCAGGCGATGGCCTATTACCTTCACCAACGGTAATTATTTGCTTACTACATGCTAACATCGTTGAATTGTACATGTATTATAATACTTCTTGTCTGTTTGTGTTTAAATGTTTGTGTTTCAGATAGACTAAGTAAATGAAATTTGATTGATGATTTTTACCACACTAAGCATAAGTTGTGTTGCAATTCATTAAAGAGTGAAAAGGAAAGCAGAGTTACATCCATGTTATAGTGAAGTCATAAACTTGCCTGAGTGCCTCATGTTTGTACATTGTAGATTGTGCTGTAATACTTAGGTTTTTAAATGCGTAGTGGGATATATACTAAATGCTACTTATATATTTGTAATAAAGTGAAACTAAACAATTGTATTATCTGCATGGTATAATTTGTTATCATTGTCGTTGCCCGGTGTTTGTAAATGGTTTAGTTTTGGTTCCAGCCATTTATATCATGTAAACAAAAATTGTAAATGTAACATTTAGGTACTTCAGACATATTTTTAATTTTTTAATTGATAAAAAATGAAAAAAATATGGAACGCTTCACGATTTTGCGTGTCATCCTTGCGCAAGTAAGACTTTGTAACAAACTCCAGTGCTGAAACAACATTTCCATTTGCCAAAACTGTGCACTTTATAATTCTTCGGTGAAAGTGCGTTGCACTGTGTACTATCTTCAACGCAGCAGGCGACCACGGCCACCGCGGTGATGTACGTAAGTAAGTACTGCATGCACTGTCCATAGAGATGCGTGTTATGAAAGCTTCCTGCGAGCGGAGGCCTTGTTTTAGCTTGCGAAAGATGCTCGACGAGATTAGATGCTCGACGAAACTGTTAGATTGTCTTTCTCGTAGACCCTACCAGTGAAATGTTTCCGATGTGGAAAGTAAAGCAAATAATCACCTTTTGGTTTCAGGATTGTTACCACACCATTATTACCTTGTGATTGTGCTGTAATACTTAAGTTTTTAAATGCGTAGTGGTATATATACTAAATGCTACTTATATATTTGTAATAAAGTGAAACTAAACAATTGTATTATCTGCATGGTATAATTTGTTATCATTGTCGTTGCCCGGTGTTTGTAAATGGTTTAGTTTTGGTTCCAGCCATTTATATCATGTAAACAAAAATTGTAAATGTAACATTTAGGTACTTCAGACATATTTTTAATTTTTTAATTGATAAAAAATGAAAAAAATATGGAACGCTTCACGATTTTGCGTGTCATCCTTGCGCAAGTAAGACTTTGTAACAAACTCCAGTGCTGAAACAATTTTGTGTAATTAACAAATACTCGTTGCACACAAATATTAGTGCTGGTTCTACTCTTACACACACACATTTCCATTTGCCAAAACTGTGCACTTTATAATTCTTCGGTGAAAGTGCGTTGCACTGTGTACTATCTTCAACGCAGCAGGCGACCACGGCCACCGCGGTGATGTACGTAAGTAAGTAATGCATGCACTGTCCATAGAGATGCGTGTTATGAAAGCTTCCTGCGAGCGGAGGTCTTGTTTTAGCTTGCGAAAGATGCTCGACGAGATTAGATGCTCGACGAAACAGTTAGATTGTCTTTCTCGTAGACCCTACCAGTGAAATGTTTCCGATGTGGAAAGTAAAGCAAATAATCACCTTTTGGTTTCAGGATTGTTACCACACCATTATTACCTTGTGATTGTGCTGTAATACTTAAGTTTTTAAATGCGTAGTGGTATATATACTAAATGCTACTTATATATTTGTAATAAAGTGAAACTAAACAATTGTATTATCTGCATGGTATAATTTGTTATCATTGTCGTTGCCCGGTGTTTGTAAATGGTTTAGTTTTGGTTCCAGCCATTTATATCATGTAAACAAAAATTGTAAATGTAACATTTAGGTACTTCAGACATATTTTTAATTTTTTAATTGATAAAAAATGAAAAAAATATGGAACGCTTCACGATTGTGCGTGTCATCCTTGCGCAAGTAAGACTTTGTAACAAACTCCAGTGCTGAAACAATTTTGTGTAATTAACAAATACTCGTTGCACACAAATATTAGTGCTGGTTCTACTCTTACACACACACATTTCCATTTGCCAAAACTGTGCACTTTATAATTCTTCGGTGAAAGTGCGTTGCACTGTGTACTATCTTCAACGCAACAGGCGACCACGGCCACCGCGGTGATGTACGTAAGTAAGTACTGCATGCACTGTCCATAGAGATGCGTGTTATGAAAGCTTCCTGCGAGCGGAGGTCTTGTTTTAGCTTGCGAAAGATGCTCGACGAGATTAGATGCTCGACGAAACAGTTAGATTGTCTTTCTCGTAGACCCTACCAGTGAAATGTTTCCGATGTGGAAAGTAAAGCAAATAATCACCTTTTGGTTTCAGGCGATGGCCTATTACCTTCACCAACGGTAATTATTTGCTTACTACATGCTAACATCGTTGAATTGTACATGTATTATAATACTTCTTGTCTGTTTGTGTTTAAATGTATGTGTTTCAGATAGACTAAGTAAATGAAATTTGATTGATGATTTTTACCACACTAAGCATAAGTTGTGTTGCAATTCATTAAAGAGTGAAAAGGAAAGCAGAGTTACATCCATGTTATAGTGAAGTCATAAACTTGCCTGAGTGCCTCATGTTTGTACATTGTAGATTGTGCTGTAATACTTAGGTTTTTAAATGCGTAGTGGGATATATACTAAATGCTACTTATATATTTGTAATAAAGTGAAACTAAACAATTGTATTATCTGCATGGTATAATTTGTTATCATTGTCGTTGCCCGGTGTTTGTAAATGGTTTAGTTTTGGTTCCAGCCATTTATATCATGTAAACAAAAATTGTAAATGTAACATTTAGGTACTTCAGACATATTTTTAATTTTTTAATTGATAAAAAATGAAAAAAATATGGAACGCTTCACGATTTTGCGTGTCATCCTTGCGCAAGTAAGACTTTGTAACAAACTCCAGTGCTGAAACAACATTTCCATTTGCCAAAACTGTGCACTTTATAATTCTTCGGTGAAAGTGCGTTGCACTGTGTACTATCTTCAACGCAGCAGGCGACCACGGCCACCGCGGTGATGTACGTAAGTAAGTACTGCATGCACTGTCCATAGAGATGCGTGTTATGAAAGCTTCCTGCGAGCGGAGGCCTTGTTTTAGCTTGCGAAAGATGCTCGACGAGATTAGATGCTCGACGAAACTGTTAGATTGTCTTTCTCGTAGACCCTACCAGTGAAATGTTTCCGATGTGGAAAGTAAAGCAAATAATCACCTTTTGGTTTCAGGATTGTTACCACACCATTATTACCTTGTGATTGTGCTGTAATACTTAAGTTTTTAAATGCGTAGTGGTATATATACTAAATGCTACTTATATATTTGTAATAAAGTGAAACTAAACAATTGTATTATCTGCATGGTATAATTTGTTATCATTGTCGTTGCCCGGTGTTTGTAAATGGTTTAGTTTTGGTTCCTGCCATTTATATCATGTAAACAAAAATTGTAAATGTAACATTTAGGTACTTCAGACATATTTTTAATTTTTTAATTGATAAAAAATGAAAAAAATATGGAACGCTTCACGATTTTGCGTGTCATCCTTGCGCAAGTAAGACTTTGTAACAAACTCCAGTGCTGAAACAATTTTGTGTAATTAACAAATACTCGTTGCACACAAATATTAGTGCTGGTTCTACTCTTACACACACACATTTCCATTTGCCAAAACTGTGCACTTTATAATTCTTCGGTGAAAGTGCGTTGCACTGTGTACTATCTTCAACGCAACAGGCGACCACGGCCACCGCGGTGATGTACGTAAGTAAGTACTGCATGCACTGTCCATAGAGATGCGTGTTATGAAAGCTTCCTGCGAGCGGAGGCCTTGTTTTAGCTTGCGAAAGATGCTCGACGAGATTAGATGCTCGACGAAACTGTTAGATTGTCTTTCTCGTAGACCCTACCAGTGAAATGTTTCCGATGTGGAAAGTAAAGCAAATAATCACCTTTTGGTTTCAGGATTGTTACCACACCATTATTACCTTGTGATTGTGCTGTAATACTTAAGTTTTTAAATGCGTAGTGGTATATATACTAAATGCTACTTATATATTTGTAATAAAGTGAAACTAAACAATTGTATTATCTGCATGGTATAATTTGTTATCATTGTCGTTGCCCGGTGTTTGTAAATGGTTTAGTTTTGGTTCCAGCCATTTATATCATGTAAACAAAAATTGTAAATGTAACATTTAGGTACTTCAGACATATTTTTAATTTTTTAATTGATAAAAAATGAAAAAAATATGGAACGCTTCACGATTTTGCGTGTCATCCTTGCGCAAGTAAGACTTTGTAACAAACTCCAGTGCTGAAACAATTTTGTGTAATTAACAAATACTCGTTGCACACAAATATTAGTGCTGGTTCTACTCTTACACACACACATTTCCATTTGCCAAAACTGTGCACTTTATAATTCTTCGGTGAAAGTGCGTTGCACTGTGTACTATCTTCAACGCAACAGGCGACCACGGCCACCGCGGTGATGTACGTAAGTAAGTACTGCATGCACTGTCCATAGAGATGCGTGTTATGAAAGCTTCCTGCGAGCGGAGGTCTTGTTTTAGCTTGCGAAAGATGCTCGACGAGATTAGATGCTCGACGAAACAGTTAGATTGTCTTTCTCGTAGACCCTACCAGTGAAATGTTTCCGATGTGGAAAGTAAAGCAAATAATCACCTTTTGGTTTCAGGCGATGGCCTATTACCTTCACCAACGGTAATTATTTGCTTACTACATGCTAACATCGTTGAATTGTACATGTATTATAATACTTCTTGTCTGTTTGTGTTTAAATGTTTGTGTTTCAGATAGACTAAGTAAATGAAATTTGATTGATGATTTTTACCACACTAAGCATAAGTTGTGTTGCAATTCATTAAAGAGTGAAAAGGAAAGCAGAGTTACATCCATGTTATAGTGAAGTCATAAACTTGCCTGAGTGCCTCATGTTTGTACATTGTAGATTGTGCTGTAATACTTAGGTTTTTAAATGCGTAGTGGGATATATACTAAATGCTACTTATATATTTGTAATAAAGTGAAACTAAACAATTGTATTATCTGCATGGTATAATTTGTTATCATTGTCGTTGCCCGGTGTTTGTAAATGGTTTAGTTTTGGTTCCAGCCATTTATATCATGTAAACAAAAATTGTAAATGTAACATTTAGGTACTTCAGACATATTTTTAATTTTTTAATTGATAAAAAATGAAAAAAATATGGAACGCTTCACGATTTTGCGTGTCATCCTTGCGCAAGTAAGACTTTGTAACAAACTCCAGTGCTGAAACAACATTTCCATTTGCCAAAACTGTGCACTTTATAATTCTTCGGTGAAAGTGCGTTGCACTGTGTACTATCTTCAACGCAGCAGGCGACCACGGCCACCGCGGTGATGTACGTAAGTAAGTACTGCATGCACTGTCCATAGAGATGCGTGTTATGAAAGCTTCCTGCGAGCGGAGGCCTTGTTTTAGCTTGCGAAAGATGCTCGACGAGATTAGATGCTCGACGAAACTGTTAGATTGTCTTTCTCGTAGACCCTACCAGTGAAATGTTTCCGATGTGGAAAGTAAAGCAAATAATCACCTTTTGGTTTCAGGATTGTTACCACACCATTATTACCTTGTGATTGTGCTGTAATACTTAAGTTTTTAAATGCGTAGTGGTATATATACTAAATGCTACTTATATATTTGTAATAAAGTGAAACTAAACAATTGTATTATCTGCATGGTATAATTTGTTATCATTGTCGTTGCCCGGTGTTTGTAAATGGTTTAGTTTTGGTTCCAGCCATTTATATCATGTAAACAAAAATTGTAAATGTAACATTTAGGTACTTCAGACATATTTTTAATTTTTTAATTGATAAAAAATGAAAAAAATATGGAACGCTTCACGATTTTGCGTGTCATCCTTGCGCAAGTAAGACTTTGTAACAAACTCCAGTGCTGAAACAATTTTGTGTAATTAACAAATACTCGTTGCACACAAATATTAGTGCTGGTTCTACTCTTACACACACACATTTCCATTTGCCAAAACTGTGCACTTTATAATTCTTCGGTGAAAGTGCGTTGCACTGTGTACTATCTTCAACGCAGCAGGCGACCACGGCCACCGCGGTGATGTACGTAAGTAAGTAATGCATGCACTGTCCATAGAGATGCGTGTTATGAAAGCTTCCTGCGAGCGGAGGTCTTGTTTTAGCTTGCGAAAGATGCTCGACGAGATTAGATGCTCGACGAAACAGTTAGATTGTCTTTCTCGTAGACCCTACCAGTGAAATGTTTCCGATGTGGAAAGTAAAGCAAATAATCACCTTTTGGTTTCAGGATTGTTACCACACCATTATTACCTTGTGATTGTGCTGTAATACTTAAGTTTTTAAATGCGTAGTGGTATATATACTAAATGCTACTTATATATTTGTAATAAAGTGAAACTAAACAATTGTATTATCTGCATGGTATAATTTGTTATCATTGTCGTTGCCCGGTGTTTGTAAATGGTTTAGTTTTGGTTCCAGCCATTTATATCATGTAAACAAAAATTGTAAATGTAACATTTAGGTACTTCAGACATATTTTTAATTTTTTAATTGATAAAAAATGAAAAAAATATGGAACGCTTCACGATTGTGCGTGTCATCCTTGCGCAAGTAAGACTTTGTAACAAACTCCAGTGCTGAAACAATTTTGTGTAATTAACAAATACTCGTTGCACACAAATATTAGTGCTGGTTCTACTCTTACACACACACATTTCCATTTGCCAAAACTGTGCACTTTATAATTCTTCGGTGAAAGTGCGTTGCACTGTGTACTATCTTCAACGCAACAGGCGACCACGGCCACCGCGGTGATGTACGTAAGTAAGTACTGCATGCACTGTCCATAGAGATGCGTGTTATGAAAGCTTCCTGCGAGCGGAGGTCTTGTTTTAGCTTGCGAAAGATGCTCGACGAGATTAGATGCTCGACGAAACAGTTAGATTGTCTTTCTCGTAGACCCTACCAGTGAAATGTTTCCGATGTGGAAAGTAAAGCAAATAATCACCTTTTGGTTTCAGGCGATGGCCTATTACCTTCACCAACGGTAATTATTTGCTTACTACATGCTAACATCGTTGAATTGTACATGTATTATAATACTTCTTGTCTGTTTGTGTTTAAATGTATGTGTTTCAGATAGACTAAGTAAATGAAATTTGATTGATGATTTTTACCACACTAAGCATAAGTTGTGTTGCAATTCATTAAAGAGTGAAAAGGAAAGCAGAGTTACATCCATGTTATAGTGAAGTCATAAACTTGCCTGAGTGCCTCATGTTTGTACATTGTAGATTGTGCTGTAATACTTAGGTTTTTAAATGCGTAGTGGGATATATACTAAATGCTACTTATATATTTGTAATAAAGTGAAACTAAACAATTGTATTATCTGCATGGTATAATTTGTTATCATTGTCGTTGCCCGGTGTTTGTAAATGGTTTAGTTTTGGTTCCAGCCATTTATATCATGTAAACAAAAATTGTAAATGTAACATTTAGGTACTTCAGACATATTTTTAATTTTTTAATTGATAAAAAATGAAAAAAATATGGAACGCTTCACGATTTTGCGTGTCATCCTTGCGCAAGTAAGACTTTGTAACAAACTCCAGTGCTGAAACAACATTTCCATTTGCCAAAACTGTGCACTTTATAATTCTTCGGTGAAAGTGCGTTGCACTGTGTACTATCTTCAACGCAACAGGCGACCACGGCCACCGCGGTGATGTACGTAAGTAAGTACTGCATGCACTGTCCATAGAGATGCGTGTTATGAAAGCTTCCTGCGAGCGGAGGTCTTGTTTTAGCTTGCGAAAGATGCTCGACGAGATTAGATGCTCGACGAAACAGTTAGATTGTCTTTCTCGTAGACCCTACCAGTGAAATGTTTCCGATGTGGAAAGTAAAGCAAATAATCACCTTTTGGTTTCAGGCGATGGCCTATTACCTTCACCAACGGTAATTATTTGCTTACTACATGCTAACATCGTTGAATTGTACATGTATTATAATACTTCTTGTCTGTTTGTGTTTAAATGTTTGTGTTTCAGATAGACTAAGTAAATGAAATTTGATTGATGATTTTTACCACACTAAGCATAAGTTGTGTTGCAATTCATTAAAGAGTGAAAAGGAAAGCAGAGTTACATCCATGTTATAGTGAAGTCATAAACTTGCCTGAGTGCCTCATGTTTGTACATTGTAGATTGTGCTGTAATACTTAGGTTTTTAAATGCGTAGTGGGATATATACTAAATGCTACTTATATATTTGTAATAAAGTGAAACTAAACAATTGTATTATCTGCATGGTATAATTTGTTATCATTGTCGTTGCCCGGTGTTTGTAAATGGTTTAGTTTTGGTTCCAGCCATTTATATCATGTAAACAAAAATTGTAAATGTAACATTTAGGTACTTCAGACATATTTTTAATTTTTTAATTGATAAAAAATGAAAAAAATATGGAACGCTTCACGATTTTGCGTGTCATCCTTGCGCAAGTAAGACTTTGTAACAAACTCCAGTGCTGAAACAACATTTCCATTTGCCAAAACTGTGCACTTTATAATTCTTCGGTGAAAGTGCGTTGCACTGTGTACTATCTTCAACGCAGCAGGCGACCACGGCCACCGCGGTGATGTACGTAAGTAAGTACTGCATGCACTGTCCATAGAGATGCGTGTTATGAAAGCTTCCTGCGAGCGGAGGCCTTGTTTTAGCTTGCGAAAGATGCTCGACGAGATTAGATGCTCGACGAAACTGTTAGATTGTCTTTCTCGTAGACCCTACCAGTGAAATGTTTCCGATGTGGAAAGTAAAGCAAATAATCACCTTTTGGTTTCAGGATTGTTACCACACCATTATTACCTTGTGATTGTGCTTAAATACTTAAGTTTTTAAATGCGTAGTGGTATATATACTAAATGCTACTTATATATTTGTAATAAAGTGAAACTAAACAATTGTATTATCTGCATGGTATAATTTGTTATCATTGTCGTTGCCCGGTGTTTGTAAATGGTTTAGTTTTGGTTCCAGCCATTTATATCATGTAAACAAAAATTGTAAATGTAACATTTAGGTACTTCAGACATATTTTTAATTTTTTAATTGATAAAAAATGAAAAAAATATGGAACGCTTCACGATTTTGCGTGTCATCCTTGCGCAAGTAAGACTTTGTAACAAACTCCAGTGCTGAAACAATTTTGTGTAATTAACAAATACTCGTTGCACACAAATATTAGTGCTGGTTCTACTCTTACACACACACATTTCCATTTGCCAAAACTGTGCACTTTATAATTCTTCGGTGAAAGTGCGTTGCACTGTGTACTATCTTCAACGCAGCAGGCGACCACGGCCACCGCGGTGATGTACGTAAGTAAGTAATGCATGCACTGTCCATAGAGATGCGTGTTATGAAAGCTTCCTGCGAGCGGAGGTCTTGTTTTAGCTTGCGAAAGATGCTCGACGAGATTAGATGCTCGACGAAACAGTTAGATTGTCTTTCTCGTAGACCCTACCAGTGAAATGTTTCCGATGTGGAAAGTAAAGCAAATAATCACCTTTTGGTTTCAGGCGATGGCCTATTACCTTCACCAACGGTAATTATTTGCTTACTACATGCTAACATCGTTGAATTGTACATGTATTATAATACTTCTTGTCTGTTTGTGTTTAAATGTTTGTGTTTCAGATAGACTAAGTAAATGAAATTTGATTGATGATTTTTACCACACTAAGCATAAGTTGTGTTGCAATTCATTAAAGAGTGAAAAGGAAAGCAGAGTTACATCCATGTTATAGTGAAGTCATAAACTTGCCTGAGTGCCTCATGTTTGTACATTGTAGATTGTGCTGTAATACTTAGGTTTTTAAATGCGTAGTGGGATATATACTAAATGCTACTTATATATTTGTAATAAAGTGAAACTAAACAATTGTATTATCTGCATGGTATAATTTGTTATCATTGTCGTTGCCCGGTGTTTGTAAATGGTTTAGTTTTGGTTCCAGCCATTTATATCATGTAAACAAAAATTGTAAATGTAACATTTAGGTACTTCAGACATATTTTTAATTTTTTAATTGATAAAAAATGAAAAAAATATGGAACGCTTCACGATTTTGCGTGTCATCCTTGCGCAAGTAAGACTTTGTAACAAACTCCAGTGCTGAAACAACATTTCCATTTGCCAAAACTGTGCACTTTATAATTCTTCGGTGAAAGTGCGTTGCACTGTGTACTATCTTCAACGCAGCAGGCGACCACGGCCACCGCGGTGATGTACGTAAGTAAGTACTGCATGCACTGTCCATAGAGATGCGTGTTATGAAAGCTTCCTGCGAGCGGAGGCCTTGTTTTAGCTTGCGAAAGATGCTCGACGAGATTAGATGCTCGACGAAACTGTTAGATTGTCTTTCTCGTAGACCCTACCAGTGAAATGTTTCCGATGTGGAAAGTAAAGCAAATAATCACCTTTTGGTTTCAGGATTGTTACCACACCATTATTACCTTGTGATTGTGCTGTAATACTTAAGTTTTTAAATGCGTAGTGGTATATATACTAAATGCTACTTATATATTTGTAATAAAGTGAAACTAAACAATTGTATTATCTGCATGGTATAATTTGTTATCATTGTCGTTGCCCGGTGTTTGTAAATGGTTTAGTTTTGGTTCCAGCCATTTATATCATGTAAACAAAAATTGTAAATGTAACATTTAGGTACTTCAGACATATTTTTAATTTTTTAATTGATAAAAAATGAAAAAAATATGGAACGCTTCACGATTTTGCGTGTCATCCTTGCGCAAGTAAGACTTTGTAACAAACTCCAGTGCTGAAACAATTTTGTGTAATTAACAAATACTCGTTGCACACAAATATTAGTGCTGGTTCTACTCTTACACACACACATTTCCATTTGCCAAAACTGTGCACTTTATAATTCTTCGGTGAAAGTGCGTTGCACTGTGTACTATCTTCAACGCAGCAGGCGACCACGGCCACCGCGGTGATGTACGTAAGTAAGTAATGCATGCACTGTCCATAGAGATGCGTGTTATGAAAGCTTCCTGCGAGCGGAGGTCTTGTTTTAGCTTGCGAAAGATGCTCGACGAGATTAGATGCTCGACGAAACAGTTAGATTGTCTTTCTCGTAGACCCTACCAGTGAAATGTTTCCGATGTGGAAAGTAAAGCAAATAATCACCTTTTGGTTTCAGGATTGTTACCACACCATTATTACCTTGTGATTGTGCTGTAATACTTAAGTTTTTAAATGCGTAGTGGTATATATACTAAATGCTACTTATATATTTGTAATAAAGTGAAACTAAACAATTGTATTATCTGCATGGTATAATTTGTTATCATTGTCGTTGCCCGGTGTTTGTAAATGGTTTAGTTTTGGTTCCAGCCATTTATATCATGTAAACAAAAATTGTAAATGTAACATTTAGGTACTTCAGACATATTTTTAATTTTTTAATTGATAAAAAATGAAAAAAATATGGAACGCTTCACGATTTTGCGTGTCATCCTTGCGCAAGTAAGACTTTGTAACAAACTCCAGTGCTGAAACAATTTTGTGTAATTAACAAATACTCGTTGCACACAAATATTAGTGCTGGTTCTACTCTTACACACACACATTTCCATTTGCCAAAACTGTGCACTTTATAATTCTTCGGTGAAAGTGCGTTGCACTGTGTACTATCTTCAACGCAGCAGGCGACCACGGCCACCGCGGTGATGTACGTAAGTAAGTAATGCATGCACTGTCCATAGAGATGCGTGTTATGAAAGCTTCCTGCGAGCGGAGGTCTTGTTTTAGCTTGCGAAAGATGCTCGACGAGATTAGATGCTCGACGAAACAGTTAGATTGTCTTTCTCGTAGACCCTACCAGTGAAATGTTTCCGATGTGGAAAGTAAAGCAAATAATCACCTTTTGGTTTCAGGATTGTTACCACACCATTATAACCTTGTGATTGTGCTGTAATACTTAAGTTTTTAAATGCGTAGTGGTATATATACTAAATGCTACTTATATATTTGTAATAAAGTGAAACTAAACAATTGTATTATCTGCATGGTATAATTTGTTATCATTGTCGTTGCCCGGTGTTTGTAAATGGTTTAGTTTTGGTTCCAGCCATTTATATCATGTAAACAAAAATTGTAAATGTAACATTTAGGTACTTCAGACATATTTTTAATTTTTTAATTGATAAAAAATGAAAAAAATATGGAACGCTTCACGATTGTGCGTGTCATCCTTGCGCAAGTAAGACTTTGTAACAAACTCCAGTGCTGAAACAATTTTGTGTAATTAACAAATACTCGTTGCACACAAATATTAGTGCTGGTTCTACTCTTACACACACACATTTCCATTTGCCAAAACTGTGCACTTTATAATTCTTCGGTGAAAGTGCGTTGCACTGTGTACTATCTTCAACGCAACAGGCGACCACGGCCACCGCGGTGATGTACGTAAGTAAGTACTGCATGCACTGTCCATAGAGATGCGTGTTATGAAAGCTTCCTGCGAGCGGAGGTCTTGTTTTAGCTTGCGAAAGATGCTCGACGAGATTAGATGCTCGACGAAACAGTTAGATTGTCTTTCTCGTAGACCCTACCAGTGAAATGTTTCCGATGTGGAAAGTAAAGCAAATAATCACCTTTTGGTTTCAGGCGATGGCCTATTACCTTCACCAACGGTAATTATTTGCTTACTACATGCTAACATCGTTGAATTGTACATGTATTATAATACTTCTTGTCTGTTTGTGTTTAAATGTATGTGTTTCAGATAGACTAAGTAAATGAAATTTGATTGATGATTTTTACCACACTAAGCATAAGTTGTGTTGCAATTCATTAAAGAGTGAAAAGGAAAGCAGAGTTACATCCATGTTATAGTGAAGTCATAAACTTGCCTGAGTGCCTCATGTTTGTACATTGTAGATTGTGCTGTAATACTTAGGTTTTTAAATGCGTAGTGGGATATATACTAAATGCTACTTATATATTTGTAATAAAGTGAAACTAAACAATTGTATTATCTGCATGGTATAATTTGTTATCATTGTCGTTGCCCGGTGTTTGTAAATGGTTTAGTTTTGGTTCCAGCCATTTATATCATGTAAACAAAAATTGTAAATGTAACATTTAGGTACTTCAGACATATTTTTAATTTTTTAATTGATAAAAAATGAAAAAAATATGGAACGCTTCACGATTTTGCGTGTCATCCTTGCGCAAGTAAGACTTTGTAACAAACTCCAGTGCTGAAACAACATTTCCATTTGCCAAAACTGTGCACTTTATAATTCTTCGGTGAAAGTGCGTTGCACTGTGTACTATCTTCAACGCAACAGGCGACCACGGCCACCGCGGTGATGTACGTAAGTAAGTACTGCATGCACTGTCCATAGAGATGCGTGTTATGAAAGCTTCCTGCGAGCGGAGGTCTTGTTTTAGCTTGCGAAAGATGCTCGACGAGATTAGATGCTCGACGAAACAGTTAGATTGTCTTTCTCGTAGACCCTACCAGTGAAATGTTTCCGATGTGGAAAGTAAAGCAAATAATCACCTTTTGGTTTCAGGATTGTTACCACACCATTATTACCTTGTGATTGTGCTGTAATACTTAAGTTTTTAAATGCGTAGTGGTATATATACTAAATGCTACTTATATATTTGTAATAAAGTGAAACTAAACAATTGTATTATCTGCATGGTATAATTTGTTATCATTGTCGTTGCCCGGTGTTTGTAAATGGTTTAGTTTTGGTTCCAGCCATTTATATCATGTAAACAAAAATTGTAAATGTAACATTTAGGTACTTCAGACATATTTTTAATTTTTTAATTGATAAAAAATGAAAAAAATATGGAACGCTTCACGATTTTGCGTGTCATCCTTGCGCAAGTAAGACTTTGTAACAAACTCCAGTGCTGAAACAATTTTGTGTAATTAACAAATACTCGTTGCACACAAATATTAGTGCTGGTTCTACTCTTACACACACACATTTCCATTTGCCAAAACTGTGCACTTTATAATTCTTCGGTGAAAGTGCGTTGCACTGTGTACTATCTTCAACGCAGCAGGCGACCACGGCCACCGCGGTGATGTACGTAAGTAAGTAATGCATGCACTGTCCATAGAGATGCGTGTTATGAAAGCTTCCTGCGAGCGGAGGTCTTGTTTTAGCTTGCGAAAGATGCTCGACGAGATTAGATGCTCGACGAAACAGTTAGATTGTCTTTCTCGTAGACCCTACCAGTGAAATGTTTCCGATGTGGAAAGTAAAGCAAATAATCACCTTTTGGTTTCAGGCGATGGCCTATTACCTTCACCAACGGTAATTATTTGCTTACTACATGCTAACATCGTTGAATTGTACATGTATTATAATACTTCTTGTCTGTTTGTGTTTAAATGTATGTGTTTCAGATAGACTAAGTAAATGAAACTTGATTGATGATTGTTACCACACTAAGCATAAGTTGTGTTGCAATTCATTAAAGAGTGAAAAGGAAAGCAGAGTTACATCCATGTTATAGTGAAGTCATAAACTGGCCTGAGTGCCTCATGTTTGTACATTGTAGATTGTGCTGTAATACTTAGGTTTTTAAATGCGTAGTGGTATATATACTAAATGCTACTTATATATTTGTAATAAAGTGAAACTAAACAATTGTATTATCTGCATGGTATAATTTGTTATCATTGTCGTTGCCCGGTGTTTGTAAATGGTTTAGTTTTGGTTCCAGCCATTTATATCATGTAAACAAAAATTGTAAATGTAACATTTAGGTACTTCAGACATAATTTTAATTTTTTAATTGATAAAAAATGAAAAAAATATGGAACGCTTCACGATTTTGCGTGTCATCCTTGCGCAAGTAAGACTTTGTAACAAACTCCAGTGCTGAAACAACATTTCCATTTGCCAAAACTGTGCACTTTATAATTCTTCGGTGAAAGTGCGTTGCACTGTGTACTATCTTCAACGCAGCAGGCGACCACGGCCACCGCGGTGATGTACGTAAGTAAGTACTGCATGCACTGTCCATAGAGATGCGTGTTATGAAAGCTTCCTGCGAGCGGAGGCCTTGTTTTAGCTTGCGAAAGATGCTCGACGAGATTAGATGCTCGACGAAACTGTTAGATTGTCTTTCTCGTAGACCCTACCAGTGAAATGTTTCCGATGTGGAAAGTAAAGCAAATAATCACCTTTTGGTTTCAGGATTGTTACCACACCATTATTACCTTGTGATTGTGCTGTAATACTTAAGTTTTTAAATGCGTAGTGGTATATATACTAAATGCTACTTATATATTTGTAATAAAGTGAAACTAAACAATTGTATTATCTGCATGGTATAATTTGTTATCATTGTCGTTGCCCGGTGTTTGTAAATGGTTTAGTTTTGGTTCCAGCCATTTATATCATGTAAACAAAAATTGTAAATGTAACATTTAGGTACTTCAGACATATTTTTAATTTTTTAATTGATAAAAAATGAAAAAAATATGGAACGCTTCACGATTTTGCGTGTCATCCTTGCGCAAGTAAGACTTTGTAACAAACTCCAGTGCTGAAACAATTTTTAGTAATTAACAAATACTCGTTGCACACAAATATTAGTGCTGGTTCTACTCTTACACACACACATTTCCATTTGCCAAAACTGTGCACTTTATAATTCTTCGGTGAAAGTGCGTTGCACTGTGTACTATCTTCAACGCAGCAGGCGACCACGGCCACCGCGGTGATGTACGTAAGTAAGTAATGCATGCACTGTCCATAGAGATGCGTGTTATGAAAGCTTCCTGCGAGCGGAGGTCTTGTTTTAGCTTGCGAAAGATGCTCGACGAGATTAGATGCTCGACGAAACAGTTAGATTGTCTTTCTCGTAGACCCTACCAGTGAAATGTTTCCGATGTGGAAAGTAAAGCAAATAATCACCTTTTGGTTTCAGGCGATGGCCTATTACCTTCACCAACGGTAATTATTTGCTTACTACATGCTAACATCGTTGAATTGTACATGTATTATAATACTTCTTGTCTGTTTGTGTTTAAATGTATGTGTTTCAGATAGACTAAGTAAATGAAACTTGATTGATGATTGTTACCACACTAAGCATAAGTTGTGTTGCAATTCATTAAAGAGTGAAAAGGAAAGCAGAGTTACATCCATGTTATAGTGAAGTCATAAACTGGCCTGAGTGCCTCATGTTTGTACATTGTAGATTGTGCTGTAATACTTAGGTTTTTAAATGCGTAGTGGTATATATACTAAATGCTACTTATATATTTGTAATAAAGTGAAACTAAACAATTGTATTATCTGCATGGTATAATTTGTTATCATTGTCGTTGCCCGGTGTTTGTAAATGGTTTAGTTTTGGTTCCAGCCATTTATATCATGTAAACAAAAATTGTAAATGTAACATTTAGGTACTTCAGACATAATTTTAATTTTTTAATTGATAAAAAATGAAAAAAATATGGAACGCTTCACGATTTTGCGTGTCATCCTTGCGCAAGTAAGACTTTGTAACAAACTCCAGTGCTGAAACAACATTTCCATTTGCCAAAACTGTGCACTTTATAATTCTTCGGTGAAAGTGCGTTGCACTGTGTACTATCTTCAACGCAGCAGGCGACCACGGCCACCGCGGTGATGTACGTAAGTAAGTACTGCATGCACTGTCCATAGAGATGCGTGTTATGAAAGCTTCCTGCGAGCGGAGGCCTTGTTTTAGCTTGCGAAAGATGCTCGACGAGATTAGATGCTCGACGAAACTGTTAGATTGTCTTTCTCGTAGACCCTACCAGTGAAATGTTTCCGATGTGGAAAGTAAAGCAAATAATCACCTTTTGGTTTCAGGATTGTTACCACACCATTATTACCTTGTGATTGTGCTGTAATACTTAAGTTTTTAAATGCGTAGTGGTATATATACTAAATGCTACTTATATATTTGTAATAAAGTGCAACTAAACAATTTTATTATCTGCATGGTATAATTTGTTATCATTGTCGTTGCCCGGTGTTTGTAAATGGTTTAGTTTTGGTTCCAGCCATTTATATCATGTAAACAAAAATTGTAAATGTAACATTTAGGTACTTCAGACATATTTTTAATTTTGTAATTGATAAAAAATGAAAAAAATATGGAACGCTTCACGATTTTGCGTGTCATCCTTGCGCAAGTAAGACTTTGTAACAAACTCCAGTGCTGAAACAATTTTGTGTAATTAACAAATACTCGTTGCACACAAATATTAGTGCTGGTTCTACTCTTACACACACACATTTCCATTTGCCAAAACTGTGCACTTTATAATTCTTCGGTGAAAGTGCGTTGCACTGTGTACTATCTTCAACGCAGCAGGCGACCACGGCCACCGCGGTGATGTACGTAAGTAAGTAATGCATGCACTGTCCATAGAGATGCGTGTTATGAAAGCTTCCTGCGAGCGGAGGTCTTGTTTTAGCTTGCGAAAGATGCTCGACGAGATTAGATGCTCGACGAAACAGTTAGATTGTCTTTCTCGTAGACCCTACCAGTGAAATGTTTCCGATGTGGAAAGTAAAGCAAATAATCACCTTTTGGTTTCAGGCGATGGCCTATTACCTTCACCAACGGTAATTATTTGCTTACTACATGCTAACATCGTTGAATTGTACATGTATTATAATACTTCTTGTCTGTTTGTGTTTAAATGTATGTGTTTCAGATAGACTAAGTAAATGAAACTTGATTGATGATTGTTACCACACTAAGCATAAGTTGTGTTGCAATTCATTAAAGAGTGAAAAGGAAAGCAGAGTTACATCCATGTTATAGTGAAGTCATAAACTGGCCTGAGTGCCTCATGTTTGTACATTGTAGATTGTGCTGTAATACTTAGGTTTTTAAATGCGTAGTGGTATATATACTAAATGCTACTTATATATTTGTAATAAAGTGAAACTAAACAATTGTATTATCTGCATGGTATAATTTGTTATCATTGTCGTTGCCCGGTGTTTGTAAATGGTTTAGTTTTGGTTCCAGCCATTTATAACATGTAAACAAAAATTGTAAATGTAACATTTAGGTACTTCAGACATATTTTTAATTTTTTAATTGATACAAAATGAAAAAAATATGGAACGCTTCACGATTTTGCGTGTCATCCTTGCGCAAGTAAGACTTTGTAACAAACTCCAGTGCTGAAACAACATTTCCATTTGCCAAAACTGTGCACTTTATAATTCTTCGGTGAAAGTGCGTTGCACTGTGTACTATCTTCAACGCAGCAGGCGACCACGGCCACCGCGGTGATGTACGTAAGTAAGTACTGCATGCACTGTCCATAGAGATGCGTGTTATGAAAGCTTCCTGCGAGCGGAGGCCTTGTTTTAGCTTGCGAAAGATGCTCGACGAGATTAGATGCTCGACGAAACTGTTAGATTGTCTTTCTCGTAGACCCTACCAGTGAAATGTTTCCGATGTGGAAAGTAAAGCAAATAATCACCTTTTGGTTTCAGGATTGTTACCACACCATTATTACCTTGTGATTGTGCTGTAATACTTAAGTTTTTAAATGCGTAGTGGTATATATACTAAATGCTACTTATATATTTGTAATAAAGTGCAACTAAACAATTGTATTATCTGCATGGTATAATTTGTTATCATTGTCGTTGCCCGGTGTTTGTAAATGGTTTAGTTTTGGTTCCAGCCATTTATATCATGTAAACAAAAATTGTAAATGTAACATTTAGGTACTTCAGACATATTTTTAATTTTGTAATTGATAAAAAATGAAAAAAATATGGAACGCTTCACGATTTTGCGTGTCATCCTTGCGCAAGTAAGACTTTGTAACAAACTCCAGTGCTGAAACAATTTTGTGTAATTAACAAATACTCGTTGCACACAAATATTAGTGCTGGTTCTACTCTTACACACACACATTTCCATTTGCCAAAACTGTGCACTTTATAATTCTTCGGTGAAAGTGCGTTGCACTGTGTACTATCTTCAACGCAGCAGGCGACCACGGCCACCGCGGTGATGTACGTAAGTAAGTAATGCATGCACTGTCCATAGAGATGCGTGTTATGAAAGCTTCCTGCGAGCGGAGGTCTTGTTTTAGCTTGCGAAAGATGCTCGACGAGATTAGATGCTCGACGAAACAGTTAGATTGTCTTTCTCGTAGACCCTACCAGTGAAATGTTTCCGATGTGGAAAGTAAAGCAAATAATCACCTTTTGGTTTCAGGCGATGGCCTATTACCTTCACCAACGGTAATTATTTGCTTACTACATGCTAACATCGTTGAATTGTACATGTATTATAATACTTCTTGTCTGTTTGTGTTTAAATGTATGTGTTTCAGATAGACTAAGTAAATGAAACTTGATTGATGATTGTTACCACACTAAGCATAAGTTGTGTTGCAATTCATTAAAGAGTGAAAAGGAAAGCAGAGTTACATCCATGTTATAGTGAAGTCATAAACTGGCCTGAGTGCCTCATGTTTGTACATTGTAGATTGTGCTGTAATACTTAGGTTTTTAAATGCGTAGTGGTATATATACTAAATGCTACTTATATATTTGTAATAAAGTGAAACTAAACAATTGTATTATCTGCATGGTATAATTTGTTATCATTGTCGTTGCCCGGTGTTTGTAAATGGTTTAGTTTTGGTTCCAGCCATTTATAACATGTAAACAAAAATTGTAAATGTAACATTTAGGTACTTCAGACATATTTTTAATTTTTTAATTGATACAAAATGAAAAAAATATGGAACGCTTCACGATTTTGCGTGTCATCCTTGCGCAAGTAAGACTTTGTAACAAACTCCAGTGCTGAAACAACATTTCCATTTGCCAAAACTGTGCACTTTATAATTCTTCGGTGAAAGTGCGTTGCACTGTGTACTATCTTCAACGCAGCAGGCGACCACGGCCACCGCGGTGATGTACGTAAGTAAGTACTGCATGCACTGTCCATAGAGATGCGTGTTATGAAAGCTTCCTGCGAGCGGAGGCCTTGTTTTAGCTTGCGAAAGATGCTCGACGAGATTAGATGCTCGACGAAACTGTTAGATTGTCTTTCTCGTAGACCCTACCAGTGAAATGTTTCCGATGTGGAAAGTAAAGCAAATAATCACCTTTTGGTTTCAGGATTGTTACCACACCATTATTACCTTGTGATTGTGCTGTAATACTTAAGTTTTTAAATGCGTAGTGGTATATATACTAAATGCTACTTATATATTTGTAATAAAGTGCAACTAAACAATTGTATTATCTGCATGGTATAATTTGTTATCATTGTCGTTGCCCGGTGTTTGTAAATGGTTTAGTTTTGGTTCCAGCCATTTATATCATGTAAACAAAAATTGTAAATGTAACATTTAGGTACTTCAGACATATTTTTAATTTTGTAATTGATAAAAAATGAAAAAAATATGGAACGCTTCACGATTTTGCGTGTCATCCTTGCGCAAGTAAGACTTTGTAACAAACTCCAGTGCTGAAACAATTTTGTGTAATTAACAAATACTCGTTGCACACAAATATTAGTGCTGGTTCTACTCTTACACACACACATTTCCATTTGCCAAAACTGTGCACTTTATAATTCTTCGGTGAAAGTGCGTTGCACTGTGTACTATCTTCAACGCAGCAGGCGACCACGGCCACCGCGGTGATGTACGTAAGTAAGTACTGCATGCACTGTCCATAGAGATGCGTGTTATGAAAGCTTCCTGCGAGCGGAGGTCTTGTTTTAGCTTGCGAAAGATGCTCGACGAGATTAGATGCTCGACGAAACAGTTAGATTGTCTTTCTCGTAGACCCTACCAGTGAAATGTTTCCGATGTGGAAAGTAAAGCAAATAATCACCTTTTGGTTTCAGGCGATGGCCTATTACCTTCACCAACGGTAATTATTTGCTTACTACATGCTAACATCGTTGAATTGTACATGTATTATAATACTTCTTGTCTGTTTGTGTTTAAATGTATGTGTTTCAGATAGACTAAGTAAATGAAACTTGATTGATGATTGTTACCACACTAAGCATAAGTTGTGTTGCAATTCATTAAAGAGTGAAAAGGAAAGCAGAGTTACATCCATGTTATAGTGAAGTCATAAACTGGCCTGAGTGCCTCATGTTTGTACATTGTAGATTGTGCTGTAATACTTAGGTTTTTAAATGCGTAGTGGTATATATACTAAATGCTACTTATATATTTGTAATAAAGTGAAACTAAACAATTGTATTATCTGCATGGTATAATTTGTTATCATTGTCGTTGCCCGGTGTTTGTAAATGGTTTAGTTTTGGTTCCAGCCATTTATAACATGTAAACAAAAATTGTAAATGTAACATTTAGGTACTTCAGACATATTTTTAATTTTTTAATTGATAAAAAATGAAAAAAATATGGAACGCTTCACGATTTTGCCATAATGAAAACTTTAGGGTCGATTTGGACAAAAAATCACTGCACTGATAATACGCGTACGCTCGGGACCCTTATCAGAATGTTTACTTAGCCGCTGGGTCGAGTCGCTCCATTATATAAGAGGTATTTCCTTTAGCAATGCTAGCGTACATTC
Organism: Echinarachnius parma; assembly: GCA_037951105.1. Classification (NCBI taxonomy): domain Eukaryota; kingdom Metazoa; phylum Echinodermata; class Echinoidea; order Clypeasteroida; family Echinarachniidae; genus Echinarachnius; species Echinarachnius parma. The sequence continues at coordinate 92,054 of JBAMJV010000810.1, forward strand.
GATCCCTCTCATTGACTCAAACGTGATAGCTACACTATACATGTGGGAAAAGTAAATCACCAAGGGCAAGTTAATACATGGTTAACTGGTTAATGTACATAAGTCAATTAACGATTAGTCTTGATTGTGTTAACATAATCATGTTTAACAGACGAGTGTACTATATCTATGGTACAAACTTTAACATGTAAAGGCCAATTATTGTCAGCTGACAATCCCTCACAAGCAACGGTTCCTATGCACTGCACACGTACATCGCGATACACCGCATCGCATCGCACTGTCGCACTGTGCCCCATTCAAAAATGGAATCGCCATGCACGATCTTCTTTTAAGAGCATGGTCCCGATTGAACAAAACTTTTCAAAACAAAAAGGCAGCGGTGTTATTTGACCAATAGCACTGATTTTTACATCAGTGGTTAGCTTGCATTCTACTCTTTTCAGATCTGTTCGCCCCAATTTGATACGATAATGCGTTCGGATTATATGGCTCTTTGTGTGCGGCCTGTAGTGCATGATCTTCAAAATATCGTGCATTTCCCATAGGCTCGTGACTCGAAACGTGAATGCGTAACAGATTTTAACCTAAAAAGGCAGCGAGATTACCAGGCGTCTTGCAATAAATGTTACATTATATGATAGAAGGGAATGTCAGCTTTCAAATGCGACTCGCCCCAATTTAATACATGAATGTTAACTAAAGTTATCGTCAAAACAATGCGACAATGTCATAATTTGAAACAGGAAATTACGTGTTGTAGCGACGTACGCGTATGCACACACGCTTTCACGGCGTTTAATGTCCAAGAGTTTTCATTATGTGTCATCCTTGCGCAAGTAAGACTTTGTAACAAACTCCAGTGCTGAAACAACATTTCCATTTGCCAAAACTGTGCACTTTATAATTCTTCGGTGAAAGTGCGTTGCACTGTGTACTATCTTCAACGCAGCAGGCGACCACGGCCACCGCGGTGATGTACGTAAGTAAGTACTGCATGCACTGTCCATAGAGATGCGTGTTATGAAAGCTTCCTGCGAGCGGAGGCCTTGTTTTAGCTTGCGAAAGATGCTCGACGAGATTAGATGCTCGACGAAACTGTTAGATTGTCTTTCTCGTAGACCCTACCAGTGAAATGTTTCCGATGTGGAAAGTAAAGCAAATAATCACCTTTTGGTTTCAGGATTGTTACCACACCATTATTACCTTGTGATTGTGCTGTAATACTTAAGTTTTTAAATGCGTAGTGGTATATATACTAAATGCTACTTATATATTTGTAATAAAGTGAAACTAAACAATTGTATTATCTGCATGGTATAATTTGTTATCATTGTCGTTGCCCGGTGTTTGTAAATGGTTTAGTTTTGGTTCCAGCCATTTATATCATGTAAACAAAAATTGTAAATGTAACATTTAGGTACTTCAGACATATTTTTAATTTTTTAATTGATAAAAAATGAAAAAAATATGGAACGCTTCACGATTTTGCGTGTCATCCTTGCGCAAGTAAGACTTTGTAACAAACTCCAGTGCTGAAACAATTTTGTGTAATTAACAAATACTCGTTGCACACAAATATTAGTGCTGGTTCTACTCTTACACACACACATTTCCATTTGCCAAAACTGTGCACTTTATAATTCTTCGGTGAAAGTGCGTTGCACTGTGTACTATCTTCAACGCAGCAGGCGACCACGGCCACCGCGGTGATGTACGTAAGTAAGTAATGCATGCACTGTCCATAGAGATGCGTGTTATGAAAGCTTCCTGCGAGCGGAGGTCTTGTTTTAGCTTGCGAAAGATGCTCGACGAGATTAGATGCTCGACGAAACAGTTAGATTGTCTTTCTCGTAGACCCTACCAGTGAAATGTTTCCGATGTGGAAAGTAAAGCAAATAATCACCTTTTGGTTTCAGGCGATGGCCTATTACCTTCACCAACGGTAATTATTTGCTTACTACATGCTAACATCGTTGAATTGTACATGTATTATAATACTTCTTGTCTGTTTGTGTTTAAATGTATGTGTTTCAGATAGACTAAGTAAATGAAACTTGATTGATGATTGTTACCACACTAAGCATAAGTTGTGTTGCAATTCATTAAAGAGTGAAAAGGAAAGTAGAGTTACATCCATGTTATAGTGAAGTCATAAACTGGCCTGAGTGCCTCATGTTTGTACATTGTAGATTGTGCTGTAATACTTAGGTTTTTAAATGCGTAGTGGTATATATACTAAATGCTACTTATATATTTGTAATAAAGTGAAACTAAACAATTGTATTATCTGCATGGTATAATTTGTTATCATTGTCGTTGCCCGGTGTTTGTAAATGGTTTAGTTTTGGTTCCAGCCATTTATATCATGTAAACAAAAATTGTAAATGTAACATTTAGGTACTTCAGACATAATTTTAATTTTTTAATTGATAAAAAATGAAAAAAATATGGAACGCTTCACGATTTTGCGTGTCATCCTTGCGCAAGTAAGACTTTGTAACAAACTCCAGTGCTGAAACAATTTTGTGTAATTAACAAATACTCGTTGCACACAAATATTAGTGCTGGTTCTACTCTTACACACACACATTTCCATTTGCCAAAACTGTGCACTTTATAATTCTTCGGTGAAAGTGCGTTGCACTGTGTACTATCTTCAACGCAACAGGCGACCACGGCCACCGCGGTGATGTACGTAAGTAAGTACTGCATGCACTGTCCATAGAGATGCGTGTTATGAAAGCTTCCTGCGAGCGGAGGTCTTGTTTTAGCTTGCGAAAGATGCTCGACGAGATTAGATGCTCGACGAAACAGTTAGATTGTCTTTCTCGTAGACCCTACCAGTGAAATGTTTCCGATGTGGAAAGTAAAGCAAATAATCACCTTTTGGTTTCAGGCGATGGCCTATTACCTTCACCAACGGTAATTATTTGCTTACTACATGCTAACATCGTTGAATTGTACATGTATTATAATACTTCTTGTCTGTTTGTGTTTAAATGTATGTGTTTCAGATAGACTAAGTAAATGAAACTTGATTGATGATTGTTACCACACTAAGCATAAGTTGTGTTGCAATTCATTAAAGAGTGAAAAGGAAAGCAGAGTTACATCCATGTTATAGTGAAGTCATAAACTGGCCTGAGTGCCTCATGTTTGTACATTGTAGATTGTGCTGTAATACTTAGGTTTTTAAATGCGTAGTGGTATATATACTAAATGCTACTTATATATTTGTAATAAAGTGAAACTAAACAATTGTATTATCTGCATGGTATAATTTGTTATCATTGTCGTTGCCCGGTGTTTGTAAATGGTTTAGTTTTGGTTCCAGCCATTTATATCATGTAAACAAAAATTGTAAATGTAACATTTAGGTACTTCAGACATATTTTTAATTTTTTAATTGATAAAAAATGAAAAAAATATGGAACGCTTCACGATTTTGCGTGTCATCCTTGCGCAAGTAAGACTTTGTAACAAACTCCAGTGCTGAAACAATTTTGTGTAATTAACAAATACTCGTTGCACACAAATATTAGTGCTGGTTCTACTCTTACACACACACATTTCCATTTGCCAAAACTGTGCACTTTATAATTCTTCGGTGAAAGTGCGTTGCACTGTGTACTATCTTCAACGCAACAGGCGACCACGGCCACCGCGGTGATGTACGTAAGTAAGTACTGCATGCACTGTCCATAGAGATGCGTGTTATGAAAGCTTCCTGCGAGCGGAGGTCTTGTTTTAGCTTGCGAAAGATGCTCGACGAGATTAGATGCTCGACGAAACAGTTAGATTGTCTTTCTCGTAGACCCTACCAGTGAAATGTTTCCGATGTGGAAAGTAAAGCAAATAATCACCTTTTGGTTTCAGGCGATGGCCTATTACCTTCACCAACGGTAATTATTTGCTTACTACATGCTAACATCGTTGAATTGTACATGTATTATAATACTTCTTGTCTGTTTGTGTTTAAATGTATGTGTTTCAGATAGACTAAGTAAATGAAACTTGATTGATGATTGTTACCACACTAAGCATAAGTTGTGTTGCAATTCATTAAAGAGTGAAAAGGAAAGCAGAGTTACATCCATGTTATAGTGAAGTCATAAACTGGCCTGAGTGCCTCATGTTTGTACATTGTAGATTGTGCTGTAATACTTAGGTTTTTAAATGCGTAGTGGTATATATACTAAATGCTACTTATATATTTGTAATAAAGTGAAACTAAACAATTGTATTATCTGCATGGTATAATTTGTTATCATTGTCGTTGCCCGGTGTTTGTAAATGGTTTAGTTTTGGTTCCAGCCATTTATAACATGTAAACAAAAATTGTAAATGTAACATTTAGGTACTTCAGACATATTTTTAATTTTTTAATTGATAAAAAATGAAAAAAATATGGAACGCTTCACGATTTTGCGTGTCATCCTTGCGCAAGTAAGACTTTGTAACAAACTCCAGTGCTGAAACAACATTTCCATTTGCCAAAACTGTGCACTTTATAATTCTTCGGTGAAAGTGCGTTGCACTGTGTACTATCTTCAACGCAGCAGGCGACCACGGCCACCGCGGTGATGTACGTAAGTAAGTACTGCATGCACTGTCCATAGAGATGCGTGTTATGAAAGCTTCCTGCGAGCGGAGGCCTTGTTTTAGCTTGCGAAAGATGCTCGACGAGATTAGATGCTCGACGAAACTGTTAGATTGTCTTTCTCGTAGACCCTACCAGTGAAATGTTTCCGATGTGGAAAGTAAAGCAAATAATCACCTTTTGGTTTCAGGATTGTTACCACACCATTATTACCTTGTGATTGTGCTGTAATAATTAAGTTTTTAAATGCGTAGTGGTATATATACTAAATGCTACTTATATATTTGTAATAAAGTGAAACTAAACAATTGTATTATCTGCATGGTATAATTTGTTATCATTGTCGTTGCCCGGTGTTTGTAAATGGTTTAGTTTTGGTTCCAGCCATTTATATCATGTAAACAAAAATTGTAAATGTAACATTTAGGTACTTCAGACATATTTTTAATTTTTTAATTGATACAAAATGAAAAAAATATGGAACGCTTCACGATTTTGCGTGTCATCCTTGCGCAAGTAAGACTTTGTAACAAACTCCAGTGCTGAAACAATTTTGTGTAATTAACAAATACTCGTTGCACACAAATAGTAGTGCTGGTTCTACTCTTACACACACACATTTCCATTTGCCAAAACTGTGCACTTTATAATTCTTCGGTGAAAGTGCGTTGCACTGTGTACTATCTTCAACGCAGCAGGCGACCACGGCCACCGCGGTGATGTACGTAAGTAAGTAATGCATGCACTGTCCATAGAGATGCGTGTAATGAAAGCTTCCTGCGAGCGGAGGTCTTGTTTTAGCTTGCGAAAGATGCTCGACGAGATTAGATGCTCGACGAAACAGTTAGATTGTCTTTCTCGTAGACCCTACCAGTGAAATGTTTCCGATGTGGAAAGTAAAGCAAATAATCACCTTTTGGTTTCAGGCGATGGCCTATTACCTTCACCAACGGTAATTATTTGCTTACTACATGCTAAGATCGTTGAATTGTACATGTATTATAATACTTCTTGTCTGTTTGTGTTTAAATGTATGTGTTTCAGATAGACTAAGTAAATGAAACTTGATTGATGATTGTTACCACACTAAGCATAAGTTGTGTTGCAATTCATTAAAGAGTGAAAAGGAAAGCAGAGTTACATCCATGTTATAGTGAAGTCATAAACTGGCCTGAGTGCCTCATGTTTGTACATTGTAGATTGTGCTGTAATACTTAGGTTTTTAAATGCGTAGTGGTATATATACTAAATGCTACTTATATATTTGTAATAAAGTGAAACTAAACAATTGTATTATCTGCATGGTATAATTTGTTATCATTGTCGTTGCCCGGTGTTTGTAAATGGTTTAGTTTTGGTTCCAGCCATTTATATCATGTAAACAAAAATTGTAAATGTAACATTTAGGTACTTCAGACATATTTTTAATTTTTTAATTGATAAAAAATGAAAAAAATATGGAACGCTTCACGATTGTGCGTGTCATCCTTGCGCAAGTAAGACTTTGTAACAAACTCCAGTGCTGAAACAATTTTGTGTAATTAACAAATACTCGTTGCACACAAATATTAGTGCTGGTTCTACTCTTACACACACACATTTCCATTTGCCAAAACTGTGCACTTTATAATTCTTCGGTGAAAGTGCGTTGCACTGTGTACTATCTTCAACGCAACAGGCGACCACGGCCACCGCGGTGATGTACGTAAGTAAGTACTGCATGCACTGTCCATAGAGATGCGTGTTATGAAAGCTTCCTGCGAGCGGAGGTCTTGTTTTAGCTTGCGAAAGATGCTCGACGAAACAGTTAGATTGTCTTTCTCGTAGACCCTACCAGTGAAATGTTTCCGATGTGGAAAGTAAAGCAAATAATCACCTTTTGGTTTCAGGCGATGGCCTATTACCTTCACCAACGGTAATTATTTGCTTACTACATGCTAAGATCGTTGAATTGTACATGTATTATAATACTTCTTGTCTGTTTGTGTTTAAATGTATGTGTTTCAGATAGACTAAGTAAATGAAACTTGATTGATGATTGTTACCACACTAAGCATAAGTTGTGTTGCAATTCATTAAAGAGTGAAAAGGAAAGCAGAGTTACATCCATGTTATAGTGAAGTCATAAACTGGCCTGAGTGCCTCATGTTTGTACATTGTAGATTGTGCTGTAATACTTAGGTTTTTAAATGCGTAGTGGTATATATACTAAATGCTACTTATATATTTGTAATAAAGTGAAACTAAACAATTGTATTATCTGCATGGTATAATTTGTTATCATTGTCGTTGCCCGGTGTTTGTAAATGGTTTAGTTTTGGTTCCAGCCATTTATATCATGTAAACAAAAATTGTAAATGTAACATTTAGGTACTTCAGACATATTTTTAATTTTTTAATTGATAAAAAATGAAAAAAATATGGAACGCTTCACGATTGTGCGTGTCATCCTTGCGCAAGTAAGACTTTGTAACAAACTCCAGTGCTGAAACAATTTTGTGTAATTAACAAATACTCGTTGCACACAAATATTAGTGCTGGTTCTACTCTTACACACACACATTTCCATTTGCCAAAACTGTGCACTTTATAATTCTTCGGTGAAAGTGCGTTGCACTGTGTACTATCTTCAACGCAACAGGCGACCACGGCCACCGCGGTGATGTACGTAAGTAAGTACTGCATGCACTGTCCATAGAGATGCGTGTTATGAAAGCTTCCTGCGAGCGGAGGTCTTGTTTTAGCTTGCGAAAGATGCTCGACGAAACAGTTAGATTGTCTTTCTCGTAGACCCTACCAGTGAAATGTTTCCGATGTGGAAAGTAAAGCAAATAATCACCTTTTGGTTTCAGGCGATGGCCTATTACCTTCACCAACGGTAATTATTTGCTTACTACATGCTAACATCGTTGAATTGTACATGTATTATAATACTTCTTGTCTGTTTGTGTTTAAATGTATGTGTTTCAGATAGACTAAGTAAATGAAACTTGATTGATGATTGTTACCACACTAAGCATAAGTTGTGTTGCAATTCATTAAAGAGTGAAAAGGAAAGCAGAGTTACATCCATGTTATAGTGAAGTCATAAACTGGCCTGAGTGCCTCATGTTTGTACATTGTAGATTGTGCTGTAATACTTAGGTTTTTAAATGCGTAGTGGTATATATACTAAATGCTACTTATATATTTGTAATAAAGTGAAACTAAACAATTGTATTATCTGCATGGTATAATTTGTTATCATTGTCGTTGCCCGGTGTTTGTAAATGGTTTAGTTTTGGTTCCAGCCATTTATATCATGTAAACAAAAATTGTAAATGTAACATTTAGGTACTTCAGACATATTTTTAATTTTTTAATTGATAAAAAATGAAAAAAATATGGAACGCTTCACGATTTTGCGTGTCATCCTTGCGCAAGTAAGACTTTGTAACAAACTCCAGTGCTGAAACAACATTTCCATTTGCCAAAACTGTGCACTTTATAATTCTTCGGTGAAAGTGCGTTGCACTGTGTACTATCTTCAACGCAGCAGGCGACCACGGCCACCGCGGTGATGTACGTAAGTAAGTACTGCATGCACTGTCCATAGAGATGCGTGTTATGAAAGCTTCCTGCGAGCGGAGGCCTTGTTTTAGCTTGCGAAAGATGCTCGACGAGATTAGATGCTCGACGAAACTGTTAGATTGTCTTTCTCGTAGACCCTACCAGTGAAATGTTTCCGATGTGGAAAGTAAAGCAAATAATCACCTTTTGGTTTCAGGATTGTTACCACACCATTATTACCTTGTGATTGTGCTGTAATACTTAAGTTTTTAAATGCGTAGTGGTATATATACTAAATGCTACTTATATATTTGTAATAAAGTGAAACTAAACAATTGTATTATCTGCATGGTATAATTTGTTATCATTGTCGTTGCCCGGTGTTTGTAAATGGTTTAGTTTTGGTTCCAGCCATTTATAACATGTAAACAAAAATTGTAAATGTAACATTTAGGTACTTCAGACATATTTTTAATTTTTTAATTGATAAAAAATGAAAAAAATATGGAACGCTTCACGATTTTGCGTGTCATCCTTGCGCAAGTAAGACTTTGTAACAAACTCCAGTGCTGAAACAACATTTCCATTTGCCAAAACTGTGCACTTTATAATTCTTCGGTGAAAGTGCGTTGCACTGTGTACTATCTTCAACGCAGCAGGCGACCACGGCCACCGCGGTGATGTACGTAAGTAAGTACTGCATGCACTGTCCATAGAGATGCGTGTTATGAAAGCTTCCTGCGAGCGGAGGCCTTGTTTTAGCTTGCGAAAGATGCTCGACGAGATTAGATGCTCGACGAAACTGTTAGATTGTCTTTCTCGTAGACCCTACCAGTGAAATGTTTCCGATGTGGAAAGTAAAGCAAATAATCACCTTTTGGTTTCAGGATTGTTACCACACCATTATTACCTTGTGATTGTGCTGTAATAATTAAGTTTTTAAATGCGTAGTGGTATATATACTAAATGCTACTTATATATTTGTAATAAAGTGAAACTAAACAATTGTATTATCTGCATGGTATAATTTGTTATCATTGTCGTTGCCCGGTGTTTGTAAATGGTTTAGTTTTGGTTCCAGCCATTTATATCATGTAAACAAAAATTGTAAATGTAACATTTAGGTACTTCAGACATATTTTTAATTTTTTAATTGATACAAAATGAAAAAAATATGGAACGCTTCACGATTTTGCGTGTCATCCTTGCGCAAGTAAGACTTTGTAACAAACTCCAGTGCTGAAACAATTTTGTGTAATTAACAAATACTCGTTGCACACAAATATTAGTGCTGGTTCTACTCTTACACACACACATTTCCATTTGCCAAAACTGTGCACTTTATAATTCTTCGGTGAAAGTGCGTTGCACTGTGTACTATCTTCAACGCAACAGGCGACCACGGCCACCGCGGTGATGTACGTAAGTAAGTACTGCATGCACTGTCCATAGAGATGCGTGTTATGAAAGCTTCCTGCGAGCGGAGGCCTTGTTTTAGCTTGCGAAAGATGCTCGACGAGATTAGATGCTCGACGAAACTGTTAGATTGTCTTTCTCGTAGACCCTACCAGTGAAATGTTTCCGATGTGGAAAGTAAAGCAAATAATCACCTTTTGGTTTCAGGATTGTTACCACACCATTATTACCTTGTGATTGTGCTGTAATAATTAAGTTTTTAAATGCGTAGTGGTATATATACTAAATGCTACTTATATATTTGTAATAAAGTGAAACTAAACAATTGTATTATCTGCATGGTATAATTTGTTATCATTGTCGTTGCCCGGTGTTTGTAAATGGTTTAGTTTTGGTTCCAGCCATTTATATCATGTAAACAAAAATTGTAAATGTAACATTTAGGTACTTCAGACATATTTTTAATTTTTTAATTGATACAAAATGAAAAAAATATGGAACGCTTCACGATTTTGCGTGTCATCCTTGCGCAAGTAAGACTTTGTAACAAACTCCAGTGCTGAAACAATTTTGTGTAATTAACAAATACTCGTTGCACACAAATATTAGTGCTGGTTCTACTCTTACACACACACATTTCCATTTGCCAAAACTGTGCACTTTATAATTCTTCGGTGAAAGTGCGTTGCACTGTGTACTATCTTCAACGCAACAGGCGACCACGGCCACCGCGGTGATGTACGTAAGTAAGTACTGCATGCACTGTCCATAGAGATGCGTGTTATGAAAGCTTCCTGCGAGCGGAGGTCTTGTTTTAGCTTGCGAAAGATGCTCGACGAAACAGTTAGATTGTCTTTCTCGTAGACCCTACCAGTGAAATGTTTCCGATGTGGAAAGTAAAGCAAATAATCACCTTTTGGTTTCAGGCGATGGCCTATTACCTTCACCAACGGTAATTATTTGCTTACTACATGCTAACATCGTTGAATTGTACATGTATTATAATACTTCTTGTCTGTTTGTGTTTAAATGTATGTGTTTCAGATAGACTAAGTAAATGAAACTTGATTGATGATTGTTACCACACTAAGCATAAGTTGTGTTGCAATTCATTAAAGAGTGAAAAGGAAAGCAGAGTTACATCCATGTTATAGTGAAGTCATAAACTGGCCTGAGTGCCTCATGTTTGTACATTGTAGATTGTGCTGTAATACTTAGGTTTTTAAATGCGTAGTGGTATATATACTAAATGCTACTTATATATTTGTAATAAAGTGAAACTAAACAATTGTATTATCTGCATGGTATAATTTGTTATCATTGTCGTTGCCCGGTGTTTGTAAATGGTTTAGTTTTGGTTCCAGCCATTTATATCATGTAAACAAAAATTGTAAATGTAACATTTAGGTACTTCAGACATATTTTTAATTTTTTAATTGATAAAAAATGAAAAAAATATGGAACGCTTCACGATTGTGCGTGTCATCCTTGCGCAAGTAAGACTTTGTAACAAACTCCAGTGCTGAAACAATTTTGTGTAATTAACAAATACTCGTTGCACACAAATATTAGTGCTGGTTCTACTCTTACACACACACATTTCCATTTGCCAAAACTGTGCACTTTATAATTCTTCGGTGAAAGTGCGTTGCACTGTGTACTATCTTCAACGCAACAGGCGACCACGGCCACCGCGGTGATGTACGTAAGTAAGTACTGCATGCACTGTCCATAGAGATGCGTGTTATGAAAGCTTCCTGCGAGCGGAGGTCTTGTTTTAGCTTGCGAAAGATGCTCGACGAGATTAGATGCTCGACGAAACTGTTAGATTGTCTTTCTCGTAGACCCTACCAGTGAAATGTTTCCGATGTGGAAAGTAAAGCAAATAATCACCTTTTGGTTTCAGGATTGTTACCACACCATTATTACCTTGTGATTGTGCTGTAATAATTAAGTTTTTAAATGCGTAGTGGTATATATACTAAATGCTACTTATATATTTGTAATAAAGTGAAACTAAACAATTGTATTATCTGCATGGTATAATTTGTTATCATTGTCGTTGCCCGGTGTTTGTAAATGGTTTAGTTTTGGTTCCAGCCATTTATATCATGTAAACAAAAATTGTAAATGTAACATTTAGGTACTTCAGACATATTTTTAATTTTTTAATTGATAAAAAATGAAAAAAATATGGAACGCTTCACGATTTTGCGTGTCATCCTTGCGCAAGTAAGACTTTGTAACAAACTCCAGTGCTGAAACAATTTTGTGTAATTAACAAATACTCGTTGCACACAAATATTAGTGCTGGTTCTACTCTTACACACACACATTTCCATTTGCCAAAACTGTGCACTTTATAATTCTTCGGTGAAAGTGCGTTGCACTGTGTACTATCTTCAACGCAGCAGGCGACCACGGCCACCGCGGTGATGTACGTAAGTAAGTAATGCATGCACTGTCCATAGAGATGCGTGTAATGAAAGCTTCCTGCGAGCGGAGGTCTTGTTTTAGCTTGCGAAAGATGCTCGACGAGATTAGATGCTCGACGAAACAGTTAGATTGTCTTTCTCGTAGACCCTACCAGTGAAATGTTTCCGATGTGGAAAGTAAAGCAAATAATCACCTTTTGGTTTCAGGCGATGGCCTATTACCTTCACCAACGGTAATTATTTGCTTACTACATGCTAAGATCGTTGAATTGTACATGTATTATAATACTTCTTGTCTGTTTGTGTTTAAATGTATGTGTTTCAGATAGACTAAGTAAATGAAACTTGATTGATGATTGTTACCACACTAAGCATAAGTTGTGTTGCAATTCATTAAAGAGTGAAAAGGAAAGCAGAGTTACATCCATGTTATAGTGAAGTCATAAACTGGCCTGAGTGCCTCATGTTTGTACATTGTAGATTGTGCTGTAATACTTAGGTTTTTAAATGCGTAGTGGTATATATACTAAATGCTACTTATATATTTGTAATAAAGTGAAACTAAACAATTGTATTATCTGCATGGTATAATTTGTTATCATTGTCGTTGCCCGGTGTTTGTAAATGGTTTAGTTTTGGTTCCAGCCATTTATATCATGTAAACAAAAATTGTAAATGTAACATTTAGGTACTTCAGACATATTTTTAATTTTTTAATTGATAAAAAATGAAAAAAATATGGAACGCTTCACGATTGTGCGTGTCATCCTTGCGCAAGTAAGACTTTGTAACAAACTCCAGTGCTGAAACAATTTTGTGTAATTAACAAATACTCGTTGCACACAAATATTAGTGCTGGTTCTACTCTTACACACACACATTTCCATTTGCCAAAACTGTGCACTTTATAATTCTTCGGTGAAAGTGCGTTGCACTGTGTACTATCTTCAACGCAACAGGCGACCACGGCCACCGCGGTGATGTACGTAAGTAAGTACTGCATGCACTGTCCATAGAGATGCGTGTTATGAAAGCTTCCTGCGAGCGGAGGTCTTGTTTTAGCTTGCGAAAGATGCTCGACGAAACAGTTAGATTGTCTTTCTCGTAGACCCTACCAGTGAAATGTTTCCGATGTGGAAAGTAAAGCAAATAATCACCTTTTGGTTTCAGGCGATGGCCTATTACCTTCACCAACGGTAATTATTTGCTTACTACATGCTAACATCGTTGAATTGTACATGTATTATAATACTTCTTGTCTGTTTGTGTTTAAATGTATGTGTTTCAGATAGACTAAGTAAATGAAACTTGATTGATGATTGTTACCACACTAAGCATAAGTTGTGTTGCAATTCATTAAAGAGTGAAAAGGAAAGCAGAGTTACATCCATGTTATAGTGAAGTCATAAACTGGCCTGAGTGCCTCATGTTTGTACATTGTAGATTGTGCTGTAATACTTAGGTTTTTAAATGCGTAGTGGTATATATACTAAATGCTACTTATATATTTGTAATAAAGTGAAACTAAACAATTGTATTATCTGCATGGTATAATTTGTTATCATTGTCGTTGCCCGGTGTTTGTAAATGGTTTAGTTTTGGTTCCAGCCATTTATATCATGTAAACAAAAATTGTAAATGTAACATTTAGGTACTTCAGACATATTTTTAATTTTTTAATTGATAAAAAATGAAAAAAATATGGAACGCTTCACGATTGTGCGTGTCATCCTTGCGCAAGTAAGACTTTGTAACAAACTCCAGTGCTGAAACAATTTTGTGTAATTAACAAATACTCGTTGCACACAAATATTAGTGCTGGTTCTACTCTTACACACACACATTTCCATTTGCCAAAACTGTGCACTTTATAATTCTTCGGTGAAAGTGCGTTGCACTGTGTACTATCTTCAACGCAACAGGCGACCACGGCCACCGCGGTGATGTACGTAAGTAAGTACTGCATGCACTGTCCATAGAGATGCGTGTTATGAAAGCTTCCTGCGAGCGGAGGTCTTGTTTTAGCTTGCGAAAGATGCTCGACGAGATTAGATGCTCGACGAAACTGTTAGATTGTCTTTCTCGTAGACCCTACCAGTGAAATGTTTCCGATGTGGAAAGTAAAGCAAATAATCACCTTTTGGTTTCAGGATTGTTACCACACCATTATTACCTTGTGATTGTGCTGTAATAATTAAGTTTTTAAATGCGTAGTGGTATATATACTAAATGCTACTTATATATTTGTAATAAAGTGAAACTAAACAATTGTATTATCTGCATGGTATAATTTGTTATCATTGTCGTTGCCCGGTGTTTGTAAATGGTTTAGTTTTGGTTCCAGCCATTTATATCATGTAAACAAAAATTGTAAATGTAACATTTAGGTACTTCAGACATATTTTTAATTTTTTAATTGATAAAAAATGAAAAAAATATGGAACGCTTCACGATTTTGCGTGTCATCCTTGCGCAAGTAAGACTTTGTAACAAACTCCAGTGCTGAAACAATTTTGTGTAATTAACAAATACTCGTTGCACACAAATATTAGTGCTGGTTCTACTCTTACACACACACATTTCCATTTGCCAAAACTGTGCACTTTATAATTCTTCGGTGAAAGTGCGTTGCACTGTGTACTATCTTCAACGCAGCAGGCGACCACGGCCACCGCGGTGATGTACGTAAGTAAGTAATGCATGCACTGTCCATAGAGATGCGTGTAATGAAAGCTTCCTGCGAGCGGAGGTCTTGTTTTAGCTTGCGAAAGATGCTCGACGAGATTAGATGCTCGACGAAACAGTTAGATTGTCTTTCTCGTAGACCCTACCAGTGAAATGTTTCCGATGTGGAAAGTAAAGCAAATAATCACCTTTTGGTTTCAGGCGATGGCCTATTACCTTCACCAACGGTAATTATTTGCTTACTACATGCTAAGATCGTTGAATTGTACATGTATTATAATACTTCTTGTCTGTTTGTGTTTAAATGTATGTGTTTCAGATAGACTAAGTAAATGAAACTTGATTGATGATTGTTACCACACTAAGCATAAGTTGTGTTGCAATTCATTAAAGAGTGAAAAGGAAAGCAGAGTTACATCCATGTTATAGTGAAGTCATAAACTGGCCTGAGTGCCTCATGTTTGTACATTGTAGATTGTGCTGTAATACTTAGGTTTTTAAATGCGTAGTGGTATATATACTAAATGCTACTTATATATTTGTAATAAAGTGAAACTAAACAATTGTATTATCTGCATGGTATAATTTGTTATCATTGTCGTTGCCCGGTGTTTGTAAATGGTTTAGTTTTGGTTCCAGCCATTTATATCATGTAAACAAAAATTGTAAATGTAACATTTAGGTACTTCAGACATATTTTTAATTTTTTAATTGATAAAAAATGAAAAAAATATGGAACGCTTCACGATTGTGCGTGTCATCCTTGCGCAAGTAAGACTTTGTAACAAACTCCAGTGCTGAAACAATTTTGTGTAATTAACAAATACTCGTTGCACACAAATATTAGTGCTGGTTCTACTCTTACACACACACATTTCCATTTGCCAAAACTGTGCACTTTATAATTCTTCGGTGAAAGTGCGTTGCACTGTGTACTATCTTCAACGCAACAGGCGACCACGGCCACCGCGGTGATGTACGTAAGTAAGTACTGCATGCACTGTCCATAGAGATGCGTGTTATGAAAGCTTCCTGCGAGCGGAGGTCTTGTTTTAGCTTGCGAAAGATGCTCGACGAAACAGTTAGATTGTCTTTCTCGTAGACCCTACCAGTGAAATGTTTCCGATGTGGAAAGTAAAGCAAATAATCACCTTTTGGTTTCAGGCGATGGCCTATTACCTTCACCAACGGTAATTATTTGCTTACTACATGCTAACATCGTTGAATTGTACATGTATTATAATACTTCTTGTCTGTTTGTGTTTAAATGTATGTGTTTCAGATAGACTAAGTAAATGAAACTTGATTGATGATTGTTACCACACTAAGCATAAGTTGTGTTGCAATTCATTAAAGAGTGAAAAGGAAAGCAGAGTTACATCCATGTTATAGTGAAGTCATAAACTGGCCTGAGTGCCTCATGTTTGTACATTGTAGATTGTGCTGTAATACTTAGGTTTTTAAATGCGTAGTGGTATATATACTAAATGCTACTTATATATTTGTAATAAAGTGAAACTAAACAATTGTATTATCTGCATGGTATAATTTGTTATCATTGTCGTTGCCCGGTGTTTGTAAATGGTTTAGTTTTGGTTCCAGCCATTTATATCATGTAAACAAAAATTGTAAATGTAACATTTAGGTACTTCAGACATATTTTTAATTTTTTAATTGATAAAAAATGAAAAAAATATGGAACGCTTCACGATTTTGCGTGTCATCCTTGCGCAAGTAAGACTTTGTAACAAACTCCAGTGCTGAAACAACATTTCCATTTGCCAAAACTGTGCACTTTATAATTCTTCGGTGAAAGTGCGTTGCACTGTGTACTATCTTCAACGCAGCAGGCGACCACGGCCACCGCGGTGATGTACGTAAGTAAGTACTGCATGCACTGTCCATAGAGATGCGTGTTATGAAAGCTTCCTGCGAGCGGAGGCCTTGTTTTAGCTTGCGAAAGATGCTCGACGAGATTAGATGCTCGACGAAACTGTTAGATTGTCTTTCTCGTAGACCCTACCAGTGAAATGTTTCCGATGTGGAAAGTAAAGCAAATAATCACCTTTTGGTTTCAGGATTGTTACCACACCATTATTACCTTGTGATTGTGCTGTAATACTTAAGTTTTTAAATGCGTAGTGGTATATATACTAAATGCTACTTATATATTTGTAATAAAGTGAAACTAAACAATTGTATTATCTGCATGGTATAATTTGTTATCATTGTCGTTGCCCGGTGTTTGTAAATGGTTTAGTTTTGGTTCCAGCCATTTATAACATGTAAACAAAAATTGTAAATGTAACATTTAGGTACTTCAGACATATTTTTAATTTTTTAATTGATAAAAAATGAAAAAAATATGGAACGCTTCACGATTTTGCGTGTCATCCTTGCGCAAGTAAGACTTTGTAACAAACTCCAGTGCTGAAACAACATTTCCATTTGCCAAAACTGTGCACTTTATAATTCTTCGGTGAAAGTGCGTTGCACTGTGTACTATCTTCAACGCAGCAGGCGACCACGGCCACCGCGGTGATGTACGTAAGTAAGTACTGCATGCACTGTCCATAGAGATGCGTGTTATGAAAGCTTCCTGCGAGCGGAGGCCTTGTTTTAGCTTGCGAAAGATGCTCGACGAGATTAGATGCTCGACGAAACTGTTAGATTGTCTTTCTCGTAGACCCTACCAGTGAAATGTTTCCGATGTGGAAAGTAAAGCAAATAATCACCTTTTGGTTTCAGGATTGTTACCACACCATTATTACCTTGTGATTGTGCTGTAATAATTAAGTTTTTAAATGCGTAGTGGTATATATACTAAATGCTACTTATATATTTGTAATAAAGTGAAACTAAACAATTGTATTATCTGCATGGTATAATTTGTTATCATTGTCGTTGCCCGGTGTTTGTAAATGGTTTAGTTTTGGTTCCAGCCATTTATATCATGTAAACAAAAATTGTAAATGTAACATTTAGGTACTTCAGACATATTTTTAATTTTTTAATTGATACAAAGTGAAAAAAATATGGAACGCTTCACGATTTTGCGTGTCATCCTTGCGCAAGTAAGACTTTGTAACAAACTCCAGTGCTGAAACAATTTTGTGTAATTAACAAATACTCGTTGCACACAAATATTAGTGCTGGTTCTACTCTTACACACACACATTTCCATTTGCCAAAACTGTGCACTTTATAATTCTTCGGTGAAAGTGCGTTGCACTGTGTACTATCTTCAACGCAGCAGGCGACCACGGCGGTGATGTACGTAAGTAAGTAATGCATGCACTGTCCATAGAGATGCGTGTAATGAAAGCTTCCTGCGAGCGGAGGTCTTGTTTTAGCTTGCGAAAGATGCTCGACGAGATTAGATGCTCGACGAAACAGTTAGATTGTCTTTCTCGTAGACCCTACCAGTGAAATGTTTCCGATGTGGAAAGTAAAGCAAATAATCACCTTTTGGTTTCAGGCGATGGCCTATTACCTTCACCAACGGTAATTATTTGCTTACTACATGCTAAGATCGTTGAATTGTACATGTATTATAATACTTCTTGTCTGTTTGTGTTTAAATGTATGTGTTTCAGATAGACTAAGTAAATGAAACTTGATTGATGATTGTTACCACACTAAGCATAAGTTGTGTTGCAATTCATTAAAGAGTGAAAAGGAAAGCAGAGTTACATCCATGTTATAGTGAAGTCATAAACTGGCCTGAGTGCCTCATGTTTGTACATTGTAGATTGTGCTGTAATACTTAGGTTTTTAAATGCGTAGTGGTATATATACTAAATGCTACTTATATATTTGTAATAAAGTGAAACTAAACAATTGTATTATCTGCATGGTATAATTTGTTATCATTGTCGTTGCCCGGTGTTTGTAAATGGTTTAGTTTTGGTTCCAGCCATTTATATCATGTAAACAAAAATTGTAAATGTAACATTTAGGTACTTCAGACATATTTTTAATTTTTTAATTGATAAAAAATGAAAAAAATATGGAACGCTTCACGATTGTGCGTGTCATCCTTGCGCAAGTAAGACTTTGTAACAAACTCCAGTGCTGAAACAATTTTGTGTAATTAACAAATACTCGTTGCACACAAATATTAGTGCTGGTTCTACTCTTACACACACACATTTCCATTTGCCAAAACTGTGCACTTTATAATTCTTCGGTGAAAGTGCGTTGCACTGTGTACTATCTTCAACGCAACAGGCGACCACGGCCACCGCGGTGATGTACGTAAGTAAGTACTGCATGCACTGTCCATAGAGATGCGTGTTATGAAAGCTTCCTGCGAGCGGAGGTCTTGTTTTAGCTTGCGAAAGATGCTCGACGAGATTAGATGCTCGACGAAACTGTTAGATTGTCTTTCTCGTAGACCCTACCAGTGAAATGTTTCCGATGTGGAAAGTAAAGCAAATAATCACCTTTTGGTTTCAGGATTGTTACCACACCATTATTACCTTGTGATTGTGCTGTAATAATTAAGTTTTTAAATGCGTAGTGGTATATATACTAAATGCTACTTATATATTTGTAATAAAGTGAAACTAAACAATTGTATTATCTGCATGGTATAATTTGTTATCATTGTCGTTGCCCGGTGTTTGTAAATGGTTTAGTTTTGGTTCCAGCCATTTATATCATGTAAACAAAAATTGTAAATGTAACATTTAGGTACTTCAGACATATTTTTAATTTTTTAATTGATAAAAAATGAAAAAAATATGGAACGCTTCACGATTTTGCGTGTCATCCTTGCGCAAGTAAGACTTTGTAACAAACTCCAGTGCTGAAACAATTTTGTGTAATTAACAAATACTCGTTGCACACAAATATTAGTGCTGGTTCTACTCTTACACACACACATTTCCATTTGCCAAAACTGTGCACTTTATAATTCTTCGGTGAAAGTGCGTTGCACTGTGTACTATCTTCAACGCAGCAGGCGACCACGGCCACCGCGGTGATGTACGTAAGTAAGTAATGCATGCACTGTCCATAGAGATGCGTGTAATGAAAGCTTCCTGCGAGCGGAGGTCTTGTTTTAGCTTGCGAAAGATGCTCGACGAGATTAGATGCTCGACGAAACAGTTAGATTGTCTTTCTCGTAGACCCTACCAGTGAAATGTTTCCGATGTGGAAAGTAAAGCAAATAATCACCTTTTGGTTTCAGGCGATGGCCTATTACCTTCACCAACGGTAATTATTTGCTTACTACATGCTAAGATCGTTGAATTGTACATGTATTATAATACTTCTTGTCTGTTTGTGTTTAAATGTATGTGTTTCAGATAGACTAAGTAAATGAAACTTGATTGATGATTGTTACCACACTAAGCATAAGTTGTGTTGCAATTCATTAAAGAGTGAAAAGGAAAGCAGAGTTACATCCATGTTATAGTGAAGTCATAAACTGGCCTGAGTGCCTCATGTTTGTACATTGTAGATTGTGCTGTAATACTTAGGTTTTTAAATGCGTAGTGGTATATATACTAAATGCTACTTATATATTTGTAATAAAGTGAAACTAAACAATTGTATTATCTGCATGGTATAATTTGTTATCATTGTCGTTGCCCGGTGTTTGTAAATGGTTTAGTTTTGGTTCCAGCCATTTATATCATGTAAACAAAAATTGTAAATGTAACATTTAGGTACTTCAGACATATTTTTAATTTTTTAATTAATAAAAAATGAAAAAAATATGGAACGCTTCACGATTGTGCGTGTCATCCTTGCGCAAGTAAGACTTTGTAACAAACTCCAGTGCTGAAACAATTTTGTGTAATTAACAAATACTCGTTGCACACAAATATTAGTGCTGGTTCTACTCTTACACACACACATTTCCATTTGCCAAAACTGTGCACTTTATAATTCTTCGGTGAAAGTGCGTTGCACTGTGTACTATCTTCAACGCAACAGGCGACCACGGCCACCGCGGTGATGTACGTAAGTAAGTACTGCATGCACTGTCCATAGAGATGCGTGTTATGAAAGCTTCCTGCGAGCGGAGGTCTTGTTTTAGCTTGCGAAAGATGCTCGACGAAACAGTTAGATTGTCTTTCTCGTAGACCCTACCAGTGAAATGTTTCCGATGTGGAAAGTAAAGCAAATAATCACCTTTTGGTTTCAGGCGATGGCCTATTACCTTCACCAACGGTAATTATTTGCTTACTACATGCTAAGATCGTTGAATTGTACATGTATTATAATACTTCTTGTCTGTTTGTGTTTAAATGTATGTGTTTCAGATAGACTAAGTAAATGAAACTTGATTGATGATTGTTACCACACTAAGCATAAGTTGTGTTGCAATTCATTAAAGAGTGAAAAGGAAAGCAGAGTTACATCCATGTTATAGTGAAGTCATAAACTGGCCTGAGTGCCTCATGTTTGTACATTGTAGATTGTGCTGTAATACTTAGGTTTTTAAATGCGTAGTGGTATATATACTAAATGCTACTTATATATTTGTAATAAAGTGAAACTAAACAATTGTATTATCTGCATGGTATAATTTGTTATCATTGTCGTTGCCCGGTGTTTGTAAATGGTTTAGTTTTGGTTCCAGCCATTTATATCATGTAAACAAAAATTGTAAATGTAACCTTTAGGTACTTCAGACATATTTTTAATTTTTTAATTGATAAAAAATGAAAAAAATATGGAACGCTTCACGATTTTGCGTGTCATCCTTGCGCAAGTAAGACTTTGTAACAAACTCCAGTGCTGAAACAATTTTGTGTAATTAACAAATACTCGTTGCACACAAATATTAGTGCTGGTTCTACTCTTACACACACACATTTTCATTTGCCAAAACTGTGCACTTTATAATTCTTCGGTGAAAGTGCGTTGCACTGTGTACTATCTTCAACGCAACAGGCGACCACGGCCACCGCGGTGATGTACGTAAGTAAGTACTGCATGCACTGTCCATAGAGATGCGTGTTATGAAAGCTTCCTGCGAGCGGAGGTCTTGTTTTAGCTTGCGAAAGATGCTCGACGAGATTAGATGCTCGACGAAACAGTTAGATTGTCTTTCTCGTAGACCCTACCAGTGAAATGTTTCCGATGTGGAAAGTAAAGCAAATAATCACCTTTTGGTTTCAGGCGATGGCCTATTACCTTCACCAACGGTAATTATTTGCTTACTACATGCTAACATCGTTGAATTGTACATGTATTATAATACTTCTTGTCTGTTTGTGTTTAAATGTATGTGTTTCAGATAGACTAAGTAAATGAAACTTGATTGATGATTGTTACCACACTAAGCATAAGTTGTGTTGCAATTCATTAAAGAGTGAAAAGGAAAGCAGAGTTACATCCATGTTATAGTGAAGTCATAAACTGGCCTGAGTGCCTCATGTTTGTACATTGTAGATTGTGCTGTAATACTTAGGTTTTTAAATGCGTAGTGGTATATATACTAAATGCTACTTATATATTTGTAATAAAGTGAAACTAAACAATTGTATTATCTGCATGGTATAATTTGTTATCATTGTCGTTGCCCGGTGTTT
Source organism: Echinarachnius parma (assembly GCA_037951105.1). Classification (NCBI taxonomy): domain Eukaryota; kingdom Metazoa; phylum Echinodermata; class Echinoidea; order Clypeasteroida; family Echinarachniidae; genus Echinarachnius; species Echinarachnius parma. The sequence continues at coordinate 114,292 of JBAMJV010000810.1, forward strand.
GTAAATGGTTTAGTTTTGGTTCCAGCCATTTATATCATGTAAACAAAAATTGTAAATGTAACATTTAGGTACTTCAGACATATTTTTAATTTTTTAATTGATAAAAAATGAAAAAAATATGGAACGCTTCACGATTTTGCGTGTCATCCTTGCGCAAGTAAGACTTTGTAACAAACTCCAGTGCTGAAACAACATTTCCATTTGCCAAAACTGTGCACTTTATAATTCTTCGGTGAAAGTGCGTTGCACTGTGTACTATCTTCAACGCAGCAGGCGACCACGGCCACCGCGGTGATGTACGTAAGTAAGTACTGCATGCACTGTCCATAGAGATGCGTGTTATGAAAGCTTCCTGCGAGCGGAGGCCTTGTTTTAGCTTGCGAAAGATGCTCGACGAGATTAGATGCTCGACGAAACTGTTAGATTGTCTTTCTCGTAGACCCTACCAGTGAAATGTTTCCGATGTGGAAAGTAAAGCAAATAATCACCTTTTGGTTTCAGGATTGTTACCACACCATTATTACCTTGTGATTGTGCTGTAATAATTAAGTTTTTAAATGCGTAGTGGTATATATACTAAATGCTACTTATATATTTGTAATAAAGTGAAACTAAACAATTGTATTATCTGCATGGTATAATTTGTTATCATTGTCGTTGCCCGGTGTTTGTAAATGGTTTAGTTTTGGTTCCAGCCATTTATATCATGTAAACAAAAATTGTAAATGTAACATTTAGGTACTTCAGACATATTTTTAATTTTTTAATTGATACAAAATGAAAAAAATATGGAACGCTTCACGATTTTGCGTGTCATCCTTGCGCAAGTAAGACTTTGTAACAAACTCCAGTGCTGAAACAATTTTGTGTAATTAACAAATACTCGTTGCACACAAATATTAGTGCTGGTTCTACTCTTACACACACACATTTCCATTTGCCAAAACTGTGCACTTTATAATTCTTCGGTGAAAGTGCGTTGCACTGTGTACTATCTTCAACGCAGCAGGCGACCACGGCCACCGCGGTGATGTACGTAAGTAAGTAATGCATGCACTGTCCATAGAGATGCGTGTAATGAAAGCTTCCTGCGAGCGGAGGTCTTGTTTTAGCTTGCGAAAGATGCTCGACGAGATTAGATGCTCGACGAAACAGTTAGATTGTCTTTCTCGTAGACCCTACCAGTGAAATGTTTCCGATGTGGAAAGTAAAGCAAATAATCACCTTTTGGTTTCAGGCGATGGCCTATTACCTTCACCAACGGTAATTATTTGCTTACTACATGCTAAGATCGTTGAATTGTACATGTATTATAATACTTCTTGTCTGTTTGTGTTTAAATGTATGTGTTTCAGATAGACTAAGTAAATGAAACTTGATTGATGATTGTTACCACACTAAGCATAAGTTGTGTTGCAATTCATTAAAGAGTGAAAAGGAAAGCAGAGTTACATCCATGTTATAGTGAAGTCATAAACTGGCCTGAGTGCCTCATGTTTGTACATTGTAGATTGTGCTGTAATACTTAGGTTTTTAAATGCGTAGTGGTATATATACTAAATGCTACTTATATATTTGTAATAAAGTGAAACTAAACAATTGTATTATCTGCATGGTATAATTTGTTATCATTGTCGTTGCCCGGTGTTTGTAAATGGTTTAGTTTTGGTTCCAGCCATTTATATCATGTAAACAAAAATTGTAAATGTAACATTTAGGTACTTCAGACATATTTTTAATTTTTTAATTGATAAAAAATGAAAAAAATATGGAACGCTTCACGATTGTGCGTGTCATCCTTGCGCAAGTAAGACTTTGTAACAAACTCCAGTGCTGAAACAATTTTGTGTAATTAACAAATACTCGTTGCACACAAATATTAGTGCTGGTTCTACTCTTACACACACACATTTCCATTTGCCAAAACTGTGCACTTTATAATTCTTCGGTGAAAGTGCGTTGCACTGTGTACTATCTTCAACGCAACAGGCGACCACGGCCACCGCGGTGATGTACGTAAGTAAGTACTGCATGCACTGTCCATAGAGATGCGTGTTATGAAAGCTTCCTGCGAGCGGAGGTCTTGTTTTAGCTTGCGAAAGATGCTCGACGAAACAGTTAGATTGTCTTTCTCGTAGACCCTACCAGTGAAATGTTTCCGATGTGGAAAGTAAAGCAAATAATCACCTTTTGGTTTCAGGCGATGGCCTATTACCTTCACCAACGGTAATTATTTGCTTACTACATGCTAAGATCGTTGAATTGTACATGTATTATAATACTTCTTGTCTGTTTGTGTTTAAATGTATGTGTTTCAGATAGACTAAGTAAATGAAACTTGATTGATGATTGTTACCACACTAAGCATAAGTTGTGTTGCAATTCATTAAAGAGTGAAAAGGAAAGCAGAGTTACATCCATGTTATAGTGAAGTCATAAACTGGCCTGAGTGCCTCATGTTTGTACATTGTAGATTGTGCTGTAATACTTAGGTTTTTAAATGCGTAGTGGTATATATACTAAATGCTACTTATATATTTGTAATAAAGTGAAACTAAACAATTGTATTATCTGCATGGTATAATTTGTTATCATTGTCGTTGCCCGGTGTTTGTAAATGGTTTAGTTTTGGTTCCAGCCATTTATATCATGTAAACAAAAATTGTAAATGTAACATTTAGGTACTTCAGACATATTTTTAATTTTTTAATTGATAAAAAATGAAAAAAATATGGAACGCTTCACGATTTTGCGTGTCATCCTTGCGCAAGTAAGACTTTGTAACAAACTCCAGTGCTGAAACAATTTTGTGTAATTAACAAATACTCGTTGCACACAAATATTAGTGCTGGTTCTACTCTTACACACACACATTTCCATTTGCCAAAACTGTGCACTTTATAATTCTTCGGTGAAAGTGCGTTGCACTGTGTACTATCTTCAACGCAACAGGCGACCACGGCCACCGCGGTGATGTACGTAAGTAAGTACTGCATGCACTGTCCATAGAGATGCGTGTTATGAAAGCTTCCTGCGAGCGGAGGTCTTGTTTTAGCTTGCGAAAGATGCTCGACGAGATTAGATGCTCGACGAAACAGTTAGATTGTCTTTCTCGTAGACCCTACCAGTGAAATGTTTCCGATGTGGAAAGTAAAGCAAATAATCACCTTTTGGTTTCAGGCGATGGCCTATTACCTTCACCAACGGTAATTATTTGCTTACTACATGCTAACATCGTTGAATTGTACATGTATTATAATACTTCTTGTCTGTTTGTGTTTAAATGTATGTGTTTCAGATAGACTAAGTAAATGAAACTTGATTGATGATTGTTACCACACTAAGCATAAGTTGTGTTGCAATTCATTAAAGAGTGAAAAGGAAAGCAGAGTTACATCCATGTTATAGTGAAGTCATAAACTGGCCTGAGTGCCTCATGTTTGTACATTGTAGATTGTGCTGTAATACTTAGGTTTTTAAATGCGTAGTGGTATATATACTAAATGCTACTTATATATTTGTAATAAAGTGAAACTAAACAATTGTATTATCTGCATGGTATAATTTGTTATCATTGTCGTTGCCCGGTGTTTGTAAATGGTTTAGTTTTGGTTCCAGCCATTTATATCATGTAAACAAAAATTGTAAATGTAACATTTAGGTACTTCAGACATATTTTTAATTTTTTAATTGATAAAAAATGAAAAAAATATGGAACGCTTCACGATTTTGCGTGTCATCCTTGCGCAAGTAAGACTTTGTAACAAACTCCAGTGCTGAAACAATTTTGTGTAATTAACAAATACTCGTTGCACACAAATATTAGTGCTGGTTCTACTCTTACACACACACATTTCCATTTGCCAAAACTGTGCACTTTATAATTCTTCGGTGAAAGTGCGTTGCACTGTGTACTATCTTCAACGCAACAGGCGACCACGGCCACCGCGGTGATGTACGTAAGTAAGTACTGCATGCACTGTCCATAGAGATGCGTGTTATGAAAGCTTCCTGCGAGCGGAGGTCTTGTTTTAGCTTGCGAAAGATGCTCGACGAGATTAGATGCTCGACGAAACAGTTAGATTGTCTTTCTCGTAGACCCTACCAGTGAAATGTTTCCGATGTGGAAAGTAAAGCAAATAATCACCTTTTGGTTTCAGGCGATGGCCTATTACCTTCACCAACGGTAATTATTTGCTTACTACATGCTAACATCGTTGAATTGTACATGTATTATAATACTTCTTGTCTGTTTGTGTTTAAATGTATGTGTTTCAGATAGACTAAGTAAATGAAACTTGATTGATGATTGTTACCACACTAAGCATAAGTTGTGTTGCAATTCATTAAAGAGTGAAAAGGAAAGCAGAGTTACATCCATGTTATAGTGAAGTCATAAACTGGCCTGAGTGCCTCATGTTTGTACATTGTAGATTGTGCTGTAATACTTAGGTTTTTAAATGCGTAGTGGTATATATACTAAATGCTACTTATATATTTGTAATAAAGTGAAACTAAACAATTGTATTATCTGCATGGTATAATTTGTTATCATTGTCGTTGCCCGGTGTTTGTAAATGGTTTAGTTTTGGTTCCAGCCATTTATAACATGTAAACAAAAATTGTAAATGTAACATTTAGGTACTTCAGACATATTTTTAATTTTTTAATTGATAAAAAATGAAAAAAATATGGAACGCTTCACGATTTTGCGTGTCATCCTTGCGCAAGTAAGACTTTGTAACAAACTCCAGTGCTGAAACAACATTTCCATTTGCCAAAACTGTGCACTTTATAATTCTTCGGTGAAAGTGCGTTGCACTGTGTACTATCTTCAACGCAGCAGGCGACCACGGCCACCGCGGTGATGTACGTAAGTAAGTACTGCATGCACTGTCCATAGAGATGCGTGTTATGAAAGCTTCCTGCGAGCGGAGGCCTTGTTTTAGCTTGCGAAAGATGCTCGACGAGATTAGATGCTCGACGAAACTGTTAGATTGTCTTTCTCGTAGACCCTACCAGTGAAATGTTTCCGATGTGGAAAGTAAAGCAAATAATCACCTTTTGGTTTCAGGATTGTTACCACACCATTATTACCTTGTGATTGTGCTGTAATAATTAAGTTTTTAAATGCGTAGTGGTATATATACTAAATGCTACTTATATATTTGTAATAAAGTGAAACTAAACAATTGTATTATCTGCATGGTATAATTTGTTATCATTGTCGTTGCCCGGTGTTTGTAAATGGTTTAGTTTTGGTTCCAGCCATTTATATCATGTAAACAAAAATTGTAAATGTAACATTTAGGTACTTCAGACATATTTTTAATTTTTTAATTGATACAAAATGAAAAAAATATGGAACGCTTCACGATTTTGCGTGTCATCCTTGCGCAAGTAAGACTTTGTAACAAACTCCAGTGCTGAAACAATTTTGTGTAATTAACAAATACTCGTTGCACACAAATATTAGTGCTGGTTCTACTCTTACACACACACATTTCCATTTGCCAAAACTGTGCACTTTATAATTCTTCGGTGAAAGTGCGTTGCACTGTGTACTATCTTCAACGCAGCAGGCGACCACGGCCACCGCGGTGATGTACGTAAGTAAGTAATGCATGCACTGTCCATAGAGATGCGTGTAATGAAAGCTTCCTGCGAGCGGAGGTCTTGTTTTAGCTTGCGAAAGATGCTCGACGAGATTAGATGCTCGACGAAACAGTTAGATTGTCTTTCTCGTAGACCCTACCAGTGAAATGTTTCCGATGTGGAAAGTAAAGCAAATAATCACCTTTTGGTTTCAGGCGATGGCCTATTACCTTCACCAACGGTAATTATTTGCTTACTACATGCTAAGATCGTTGAATTGTACATGTATTATAATACTTCTTGTCTGTTTGTGTTTAAATGTATGTGTTTCAGATAGACTAAGTAAATGAAACTTGATTGATGATTGTTACCACACTAAGCATAAGTTGTGTTGCAATTCATTAAAGAGTGAAAAGGAAAGCAGAGTTACATCCATGTTATAGTGAAGTCATAAACTGGCCTGAGTGCCTCATGTTTGTACATTGTAGATTGTGCTGTAATACTTAGGTTTTTAAATGCGTAGTGGTATATATACTAAATGCTACTTATATATTTGTAATAAAGTGAAACTAAACAATTGTATTATCTGCATGGTATAATTTGTTATCATTGTCGTTGCCCGGTGTTTGTAAATGGTTTAGTTTTGGTTCCAGCCATTTATATCATGTAAACAAAAATTGTAAATGTAACATTTAGGTACTTCAGACATATTTTTAATTTTTTAATTGATAAAAAATGAAAAAAATATGGAACGCTTCACGATTGTGCGTGTCATCCTTGCGCAAGTAAGACTTTGTAACAAACTCCAGTGCTGAAACAATTTTGTGTAATTAACAAATACTCGTTGCACACAAATATTAGTGCTGGTTCTACTCTTACACACACACATTTCCATTTGCCAAAACTGTGCACTTTATAATTCTTCGGTGAAAGTGCGTTGCACTGTGTACTATCTTCAACGCAACAGGCGACCACGGCCACCGCGGTGATGTACGTAAGTAAGTACTGCATGCACTGTCCATAGAGATGCGTGTTATGAAAGCTTCCTGCGAGCGGAGGTCTTGTTTTAGCTTGCGAAAGATGCTCGACGAAACAGTTAGATTGTCTTTCTCGTAGACCCTACCAGTGAAATGTTTCCGATGTGGAAAGTAAAGCAAATAATCACCTTTTGGTTTCAGGCGATGGCCTATTACCTTCACCAACGGTAATTATTTGCTTACTACATGCTAAGATCGTTGAATTGTACATGTATTATAATACTTCTTGTCTGTTTGTGTTTAAATGTATGTGTTTCAGATAGACTAAGTAAATGAAACTTGATTGATGATTGTTACCACACTAAGCATAAGTTGTGTTGCAATTCATTAAAGAGTGAAAAGGAAAGCAGAGTTACATCCATGTTATAGTGAAGTCATAAACTGGCCTGAGTGCCTCATGTTTGTACATTGTAGATTGTGCTGTAATACTTAGGTTTTTAAATGCGTAGTGGTATATATACTAAATGCTACTTATATATTTGTAATAAAGTGAAACTAAACAATTGTATTATCTGCATGGTATAATTTGTTATCATTGTCGTTGCCCGGTGTTTGTAAATGGTTTAGTTTTGGTTCCAGCCATTTATATCATGTAAACAAAAATTGTAAATGTAACATTTAGGTACTTCAGACATATTTTTAATTTTTTAATTGATAAAAAATGAAAAAAATATGGAACGCTTCACGATTTTGCGTGTCATCCTTGCGCAAGTAAGACTTTGTAACAAACTCCAGTGCTGAAACAACATTTCCATTTGCCAAAACTGTGCACTTTATAATTCTTCGGTGAAAGTGCGTTGCACTGTGTACTATCTTCAACGCAGCAGGCGACCACGGCCACCGCGGTGATGTACGTAAGTAAGTACTGCATGCACTGTCCATAGAGATGCGTGTTATGAAAGCTTCCTGCGAGCGGAGGCCTTGTTTTAGCTTGCGAAAGATGCTCGACGAGATTAGATGCTCGACGAAACTGTTAGATTGTCTTTCTCGTAGACCCTACCAGTGAAATGTTTCCGATGTGGAAAGTAAAGCAAATAATCACCTTTTGGTTTCAGGATTGTTACCACACCATTATTACCTTGTGATTGTGCTGTAATACTTAAGTTTTTAAATGCGTAGTGGTATATATACTAAATGCTACTTATATATTTGTAATAAAGTGAAACTAAACAATTGTATTATCTGCATGGTATAATTTGTTATCATTGTCGTTGCCCGGTGTTTGTAAATGGTTTAGTTTTGGTTCCAGCCATTTATAACATGTAAACAAAAATTGTAAATGTAACATTTAGGTACTTCAGACATATTTTTAATTTTTTAATTGATAAAAAATGAAAAAAATATGGAACGCTTCACGATTTTGCGTGTCATCCTTGCGCAAGTAAGACTTTGTAACAAACTCCAGTGCTGAAACAACATTTCCATTTGCCAAAACTGTGCACTTTATAATTCTTCGGTGAAAGTGCGTTGCACTGTGTACTATCTTCAACGCAGCAGGCGACCACGGCCACCGCGGTGATGTACGTAAGTAAGTACTGCATGCACTGTCCATAGAGATGCGTGTTATGAAAGCTTCCTGCGAGCGGAGGCCTTGTTTTAGCTTGCGAAAGATGCTCGACGAGATTAGATGCTCGACGAAACTGTTAGATTGTCTTTCTCGTAGACCCTACCAGTGAAATGTTTCCGATGTGGAAAGTAAAGCAAATAATCACCTTTTGGTTTCAGGATTGTTACCACACCATTATTACCTTGTGATTGTGCTGTAATAATTAAGTTTTTAAATGCGTAGTGGTATATATACTAAATGCTACTTATATATTTATAATAAAGTGAAACTAAACAATTGTATTATCTGCATGGTATAATTTGTTATCATTGTCGTTGCCCGGTGTTTGTAAATGGTTTAGTTTTGGTTCCAGCCATTTATATCATGTAAACAAAAATTGTAAATGTAACATTTAGGTACTTCAGACATATTTTTAATTTTTTAATTGATACAAAATGAAAAAAATATGGAACGCTTCACGATTTTGCGTGTCATCCTTGCGCAAGTAAGACTTTGTAACAAACTCCAGTGCTGAAACAATTTTGTGTAATTAACAAATACTCGTTGCACACAAATATTAGTGCTGGTTCTACTCTTACACACACACATTTCCATTTGCCAAAACTGTGCACTTTATAATTCTTCGGTGAAAGTGCGTTGCACTGTGTACTATCTTCAACGCAGCAGGCGACCACGGCCACCGCGGTGATGTACGTAAGTAAGTAATGCATGCACTGTCCATAGAGATGCGTGTAATGAAAGCTTCCTGCGAGCGGAGGTCTTGTTTTAGCTTGCGAAAGATGCTCGACGAGATTAGATGCTCGACGAAACAGTTAGATTGTCTTTCTCGTAGACCCTACCAGTGAAATGTTTCCGATGTGGAAAGTAAAGCAAATAATCACCTTTTGGTTTCAGGCGATGGCCTATTACCTTCACCAACGGTAATTATTTGCTTACTACATGCTAACATCGTTGAATTGTACATGTATTATAATACTTCTTGTCTGTTTGTGTTTAAATGTATGTGTTTCAGATAGACTAAGTAAATGAAACTTGATTGATGATTGTTACCACACTAAGCATAAGTTGTGTTGCAATTCATTAAAGAGTGAAAAGGAAAGCAGAGTTACATCCATGTTATAGTGAAGTCATAAACTGGCCTGAGTGCCTCATGTTTGTACATTGTAGATTGTGCTGTAATACTTAGGTTTTTAAATGCGTAGTGGTATATATACTAAATGCTACTTATATATTTGTAATAAAGTGAAACTAAACAATTGTATTATCTGCATGGTATAATTTGTTATCATTGTCGTTGCCCGGTGTTTGTAAATGGTTTAGTTTTGGTTCCAGCCATTTATATCATGTAAACAAAAATTGTAAATGTAACATTTAGGTACTTCAGACATATTTTTAATTTTTTAATTGATAAAAAATGAAAAAAATATGGAACGCTTCACGATTGTGCGTGTCATCCTTGCGCAAGTAAGACTTTGTAACAAACTCCAGTGCTGAAACAATTTTGTGTAATTAACAAATACTCGTTGCACACAAATATTAGTGCTGGTTCTACTCTTACACACACACATTTCCATTTGCCAAAACTGTGCACTTTATAATTCTTCGGTGAAAGTGCGTTGCACTGTGTACTATCTTCAACGCAACAGGCGACCACGGCCACCGCGGTGATGTACGTAAGTAAGTACTGCATGCACTGTCCATAGAGATGCGTGTTATGAAAGCTTCCTGCGAGCGGAGGTCTTGTTTTAGCTTGCGAAAGATGCTCGACGAAACAGTTAGATTGTCTTTCTCGTAGACCCTACCAGTGAAATGTTTCCGATGTGGAAAGTAAAGCAAATAATCACCTTTTGGTTTCAGGCGATGGCCTATTACCTTCACCAACGGTAATTATTTGCTTACTACATGCTAACATCGTTGAATTGTACATGTATTATAATACTTCTTGTCTGTTTGTGTTTAAATGTATGTGTTTCAGATAGACTAAGTAAATGAAACTTGATTGATGATTGTTACCACACTAAGCATAAGTTGTGTTGCAATTCATTAAAGAGTGAAAAGGAAAGCAGAGTTACATCCATGTTATAGTGAAGTCATAAACTGGCCTGAGTGCCTCATGTTTGTACATTGTAGATTGTGCTGTAATACTTAGGTTTTTAAATGCGTAGTGGTATATATACTAAATGCTACTTATATATTTGTAATAAAGTGAAACTAAACAATTGTATTATCTGCATGGTATAATTTGTTATCATTGTCGTTGCCCGGTGTTTGTAAATGGTTTAGTTTTGGTTCCAGCCATTTATATCATGTAAACAAAAATTGTAAATGTAACATTTAGGTACTTCAGACATATTTTTAATTTTTTAATTGATAAAAAATGAAAAAAATATGGAACGCTTCACGATTTTGCGTGTCATCCTTGCGCAAGTAAGACTTTGTAACAAACTCCAGTGCTGAAACAATTTTGTGTAATTAACAAATACTCGTTGCACACAAATATTAGTGCTGGTTCTACTCTTACACACACACATTTCCATTTGCCAAAACTGTGCACTTTATAATTCTTCGGTGAAAGTGCGTTGCACTGTGTACTATCTTCAACGCAGCAGGCGACCACGGCCACCGCGGTGATGTACGTAAGTAAGTAATGCATGCACTGTCCATAGAGATGCGTGTTATGAAAGCTTCCTGCGAGCGGAGGTCTTGTTTTAGCTTGCGAAAGATGCTCGACGAGATTAGATGCTCGACGAAACAGTTAGATTGTCTTTCTCGTAGACCCTACCAGTGAAATGTTTCCGATGTGGAAAGTAAAGCAAATAATCACCTTTTGGTTTCAGGCGATGGCCTATTACCTTCACCAACGGTAATTATTTGCTTACTACATGCTAAGATCGTTGAATTGTACATGTATTATAATACTTCTTGTCTGTTTGTGTTTAAATGTATGTGTTTCAGATAGACTAAGTAAATGAAACTTGATTGATGATTGTTACCACACTAAGCATAAGTTGTGTTGCAATTCATTAAAGAGTGAAAAGGAAAGCAGAGTTACATCCATGTTATAGTGAAGTCATAAACTGGCCTGAGTGCCTCATGTTTGTACATTGTAGATTGTGCTGTAATACTTAGGTTTTTAAATGCGTAGTGGTATATATACTAAATGCTACTTATATATTTGTAATAAAGTGAAACTAAACAATTGTATTATCTGCATGGTATAATTTGTTATCATTGTCGTTGCCCGGTGTTTGTAAATGGTTTAGTTTTGGTTCAAGCCATTTATATCATGTAAAAAAAAATTGTAAATGTAACATTTAGGTACTTCAGACATATTTTTAATTTTTTAATTGATACAAAATGAAAAAAAATATGGAACGCTTCACGATTTTGCGTGTCATCCTTGCGCCCGCTAACTGCCGATGCTCGAGTCTGTAAATAGGAAGGATCTGACCAATCAGCGTTCTCTATTTGATAGGTCAGTGAGACCTTACTGCAATGTCTACGATACCCGTTAGCTACCGATACTCCAAGCTAGTACCGTACAGCTTCCCGCCCTATGTAAATTAGCCTACTGACGTCATCATATCACGTGAAGAACTCGGCGGTAAAAAGTTTAATTTGTGAAACTTTGCCTACCTTACGGTTGACGATTCTTGCAAATCTCTGCTCTTCGAAAGTGATTTTTCTCGTAGTTTTCCGGATTCTTTCGGTAAGTTATCAATCATCTTTGCTATTATATGTCCGTGATTGATTAGCACCAGGTAAAATTCAGTTTCCTCGTGTTTTTAATGTGTTTTTTAACAATTTTCGGTTGACTGGATGACATTGTCGCGTCGCGTGAGTTCAGAACTTCAGAATCCTCGAGTGTGCGGCGTGGGTATTATGTGTGTGTGTGTGTTGGCCATACCGTACCTACTTCGTGTGTATACTTTTAAAAACTGTTCACAGGAAAAGCATGTGACTGACATGTGCGTTGTAAGTGATACTGATGTATGTGATTTGTTTTAAAAATGTGTCAAAGACCTGTAATTCTGGGCGCTTATGCATTTTCGCACACCTTTTATTGTTTGCATCACTTCAAACTCAACTCAAACGATTTATCTGCATATTGCTCATAAAATACATGTATCTTGCTGATCTGGACTGTAGTCCTCCTGGTTATCCGGAAAATCGCTTGAATTATGAAAGTCAGTCTTTACACTAACAAATTTTTTTTTTTTTTCACAATAATTTGAGATTTCAATTTGTATAATCTTGATTCTCGCTTTTGTAAATCTACGTTCAGTAGTTCATTTCGGTTGGAAACTTAACCAATTGGACCGCAATATTGTGGTGACTTCGCTGATAAAAAATTATCGTTCAACGGCAAAGCGGGTTTCCGCAAGGCGCGATTTTATGCACGAAGGTTCTAATCTATTTATCGCAGTGCCGGAGAACTCTGCCATCGCGCACGTGGTGCGTGGCTAAAGCATAGGCATAGCCGGCCACTCTTGAACTTGAAGGCTCTGCTAACTTTGATTTTTACCGGCCGCGAAGTACGACAATTTCTGAGCTGCGATCGCCACCAAAATCAATCAATGAAAGTCATCCACATGACTTAAATGTTGACTTGAATAATACAACATACTATCTAGGGATAAGCATGATTAGGGAAGAGTACAGTGAGTAAAACGAACCAATTTAGTCGAGTTTGAAGTGATGCAAAACACTTTTTTAAAAGGTGTGCGAAACTGAATTAGCGCCCAATTCTGCATGGGACTTTGTCTTTGGGCCTGGGCTGGCTGAAATATCCATAAACATATGATATACAATTGTAATCATTTGTAATAATTAATTGTTGGGCCCCATATTTATTCAATGAATATGAACCAGCCGATAATTTTTTTAAATGCTTACCTCTTTTCGAAAATTTACAAGGTCATGCGTCGTGAGGTCGCCTCCTTTAGTTTTGCGTTACATGCCATTTTGGGCTTCTGCGGGACAATGTTACAGTTGAGAGCAAATATTTTCTGAGGAAGACCCCCTACCCTATCAAAACTATACATTTTCTGAAAGGAAATTACCCAAGGAACCAAAATATGCACTCAGAATAACACTGGGTGTACAGTTAATTGTTCATATTGACCAAAACATGAAATTTTGTTTACAGTTTTAGAGGTCAATAATTTCCTGATAACTTTTTCTAAAGTAGCTCTAGACAAGAAATTATAATGTTTTCTTGCAGAGCAGACTTAGACCTTTACAGCAATATAATATTGTATGGGGTAAATTATTATTTTACAGGAGATTTTTTCATTCATACTTCATGAATTTTTTTTTTAAATAATCAATAATTTTCGCTAAGTAGGAGTCACTAGATGAATGGAATATAGAGTAAAGCCTAAAGCCATAATACAGTTTGATAAATAAGCTTTAATTTGATACCAAATTTGTATTCTGAAACCTTTTATTTTTCAAGATATTAACGTTTTTACCAAGAATTCACAACATTTATCGGTCAAGATTGTGCCCCCATAGAGTCTGTACAGGAAACCCCCAATTTTCTTTATTTGTGTTGATTTAATAAAAAATGTATTTGGCAAAGACACTTTACAATCATTTGACATTAAAGTTCAATGTGTAAGCTTTCCATTTGATACCAAAATTAAAGTGTAGTTTTGACAAAGTTATTAACGTTTTAAGAAAAATTGCGCTTTGAGAGTCATTTCCCCATAGACTTTGTACACGGGCGCCGCTTCCTGCTCCACCCTCCGGCTTTAACCTTCAAATCTCGATCTTAAATAGAGGTATACCTTTGAAACTTTGCAGAATGATAGCATTTTGATAGCCCTTTCAAATGATACCAAATTTGTTAAGAAGGGATTTTTGGTTTTGAAAATATGAAGTAAAATGCACAAAAAAAATCTCCAAAATGTAACGGCTCCACCCTATTTGGAGGCGAGTTCATGACACACGACCACAAAAGAAGTTTTCAATTGCTTGTTGTCTGTTGATTTATATCTCTCTATCACTATTTTTAAAAATCACAACATGCAAAAGTCAATAATCCAAATATTTTATTTGTTGAGATAGTTGAGTTGAGATAGTTGAGTTTTGGTAGAGAGGGCGCTACTCAAAATTATTTTTTGTGAGATAATGAAACACTGAATGTCAAAAAAATCGGTTCAGAAACGGCTGAAATATCCATTATTTCTCGTAGTTTTCCGGATTCTTTCGGTAAGTTATCAATCATCTTTGCTATTATATGTCCGTGATTGATTAGCACCAGGTAAAATTCAGTTTCCTCGTGTTTTTAATGTGTTTTTTAACAATTTTCGGTTGACTGGATGACATTGTCGCGTCGCGTGAGTTCAGAACTTCAGAATCCTCGAGTGTGCGGCGTGGGTATTATGTGTGTGTGTGTGTTGGCCATACCGTACCTACTTCGTGTGTATACTTTTAAAAACTGTTCACAGGAAAAGCATGTGACTGACATGTGCGTTGTAAGTGATACTGATGTATGTGATTTGTTTTAAAAATTTGTCAAAGACCTGTAATTCTGGGCGCTTATGCATTTTCTTTTTTTTTTTAATAAAAAATGTATTTGGCAAAGACACTTTACAATCATTTGACATTAAAGTTCAATGTGTAAGCTTTCCATTTGATACCAAAATTAAAGTGTAGTTTTGACAAAGTTATTAACGTTTTAAGAAAAATTGCGCTTTGAGAGTCATTTCCCCATAGACTTTGTACACGGGCGCCGCTTCCTGCTCCACCCTCCGGCTTTAACCTTCAAATCTCGATCTTAAATAGAGGTATACCTTTGAAACTTTGCAGAATGATAGCATTTTGATAGCCCTTTCAAATGATACCAAATTTGTTAAGAAGGGATTTTTGGTTTTGAAAATATGAAGTAAAATGCACAAAAAAAATCTCCAAAATGTAACGGCTCCACCCTATTTGGAGGCGAGTTCATGACACACGACCACAAAAGAAGTTTTCAATTGCTTGTTGTCTGTTGATTTATATCTCTCTATCACTATTTTTAAAAATCACAACATGCAAAAGTCAATAATCCAAATATTTTATTTGTTGAGATAGTTGAGTTGAGATAGTTGAGTTTTGGTAGAGAGGGCGCTACTCAAAATTATTTTTTGTGAGATAATGAAACACTGAATGTCAAAAAAATCGGTTCAGAAACGGCTGAAATATCCATTATTTTTCATTAACAGCCATTTGTAATAAATGTGGGGCCCACACTTATTCGATAATTTTGAACCAGCCGTTAAAAATTTTTAAAAAATGCTTCCTCTTTTCAAAAAGTTCTAGCTTATCACTATTTCAACAAAACATCACATGCACAATATTTTATTAAAAATGGTTGAAATCGATGAGTGTTTAGAGAGCACCCTCTTACGTTTTACCAGCTCTTTTTGAATGATAACATGATCTGTACTAAGTTATTTGTAATTTTGTGTTCCTTTCAGTTTCACCAAAACTATACTCTCCTTACCAGAACTCAACTATCCCTTTAAAGGACAATGAAATGCAGACAAATTGTTGTATGCACTATAATAAGACACTAAATATAATTAATAGTCTCTGAAAATTTGAGCACAATCGGTCAAGAAATAAGAAAATTATGGCTCTCTGAAAAGAGCCATGTATTTCTTTGAGTGATTCAAATTGGCAACGCACTCTGGTAAAGTTGTGGACAACTCCCCATACATTTTGTACACACAATTTCAGTTTTGTTCAATTTTCTCAAAATGTATGTTTACCCTTCGTTCGAGTTCAACATGTTTTGTAGAATGCTTTTATACATAACATATCACATGAGTTGGGGGAAGGGGAAAATCTGACTATGAAGAAAACTGTAAAAATGGGAACATTTGTGTACAAACCATATGGGGAGTTGTCCACACACTTATCATCAGAGTGCGTTGGCAATTTGAGTTCCCCATAGGAATAAATGGACATCTTCAAAGAGCTGTAGTTTTCTTGTTTCTTACCGATTATGCTCTTACTTTCAGAGATTGTTCTTCTTAATCTCTTCAAGACTTTTAAGCAACATTTTGCTTGGGTTTCATTGCCCTTTAACATGGTTGAAACAGTCAAGTGTTTAGTCTAGCGCCCTCTAACATCTATTTTTGATGAATGATCACTTTTTTTTTACAGGCTTTTTAGTTTTACTTTTATTAGTTGTCTTGAGTAAATTTGTATTTCTTTCTCATGGTCAGGCATAAGGCCTCAGGGTTGTAAAGTAAGTTTTGGTTACTAAAATTTGTAAAAATTCAGTTTGACAAAAACTCGGGCAACTAACTATATCCCTTTGATAATGTTGGCTTAGCCCACCACCTAGCTCCCACCTACTACACTTCTCCTAATCTCCTACAGCTGCTCCTAATCCCCATTGTCATTGATAAACTTTGAAGCTGTGAGGTGATCGAGCATTGTAGGAACTGGTAGATAGAGTGGCCTTTTACTGGGGCGGCTGGCAAATTCGTTCCTGAAATGCCCAAAAGAGATTATGCCATGTTGGGTACGTTTCTGGCGCTTTCCGATCATGCAAAAAGATGTTAAAAAAATTTAAAAATTATGTTTTCTTTTTTTTTTCGCCCCCGTGCCGTGGCTCACGGGGGCGAATCGCCCGTCGCCCCCATGTATTTTTTTTGGTTGCTCCTAGTCTGGTCCTTAGACCCCTTAACTCCCCTTTCAGGAATTTTGTAGCTCTAAAGACCCTATATTTTGTGCGTTTGAGGGATTTTGTAGCTCCAAAGACCCTATATTTTGTGCTTGTAGTTAGCTCTTTAGACCCCCATTTCAGAGCTCTGTGCGGCACACCCCCGTCAAAAAATAATTTGAATGCCACTGATCAATCCCGACACCCTGGCTCAACTAACTGCGTGTTGGTGTTAATTGAGCCACTTGACCATTTTTGTATAATCTCTCCTGGCACTAAAATCAATTGTTTTTCTTTTCAAAGTTTTCAAAATATACAGATAATATGCCTAACAAACGGATCTTCCAATCCCACCCCTAAACAGCCTTACAAAACATTACCCAAGGGCACCAGGTGACCTTGAGTAAAAAGTGGCTCAACTAGCCTGAGTCTCCTTTCTCGAAACGGGAATTGGGCTTTAAGTGACACATGTATACCTGTCTTCCAAATTACATGAGTACCCCCCCCCCCCCCCCAAGTAATATGTAACGCCTGACTAAACTGTACCACAACTAGGGTAGGCGTAGAGCTGTAATCAGATTCATTGATCAATGTATTATACTATTTTCACTATTTCCTACTTTTCTACTATTTCCCATTCAGAATTAATTTAACCCATGATCTCTGGTTGAAAAGTTGCTTACTTATTTGGGTAAAACTAAGTTACTCAACTTGTTGAGCCTATACAGGGTGGCCCAAAAAAAACGGAACGGGGCACTTCCCAAAATATAGTACCAACATATTTATGTCCATTTGATAGGGTGTCTTTTCCAATGAAAAACAATACCAAGAACAGTAATTTTGGTCGTGTAGTTTTTGTTTTAGGACGCTGTGAGTGAGACCATGTCAGGTGCCTATTTTAGTCAATTTGTACCTAGTCAATGCCAGTTAAATTACACCCCCTGCCCGTAATACCATTCAACGAACACGCCCATTCTCTCGGCACACGGCTGAGTGCAACAATGGCGCGCCTCGTTGAACGATATGAAAGGCGGTACGTGCGATCGATCATGCAGTGGCTGGGTAAAAATTGACAAAAAAGAGAACCTGACATGGTGTCACTCACAGCACCATAAAACAAAAACTACACGACCAAATTGACTGTTCTTGGTATCGTTGTTCATTTGAAAAGACACCCTATCCGATGGACACAATACATTTGTTACTATAATTTGGGAAGTGCCCCGTTCCGTTTTTTTTGTGGCCACCCTGTATAGAGCAATCAGCATGATTTGCATGAATGTCGTAATGATATCATTGTTTGTTTTATATTTAGTTCTGATTGGCAAATATTTAAATCTGTACTTCTTTTCTTCTTTTTCTTGCAGGAGCCAGGAGTGTGCTGCATTTGTGTTCTTGTGTGTTGCAAATTAATCTGTGAGTGAGTGAGTATTTTTGTTCTTTGCAGGTTTCTCCAGACGGATCTGAGACTGAGCCTTGAGGGACTGGAC
The DNA here is from genome assembly GCA_037951105.1 of Echinarachnius parma. Classification (NCBI taxonomy): domain Eukaryota; kingdom Metazoa; phylum Echinodermata; class Echinoidea; order Clypeasteroida; family Echinarachniidae; genus Echinarachnius; species Echinarachnius parma. Next base: position 132,643 of record JBAMJV010000810.1, read on the forward strand.
ACTGGACAGACTGATCTGAGCCTGATTAACCAAACAAGGGACCTGAGCCGGACTGAACAGAGGGAATAGCTGTGCATCATAATTAGCTGCATGGAATCTTCAAGTAAGTATTGCCATTACAAACTGTATGTATGTTATTGAAAAGTGGTGAATGAGAAGAAATCTTGAGTGGAAACCTGTTAAGATTGTATGAACTTTGTTGAATATTGTGTATGTCTCTATTCTCTAATCATGTAATTGCAATTAATTATTTACCTTACTTATTTTCCAAATTCTACGACTTATTTTTTATTATGGCAGATAAAAAAAACGAAACATTTCTTTACAAAATTGTTTGTAATACAAACATGTATACAGTTCAAGCTATTTCAAATGCTTGCCAGTTGCCAACTTGTACTAGAACCAACTCCAGAAAAAAGTTTACGTTTAATGGGTCAATGTCATTCTAAGTGAAATGTTAAAACTTCAATGTTGTTTTCTCTCTTTACTTTTGTTCATGGCATGACACTCCAGATACTCGGGACTTTATGCCATGATTAAAAATATGATTAGATCTTCTAATTTTTTAAGAGAAAGAAATGATATATTGCAAATCCTTGACCGTTACAATCGGGTTTTGATTTTGATTTATTCGGAGATGGGTTCCGGAAAAGAAAAAGAAAATAGAATAAAAAAACAAAACAAAACCAACAAACAAACAAATCGGAATATCGGGTTCTGATCGGTTCCAGTTTATCGGAACCCGGTTTCTAAATTATCCGAAATGACTCGGCCCTACTGAAAACAAGTAGGCCAATAAGTATACGAGTAGAATTATAGATTTTGGCAACAAATGGAAAGAGCACATTCAAATTATAGATATGATTTAAGATTATTTTAATCACCTCTTCAATTGTAAAGTAGAAATATCGGAAATCCGAAGGGAATATGAAAAACAAAAGTGCATCCAAACAAATTAGATGGGGGGGGGGGGGGGGGGGGGGGGGGAGAAATAAACAAAAATAATACTAAACATTTAATAAAATAAAATAAAATAAATACAATAAGATAAATGAATGCCAACAAAAATAATATTTGTGTATTTAATTTTTGTAATTTTTTTTTATTATGTATCTTTTATTTAATTTTTTTTTTCTGTGTGTGATCTCCACATTTGTTCTACATTTATTTTTTTCTTTTCAGCCTTGTTTCTTAAAAAATAATTCTTAATTCCATAATGTCAACATATTTTATGATTCAATCACTCTTGATTTCATTCTGACCTGTAATTTCCCCCGTGTATTTTTTCGCTGGTGTGTGTGTGTGTGTGTGTGTGTGTACACTGTATTGTACAAAATAATTTTTCCTTCTCTAAATAAGTCTTCTAAATCTATATTTACTAAATACATTCTAAACACTACATCTAGCAAATACATTAAACACACACAAACAATTCATGGTGCTTTTAATTTGATTAAATTGTGACTGTTATTTAATTGTTGAATGCTTACATTTTAAAAATATAATTATTCAATTCAAACAAGGTTAACAATCTCTTCTCTTCTTAGGACTTGGGACCTTCAAATAAATCTTTTAACGAAATACTTCTGCTCCTAGTTCAATCTCTCTCAAACACACAAATAAAAGGAAAGTTTGGTATCTTCTATTTAACAATTTTATTGAAACTTGGGTGCCATCTCTGAAAGTTAATTAGTGCCAAAGAGTTTTATCTCTTAAACAGCAAGGCAGAGAAGGTCATAACAATAAAAACAATATATAACAATATGAACTATAATTTAACAATTAAACAAATATACAACCATATGAACAATAGTGTGGATTTCGCAGGCCAGAGCTCTGTGTCCAAGTCCTAAAGGATCCCTTGCACTGCCTTGATACTTGGAGGAGTCCACTATGCCGATGATACTCAAACTCAGATTGGTCTTCATCCCGAAGGGTCCGTCTTCGTCCAAAGGGTACCTGGGCGCTGCTTCATCTGGATCTGGATTCACCTCTGCCCTTGGCTTTGATGCATCATCTTGGTTGGTGGTAGCCGGCTGTCCGTCATTCAACCACTTCCCGCGCTTGTCGATTAGTGGAGGAGGCCTTTGGGGTTGACACTACATCACCACGTAGAAGAATCAATATCTTCATGACTAATAACATCAAGCTAGAATGGTGATATGATTCTAAGGTTTCATCGCCTAACAGCATTCTTAACTTGTTGGCTGTTCTCTGCCTTAATTGGATACGACCGGGTCCAACAACTTGCTGACTACCTGCTGCAGTTCCAGGATGATGCAAGCGTCATCAGCAATCAAAAAAAAAAAAAAAAAGCATGCACAGAGTCAATCCACATTATTCCAGCTGTGGACAATCTACACTATGAAGAGCATGTTGTACCATTTGTGTATAAAACAATATAATATTTATCATCCTCTTGTGCTGAAAAGCCCAGTACATCAATATAACAACAATATAACACAATATCTGACTGCTCCTTTCCAGTTCTTTGTCGCAACACTGAGCTGGTATTGCAACGCCTTCATCTCTAAATGTAAAATCTCTAAATCAAAGGCATTGTCTGAATTCATTGTCTCGTTCTTTTCATATTTCCATGTTTGTTTATAAATCTTATATCATAAATCAGACACTTGTCAGGTAGTCAGCAGGTGTTGCTTCAACAAAGTCTCCACAGGCTGTCAGGTAGTCAGCAGTTGTTGCATGTGTTGCTTCAACAAAGTCTTCACAGGCTGTCAGGTAGTCAGCAGTTGTTGCAGGTGTTGCTTCAACAAAGTCTTCACAGGCTGTCATGTAGTCAGCAGTTGTTGCATGTGTTGCTTCAACAAAGTCTTCACAGGCTGTCAGGTAGTCAGCAGTTGTTGCATGTGTTGCTTCAACAAAGTCTTCACAGGTAGTCAGCAGTTGCAGGTGTTGCTTCAACAAAGTCTTCACAGGCTGTCAGGTAGTCAGCAGTTGTTGCATGTGTTGCTTCAACAAAGTCTTCACAGGCTGTCAGGTAGTCAGCAGGTGTTTGGGAAAACAACTGTTGTTTTCGGGGACTCGTGTTGTTGTTGTTGTTTGCTGCAACTCTGTTGTTGTTTTCGGCTGCATCCCGATTCGATCATCCAGGTACTGGCTGGGGTAAGGGTGCAAGGGATGTGCCTCTCCCTGGTCCAGATCGTCCACATCCTCTTACTGACCTGTACACCGGCAGCTTCACCCCTCCTTTCTTCACCTCCCCCATCTTCCAGTACAGGGGCACTCCGGGAGGGTCCTGGGTTCAAGGGATGTGCCTCTCCCTGTTCCAGGTCGTCCACATCCTCTTACTGACCTGTACACCGGCAGCTTCACCCCTCCTTTCTTCACCTCCCCCATCTTCCAGTACAGGGGCACTCCGGGAGGGTCCTGGGTTCAAGGGATGTGCCTCTCCCTGTTCCAGATCGTCCACATCCTCTTACTGACCTGTACACCGGCAGCTTCACCCCTCCTTTCTTCACCTCCCCCATCTTCCAGTACAGGGGCACTCCGGGAGGGTCCTGGGTTCAAGGGATGTGCCTCTCCCTGTTCCAGATCGTCCACATCCTCTTGCTGACCTGTACACCGGCAGCTTCACCCCTCCTTTCTTCACCTCCCCCATCTTCCAGTACAGGGGCACTCCGGGAGGGTCCTGGATGCAAGGGATGTGCCTCTCCTTGTTGTGAGTGGCATGCTGGAAGCTATATAGTCAGAGCAACTCCACCAGGTGGAAAGAGAATATAACACAATTCAGAACAATATCAAACAATATAAAATGTCAGAACGGACATCAGGACCTCACCATCCTCATTGCCCTGTTGGTAACCCATGACGCAGTTCTTGCTGGGTTCTTGCATGGGTTGTGAGTGGCATGCTGGAAGCTAGTCAGAGCGACTCCACCAAGTGGACAAAAACAATAAAAAGAATATAACACAATATAGAAGACAATATGAAACAATATAAAATAATTAATATAAAAAACAACAAATTAAAAAAAAAGCATGCACAGAGTCAATCCACATTCTTCCAGCTGTGAACAATCTACACTATGAAGAGCATGTTGTACCATTTGTGTATAAAACAATATAACACAATATCCAATATTATTGTTGTTTGACAGCACGATTTATCATCCTCTTGTGCTGAAAAGCCCAGTACATCAATATAACAACAATATAACACAATATCTGACTGCTCCTTTCCAGTTCTTTGTCGCAACACTGAGCTGGTATTGCAACGCCTTCATCTCTAAATGTAAAATCTCTAAATCAAAGGCATTGTCTGAATTCATTGTCTCGTTCTTTTCATATTTCCATGTTTGTTTATAAATCTTATATCGTAAATCAGACACTTGTCAGGTAGTCAGCAGGTGTTGCTTCAACAAAGTCTTCACAGGCTGTCAGGTAGTCAGCAGTTGTTGCATGTGTTGCTTCAACAAAGTCTTCACAGGCTGTCAGGTAGTCAGCAGTTGTTGCATGTGTTGCTTCAACAAAGTCTTCACAGGCTGTCAGGTAGTCAGCAGTTGTTGCATGTGTTGCTTCAACAAAGTCTTCACAGGCTGTCAGGTAGTCAGCAGTTGTTGCATGTGTTGCTTCAACAAAGTCTTCACAGGCTGTCAGGTAGTCAGCAGTTGTTGCATGTGTTGCTTCAACAAAGTCTTCACAGGCTGTCAGGTAGTCAGCAGTTGTTGCAGGTGTTGCTTCAACAAAGTCTTCACAGGCTGTCAGGTAGTCAGCAGTTGTTGCAGGTGTTGCTTCAACAAAGTCTTCACAGGCTGTCAGGTAGTCAGCAGTTGTTGCAGGTGTTGCTTCAACAAAGTCTTCACAGGCTGTCAGGTAGTCAGCAGTTGTTGCAGGTGATCAGTTGGAGCCAGTGCATCATTGACCAGCTTGACCGGTGTTGCTTCAACAAAGTCTTCACAGGCTGTCAGGTAGTCAGCAGGTGTTTGGGAAAACAACTGTTGTTTTCGGGACCTTGTGTTGTTGTTGTTGTTTGCTGCACCTCTGTTGTTGTTTGCTGCAACTCTGTTGTTTTCGGCTGCATCCCGATTTGGTCATCCAGGTATTGGCTGGGGTAGGGTGCAGGTGTTATAGTCTTCTGTGATAGTGGCACTGGTTTTGGGCATGGGTTGTGAGTGGCTGGTCAGAGCTACTCCACCAAGTCTTCAAACAATAGGAACAATAGAAATAATAATATACAACAATTGAAAATAAATACCACAATATAAACAATATAATAAATATCAAACAATATACAAAAATTAATATCCAATATTATTGTTGTTTGTGGGACTGTTGTTGTTTGCTTGCCCACGTGTTGTTGCTGTTTTTGGCTGCATCCCGATTTGGTCATCCAGGTATTGGCTGGGATAGGGTGCAGGTGTTATAGTCTTCTGTGATAGTGGCACTGGTTTGGGCATGGGTTGTGAGTGGCTGGTCAGAGCTACTCCACCAAGTCTTCAAACAATAGAAATAATAGAAATAATAATATACAACAATTGAAAATAAATACCACAATATAAACAATATAATAAATATCAAACAATATACAAAAATTAATATCCAATAGTATTGTTGTTTGCTGCACCTCTGTTGTTGTTTGCTGCAACTCTGTTGTTGTTTTCGGCTGCATCCCGATTTGGTCATCCAGGTATTGGCTGGGGTAGGGTGCAGGTGTTATAGTCTTCTGTGATAGTGGCACTGGTTTGGGCATGGGTTGTGAGTGGCTGGTCAGAGCATACTCCACCAAGTCTTCAAACAATAGGAACAATAGAAATAATAATATATAACAATTGAAAATAAATACCACAATATAAACAATATAATAAATATCAAACAATGGAGGAAGAGGCACGCAGAAGAAGAAATACAACCATGCACCATCTAGAACACGGTTTGCAGCCAGTGCCACCAAGAACGAGATCCAGACCATCATACACAATTTTACGGCGCGTGGTACTGTGCTAGGGGTTGCATGGGTTGTGAGTGGCTGCGGGAAGGTCAGAGCGACTCCATCAGGTGGCAATAGAAAACAATAGAAACAATATGGACAATAGAAATAATAATATATAACAATTACAAATATAAACAATATAATAAATAATATATTCAATCTTATTGTTGTTGCATCAGCACCACAGCACCCTCTGGCCACATACATGACTTGCGGAGGGGGCACTCCTCGGCTGTCAGAACGGACATCAGGACCTCACCATCCTCATTGCCCTGTTGGTAACCCATGACGCAGTTCTTGCTGGGTTCTTGCATGGGTTGTGAGTGGCATGCTGGAAGCTAGTCAGAGCGACTCCACCAAGTGGACAAAAACAATAAAAAGAATATAACACAATATAGAAGACAATATGAAACAATATGAAATAATTAATATAAAAAACAACAAATTTAAAAAAAAGCATGCACAGAGTCAATCCACATTCTTCCAGCTGTGGACAATCTACACTATGAAGAGCATGTTGTACCATTTTTGTATAAAACAATATAACACAATATCCAATATTATTGTTGTTTGACAGCACGATTTATCATCCTCTTGTGCTGAAAAGCCCAGTACATCAATATAACAACAATATAACACAATATCCAATATCGTTGTTGTTTGACAGCATGATTTATCTATTCCTCTCCTGCTGCAAAGCCTATGCAGTTCAAGTCAGACTGCCAGTGGAGAGCGAGGTCCATGGTGTGTTTGTGTTTGTTTTCAGGAACTCCTGCAGTGGCAATCCATCTTCCACATCCTGTTGAGGGGTGGAACAATATATAACATATAACAATAAAAACAATATCAAGCAATAATAAATATCAATATCCTTCCAGATTCCTTTTATAACTGTCGTGATTAAAATTGAATTACTTGTTTTATTCTATTTTACGGCAGGTATGTATGCACCGAAGTTCAGGCGTCAAGGGAGCGAGCCGACTCTGAAGGCCACGACGGAGGCCAGGGCCTTCAAGTTAGACAGCCAGCGGAGAGGGAGGTCCATGGTGTGCAAAGATGCAGAGGAAGTCAGGAGGGATGCCATCGATGAGGTGAAGCGGCTACGTGGGGACGTCCAGCACGATTTATCTATCCTAGCGTGCTACAAAGCCCAGTTCGGCCAGTACTTCAGGCAGTCTTTCAAGTGGCTGATGGAGAATGACCTGGGGTACTGCGCCTTCATCGTTCGGGATCTCAGCGGCGAGGCGGAGTCTGATTCGAGGTTATCTCAGCACAAGTTCGCCTTCAAGAAGTACGTCCTTGCATTTCCAGAAGGACGGAAAGCCGTGGAGATCAGTCGAGCAGCTTGGGAGAGACGTAGACAACTCCAAGCGGGCACTACTGCTAGACCCCATAGACCTAAAGGTATTATAGTGGTTTGTTTTGTGTTCAACATCACATTTTTGGGGGTCTTGAAATTTCATATATTAATGGTGGTCCTTGAAAAAATAATTAAATGAACCAACAGACTTATGTCTGTAAAAAATGAAACAGAATGAATTTGCCTCTGCTTAAATTGTACAGATAGTTTATTTCAAATAACTGATTTACCAAGTTAACCACTTTGTATATGGAAATAAAAACAAAAATCTCTTTTTTTGCCACTAGCTGCTACTGTGGAGTTTTGATAATGATATTTGCTCATGTCTTATTTCCTGTCTTCTGATTATGGACTATGTGTGTATACTGCAATGTGATAATGATTTTTTTTTCTTCTTCTTGAATTGGTTTTGTACAGACACACCAAGCACCTCTACGACACCCAGTCAGGAGTCGACGCAGAGTGATGACATCACTGATGAGGACCTACTGGCTGTTGCTGATATGATGGATGCTGGTAAGCTGCATAAATTGTTCTTTGGTGATGCAGTTGAAATGTTGTTAATTCGTCCTTTAATTACTTTTATTTCATTTAAAACCAGATTTGTCATTGCTTAATTTGTGTGTCATTATTACATAATTTTCTCTGATAATGTTAAATTACCAGTTCCATCTCTGTTATATATGACCAAATCCTTGCATGTCCTAATTAACAATTTAAACCAGTATAGAAAATACACCTTTAGCTGAATTATAGAGATCTCAGCTAAACAAGAAGCATACGCTACACCAAGGCTACACTATACTGACATTGTCATCGAATGCAACATCAACTCGGAGGAAAGCAATGCCCGATAGCTCTAATTACAAAGACATCTCTTCTATATATGACCATTATTATAATTATATTTAAACCAGGATCGAAAATGTACCGAATTATATTTCAACTAAACAAGACTTATTCCTTTTACAGATGATGCTCTTCAACCTACTACACTACCGACTACACTACTGTCATCGACGACGTCATCAACATCGACGTCGACCTCGACTTCAACAACATCAACATCAGCTCAGAGGACAATGGCCGGAAGAAGAGCAATGCCTGATGGCAGAGATGACACAGGTAGACATTTATTCTTTTATATAAAGGTGTTGCATATTTGCTGTGATGGAATTACTGTACATTTTATCTGCTCATAGCATGTGCATTGTCATTTCTACACTACAAAAGGTTTAACATTATATCTTTACTTTACAGATTATTGTCTTCTAACACGCTTTGAAAGGGGTATACATGAAGCGTACAGTGGGTCAGCTGCAGACAACTTTTTGTTTTTACTGTAAAAATATATACAAAATGCTTTTGTCCATTTTATTTCTATTAGAACCGGTCTCTGTAATATGCACGTTATGATCGTTATGATCTAATTTTGTGTGCAAATTCTGCTTTTTCCCTGAAATTTTTGTTTTTAAGGTCATTTCATTGTTGTTGTTTTTTTTATTAAAGGTTGGCAGCTCTACACTAGGTGATACTTCTTCTGTTTTTTTTGCTATGACTTAATAATGAATTCTCTTTTCTCAACATTATTCTTTGTTGCAGAGTGTCCACTTACAAATGGATGGAGACAGTCACTACCACGCATGGACCACCGGTGGGTGTCCAAGGCTCTCTTCAAGGAGAACCGGCAAGGGAAGGCCACTTTGGACATGGAACGGGTCACCAAGCTGTGGTTTTACCCGCCAGAACCAAGATGCACCCACGGCACGCCACCCAAGCCCAACCTCTTCTACGCCAGCCGACTCTGCATGTGGATGCCCCGGAGACTATACGCTGTTCTACTGAGGTGTCCTGAGCCAGGTTGCAATGGGCAGGAGCTGACTTCGGCTGGCGCGTACCCCACTGTTCGCCAGGTCCTTGATATGACGGGCTACTACAACTTGGCAGCAGAGTATCTGGAGTGCAGCAAGTGCAAGAAGAAGGTGATCAGTTGGAGCCAGTGCATCCTTGACCAGCTTGACCCCTCCATCCGCCAGGAATTTCCAGCGACGCTGACATACAGGTTAATATTTGAATGAAATCCTTGTGTTAGTCCATGCATGTTGCTTAAGCTCTTCCATTTGTATTATTTTACCACTGATCCACATTGAATTAGTTCAACTTGGCATATTTGTTTTAGTGGCCGCTGTAGTTTTATGTTCATATTGTAGGCCTACACATGTACTTGCAAGTGAAATGTAATCAACTTCTTTTATAATTAATTGAGTGTGAATTAATACCAGCCCAGTACACACTATCCCTTTAATAATTGTTCTTGTAATTCCATACAGGTATGCGTGTGACAAGCTTGTGGTGATTTCTCTCCTTGACAGAGGACTCTTGTACTTATTACAATTTGTATTGTTAAAACGTTCTTATTGTAATTCCATACAGGTATGCGTGTGACGAGCTAGTGGTGGTTTCTCTCCGTGACAGAGGACTCGGGAACGGGCCGTTCCAGATGATCCGCAAACTTCAAGAGCAGCACAGCAGAGCTTGGCTGAAGAGTACAATGCGGTACATCACTGCTTGTGAAGAGTTCATTGATGCAAGCGACAAGGGACTCATCGATCGACCCAATTGCACACCACCACCACCAATGCCTCCCCTCCCCACATACAAGTGGCTCCTCAGCGTCTATTGCAACGACGTTCTGGAGCGCCTTGATGAGGTGAAGGCTGCCATCACATCTACGTTTGGCCGAGTCTTGAAGCTAGATTCCACGAAGAAGGTGTGTTTTCAAAGTGTTATATTGAATGCTAGTTAATATATTTTTATAACAATATAGAAAAAAATTAATTTGTGTAGGATTTAGCATGATATGGTGCAAATCTTAGTTTGTAAATTAATTATCAGCTTATAACAGAAATCAGAAAAATAGCTCAATTGTAAATGTCCAAAACTGGTTTTGAATTTGAATGATATTATTAATTCATTTTGTATTTCATTTTGTGGTGAACTATTCCATTTATTTCACATTAGTTTCCATTGTTCTTCTTTCTTTCATTTTATAATTTTTATGATTTGTTGCTTTCTTCCTTTTTCCCTCTTCTTCTTTTTTTCCCGCTTGTAATATGCAATATGGCCGAGACCAAATGGATACCGAATTCCAATTCTCGGGATACGGGTAAACTAAACAATTTTGTTTCTGTTTACATTTCAGATATATCCGATATCTGCCCATTTTTACTCTGGATATCAATATATGGTCTGGTTTGATTCTGCCCTACTCTGCAACAATATCATTTACTGGAATTGAAATGACAGGTGTTTGAAAATGTCTTCATTTGTTTGTTTTTTCTTTCTTCATTTAAACAGATCACAAGGAAACTAGCTGGCCGTGATGCCGGTACTGCATCATGGGCAACCAACGTCGGCAACGAGCACGGACAAGTCTTGATGTCCGTCATGACGGCTGCTGAGGGTGCTGGACTAATTGACATGGTCCAGGGACTCGTCAAACGGTATGCCGACGCTGAAGTGCCCCCTCCGCAGCTTCTGTATGTGGACAGAGGCTGTTGTGGTGCAGATGCCAAGCTCTTTAGGGAATGGCCAGACATGTCTGTGCGCCTAGACATCTGGCATTTCATAAGGAGGTTTGCCAGGGGCTGCACCACCGAGCATCATCAGCTCTACCCGTTCTTCCTGCGCCGCCTCTCAGCCTGCATCTTCGTATGGAGTGCTGACGATCTGCAGTTGCTGGTTCAGGCCAAGCGTGCTGAACTAGCAGGGAAGAGCATGGTTTGCCCATCAGATGACGACATCTATCAGCGCCTCGGACGCAATGAGATGGCTCGACACTGTAGAAGGATGACCAGAGGCACAGAAGAGACAACCCGACTGATTCATGACCTGCTGACATCCTTGGATGGGCAAGAAGGACGAGACACCTTGGGAGTCCCTCTCCTGGATAGTGACAGAATCTGGGAAATATGGGACTCACAGCAGAAGCACATCGCCTGCATCCAAGACCTACCTGGATTGCAGCTGTACACAAAGACTGGAGAGTCGAAGAAAGGAGATGTGATGCTACCTGTCTACAGATGTGCGCGAGGCTCAACATCGCTGGAGAATTTCCACCTGCACATGAACCGCTTCATCCCAGGTAAGCTATACTTGTGCTAAATAATTAACAAACAATTCACGAATTGCATAATGAACATAAATATATTGATGGATGGATAAGATTGATTGATTGATTGATTATTAGATAAATAAATTAATAAACATACATTCATGATACTTGAAACAATTCAAAACAATTAATATATTTACTTGTCATTCATCATCTTTTTAACTTGTTTCCTTTTCCTTTCAAAGGAACTTCAGCAAACAACGTCCACTTCCAGGTCTGGAACGAGTGATGAGACAAATTCATTCATTTATTTATTTATGATATTTCAAAAAATTGTAAAAACTTGTTTCCTCTTTCTTTTAAAGGAACTGCAGCAAACGATGTGCACTTCCAGGCGTACCTGCTGGAAGGGGTGAGTCGCTGGAATAGAAACCGCGCAGCAGAGGTGTCCAGTGCACCAAAGACCAACCTGAGACTGTACAGTGCCGCTGAAGAGTTTCACCTCAACAGGAAGGCAGAGAAGGTCTTTGGTGCGAAATTCAACCCGGACATCCAGCCACCACGAGAGTACACTGGTAATTTTTATTATTTTGTTGTTGTTGGCATCATAAGATCATTAGGTTATTCTATAGCTAGACAAATACAGCTCCTGGAGGGCTGAGGAGCAGTAGTGATTTTTGAGCACTCAAGTCTGCATCCAGCAGATTGTATCAGGGTTGGCACTTCTTATCTCTAGTCCCTGGGCACTGATGTCTCGGCAAAGGATTAGCAGAGAGTAGAGAGAATGAACCGCATAATCTAGTAAAGGAGGAGAGGGGGAGATCATGGTAAAGCCCTGGCTCTGGAATGTCTTATCAGTTGGTTGCCATGCCAACTGAGATATGAGCAGAGCAGGAACCAGGGCAGTTAATCTCTCTGGGCCTTGAGGGAAGTAAACACATCATGGGATTGTTGACAGTCGTAATAAACTGATCAGAATGTGGTCCAAAAGAAAACAAAAATGATAAAATTGATCACCACGATGGTGCAAGACAAGCTAATGGGACAATCACATCATGTGATCATGATAAAATTATGTTTTCAATTTTCTACATCTCATACATGCATCTCAACTCACTAGGGACCCAATAGCAAGACCTGGCACAAATCAACACTTGTGCTGATTTTCACCTGACCTATTTTTTATATTCCAGTGGATCGAAAGAATCATCATGATGAAATGACAAGACATTGGTTCAACACTGCATCTTGATGATAATATGTTGTCTTTTATTTCTCCTATTTTCATGCTTCTGTAATCCAGGTGAACTGATTGGGCTGGAATACCTCTTCCACCAAACCGGCCAGGAGTTCCAGACCATGGCTCCAGACGAAGTCGAGGGAGATGACACTGAGGAAATGGACGAGGAGGTACTAGAGGATCCAACGCAGCCTCCTCTCGAACATCCAGAGGTTGCCAAGGTTCCTGCTAGGCCTGCTTCTTCCATTCGCTCTGTTGACGTGTCCCCTCGCAGAAGTCCTGTGATGCCTGTCTCAGGTAAATAAGATTTTCCTCCTCCTCCGCCATGTCCTCCACTAACAATTGCTGCATTCATGATTTAGCAAGGACGCTAATGGACCTTTTTGAGTTACACATAATATTTTGTTTGTGAGACAATGAAAAACTAAGTGTAAAATTTGAAAGAGCATTATATTTAAGTGACAGAATAAACTTTATTTAATCAAAATCGGTTCAGAAACGGCTGAAATATCCATAAACGTAACCATTTGTAATAAATGTGGGGCCCCACAAATATTAGCTAACTTTGAACCAAACATTATTTTAAATGCTTCCCCTTTTCAAAAACTTTTGGAAGAAGTTTTTTAGTAGTTGTTGATTATCTCTCTTTGTAATCTTTCTAATCGTTTGTGATTTTAAATTCCTTTCAAGCATGGTAGAGTTATAACTATTAGTTTGTAATGTAATGGTGCAGGTTTTGGTTACTAAAGTTCAGTTTTACCAAAACTGTACTCTCTTTCCAGAACTCAACTATCCCTTTAACATGTCTTATTTTGTTATTGTCAATTATATGTTATCTTATTTCATTCAATTCCATTTCAGGTGCAAGATCAACATCGCAGAAGAGTAGACGGATGCGACAATCACCATCACCACCTGCGTTACTGTCGCCAGTTCGATCACCATCACCACCACCACCACGACCACCAAGAACAGGAGCTCCAGCTACTCTATCACGATGCCCAGACTCACCAACTCCAGTTGCTTCTTCATCATCCGTGCTCAGAGTAGTTTCAAGGCCACTACCTACACTACCTCCCAGGGCATCGGCCGCTCTATCGACGCATCCAACAACACCACCTGTACATCGTGCAGATCCAGACAACCAGCCGTTGGAGGGAGAGAATGGTGACGGCAATGTTTCTCATGTAAGTGTTCACTTCGTAGGACCTTGAAATTGTTCTTTTATTATGATGAATATATATATCTTCATGTGCTTTATAATATGGGGCAAACATATTAACATGGACCAGCAAAATCAAATCATAACATATTATGGAATCTAACTCAACTTTGAATATTCATGCTATCTTCATTATAATATGCATTTACCAAGCACCATTTTTAATTGTTAATTGCAGGAAGAGTACCCCGGACCGGACAACGTAATTGGATACGACCGGGTCCAACAACTTGCTGACTACCTGCTGCAGTTCCAGGATGATGCAAGCGTCATCAGCAATTCTCAAGCAGAAGAGATTGTGCGTCTTTGGAAGCAGCTGGAAGAATACGACCGCAAAGTGGAACGTCGCCCTAGACATCAAGAGAAGCTGGCAAAAGGGCGATTTAAGGCAGGGCCTGCAGTCGCACCTGGAGTGGAGAGCACTCGAAGGTGAGTGTCACTTTTTTCCATTTTTATATGATACTATACAGTTGTTAACTGATGGTGGAGGGAAAAGCATGGAGTGTTCAACTCCCGAAGGATTTTAAATGCTATTGAGGCAAGAGTAAATAAGTCCGGAGACGTATTCGAGGGACTTATTTTCTTCACAAGTATTGTAAAGACCATATATGTCATCCAAAGTGACCAACCATATTCATTCATCAAGACCAAGGGGAGACCAAGACCACACTGGAGCAACGTGTATTTTGCTATAGATCTACTGTCGGCGCATCATAGCTCAACACCCTAGGAGGAGGCAATTTCAATTTACCCAGCCATTACAGAATTAATGTCCCCATTCCCCATAGATTTCCCCTATTTTGTTATCATTCATTCTAGCTTGCACTGCCTGTTCCAACTCTCCCCCATTGTTTTATTTAGTATGTAGCTTTATGTAACTGTAATGTATCCGTCATTTCCAGCCAAGATGAAGGATATACTAGATTGGATAGCTCGGCTACTTACTTTTACTCATTTTTTAAATGAATTTTGTTAGAAATAATGAGATGGAATATTAATGAAAAATTAACTTTAAATTCTTGTTTCATTTCACAGGTGTTTTCTAAGCAGTAATGCCGGACCAGCTACATACCCAGATACCAACAGGTACATAGACTGCCTCATCAACAGGATCTGCCACAACAACCCTGAGCATGTGAGGATGCGTGGAAGACTTACACTGCGATGGAATATCATCCTACATGCCTACCAGAACATCAGACGCAAGGTCTTGGCTAATCAGCACATCACTGCCAACTCCAGCATCCAGCTGGTAGAGGTCAACCAGAACACTCTCATAAAATGGTATGTTTTTTATTTTTCTCGATATTTTCTCTTTCATGTTCATTCAACTTCACTTGCAATTAAAGTTCTGCATATGACAGTATTAGTTTTAAACATAGATTTAATTTTGTTTATGATTAGGCTTAAAATTATTTAGCATTTTTTAAATGATTTATTATTATAATATGAATAATGTGCAGTGTATCGTTAACATCAAAGCAGTCATAAATACCAAGTAAATTTATCCGCTGCTGCTCTTGACTTGGGTGTACAAATATGCACTTTGTGTGCTGGATTGAGTGCAGTATATACCTGTGGTCGGGGGGGGGGGGGGGGGGGGGCAGCTCCAACCCCCACCCCCACACTGTTTTGGCCTAAAACAATAAGATAATAACTATAACGGTTAAAATATGATCTCAAAAACTATCCGCGGCACCCGGTATACAGCCCTGTCATCATCGAAAGATGAACTATAGCCACTAATTTCTATATGAATGCTTCTTGTTGAAATTTATTTCAGAAAAGTTCAATTGGCAAGAATATTCTATTCCATGGATACATATCACTCATCTTTATTCTTTCATATTTCTTTTCTTTGTATCAATCAGGCACAACAACAAGTCCAAGATGACCGAGCGGACAAACCTGGAGATGGGAGTTTCTGTTCCACGGCCCCCACTCACATCACAAGCCCCCTTTCCTGCTGCCCTGGTGAGACCAGTCACAATGCCAACTCCACCCATCTACAGGCCATTTGTGTTTCAGGTCGTCCCCAGGACAGCAGGCCAAGCCACCATGCGTGCAGCAGCACCATGCTCGACATTCTACCTGCCACACGTGCTCCAGACTCCAGTAAATGCACAGCCCGTCTTAGTACCAGCATCACAGGAGCACGCCAGGAATGTCGGTACAGCACCTTCACCTATCCCGCACAGTACGAAGAGCAACAGGAAGCGGAGAGATGCAGATGTGGAGGAAGGCACGCAGAGGAAGAAATACAAGCCACGCACCAAGAAGACGGTTTGCAGCCAGTGCCACCAAGAACGAGATCCAGACCATCATACCCAATTTTACGGCGCGTGGCACTGTGCTAGAACATCAAACCAGTCACTAGACGAATGGCGTTCAGCGATGGCTTCAAGAAGGAAGGAGAGAGACCAGCAGAGGAAGGAGAAATAGGAGTGTGGGTGGCAGATTGCTGGTGCTGTGGTCTACTAGAGCACTTGTGAGTTATGTTTCAGCGGGATTTACTCCTTAAATTGCTGAAGAACAGTGCAGTAGACTTGGGTACCAGCTATTTTCATCAATTTCTGTCATCTGCACTCTTATTGTGGTCAATGGGGGTGATTTTTTTCTTTTTTTTTTTTTTCTTTAGACAAATACAAAATAAGGCAAATTCAGTATTTTCCTTTATTATCAATTTTTAAATGTTTTATCTTGAGCTAAACGTTTTTTCCATCAAGGAAGTTGGTTCCAAAATTTGCATAAATTATTCAGCCACTTGTTAGGTGTACTGCATATGAGCCCAGTTTAGTCTCAGTGCTATCCTTGGGCTCCATGCGGTGACGTAAGTTAAGGGTAGTACGCTTCACGGGTCTGACTGTTGAGAAACAGGTGAGCACTGTCTGTGAAGTGTGCGTTCAAAACTAGTGTGATAATGTCAACTAGTTGGTTTTTAATGCTGCCGGATAAGAGGACAATGACATATTTTTTCTTCAAGAAAAGTATGGTGACAAAAATGTACAAATTGTATATTTGAATACAGAAGATATAAAATGTCATTGTCCTTTTATTTGAAGGTCCCAAGCCCTTACACAAAGCAGAGGGGAAACCATAACTATGTTAAAGTAATCAATTAAAAGTGTCTGACATAATGACTTATTCTTGAAGCTCGGTTGTATACGACTTTGAATTCATTTTCCTCACATTAGTGTGAAAATTGTGAATATATGAGTACGAGCATACATGTGTTTGCGTCATGAATGTTTGCTTGTAGACACTTGTTGGTATGTGTGTTTGACTGCTTGTATGTATGCATGTTGCTACATACGTGTGTGTGTGTTTGTGTGTGTATGTACTGTCAGATATAATTATTTCATATAGAGTGGTGAAGTGTGATGTCATAAATGATGTCATAAACATTTTTTTTAGAATTTTCAAATTTAGACTTCATTTTCAGAAAGAGCATAACAAATAATGTCCAAATACCGAAAATCATAGGAATAGGTTTTGTATTGTCTGAGATATGCCCATCTGAATGATTTTTGTTGTCAATAGGCAATCAGTGTTATAGTGCACTGGTTCATAAATTTATGAACCAGTGCACTATAACACTGATTGCCCATTGAAGTAAAATTCATTCGGAAGGGCATATCTCAGCCAATACGTAACCTATACCTTTTATTTTCAGTATTTGGACATTATTTGTTATGCTCTTTCTGAAAATGAAGTCCAAATTTGAAAATTCTAAAAAAGTGTTTTTATGACGTCATGGCTTCTGTACTCTATTGCCTTTCTGGGAGTGAATTCTGAAAACGATTTCATGTTCAAATTGATAATATCTACATCATATCTACATGATTACTATGATATATTTTAGCAAAATAAATAAGATACATTTGAGCTGAAAATCGTTTCCAGAATATACCCCCTGATTTTTTAAAAAGTTATTTGTATTATCATTTTTTTATTGAATCAAAAAATCCACAAAGTACAGTTAAAAAAGAATACATTGAAAACTTCACACAAACTTGTATTATTTTAACAACCTGTCTATAGCAGCCAACCTGCATATAGTGGCCAACTAACACATTCCTCTGCAGAGGAAAACAATGTTATAAAACCTGTCTATAGAGGTTAACTGTCTACAGTGGCCAATGTTCTTCTCCCCCTATACAGAGGTCGGACTGTCAAAAATTATATTACAAATAAAAGTACAATAATACAAACGTTCAATCATATTCCTCTTGTTTATTTTAAAATACATCAAATATGTTTTTGATTCAATAATTTTTTTAACAAGACTATAAAGTGCATAAGAACTACAAAAGTGTTTGGGTTATTGAAACCATAACAAGTTCAATTCGACTAGCTCGAAGCCTAGGGTTAGGGAAATCATGAATTTAAATTAAACCCAAATCAATTTATGTTACCTAAATTTTGTAATGAAAACCTGAAAGTAATCGTTATGATTTCTTCAGCCCCACACTAACAGTGGGAGTCACGGGCCTAAGAACAGTTCCGATTGTGAAAGTAAAACATATCAATTTGGTTTGCCGGGACAGAATGTATACTAGTTGACCTGTTAAATATCACAATTTATCCATTTTTAAATATTTGTAACATAATACTTTCAAACAAATGTTTTTTCTACGGAGGTGATTTAAATCACAGATTTTAATCAATTTAAATCGTGAATCCTAATCCCTATCTCCCCCCCCCCCCCCCCCGACAAAGGTACCCCCACTTTCAACATTCCTGGCTACGCCCGTGTTTTGAGGTGGTGTTGTGCAAGAGGCATAGTTAGGGTGTCGTCATGTTTATTCTTCATTTTATTGTTTTATTCTCACATATATATTTTAGTTCATATTATAAATTCCCCCCTCCCCCAACAAACACACACACAGTACACACACACGCAAACTTGAAACTTCCTGGTTATACTAGTCTCGCTGTGCTGTAACAGATTATAGACTGGGTTTTCAAAACTTCACTAAAACCGCTCTTCACGTTATTCAAACCGGTCGTACCCCATCTTGCGACAGAATTTGTCCAGTCTATCTAGTATTACTGCGCGCCTGCGCTGCACATGCAGAGTAGACGGTACCGTAGACTATTGATCGTGCACACTACAGGGAAACCCCGTGATAACGAGCTTGCTGAGGTACTGTACCGTTTATAACTAGCGAGATTCCGTTTATAAAAAATAACGGGGTACAATCGATAGTCCCGACTACCTCGTTATAACGGGGTTTCCCTGTATTACGAAGCTTGTGATAATGCTCATTTTCGTCCATTGTTTTGATTAGATAGAAATAGGATAGTTGAGACTAGAACATATTTTGTTACAAAGTATGTTACGAATGTAATAGTGTAGAACCTATAATGTGTTGTTGCAATGAAGAATTTAGCAGGTTCTGAAGTTACACTTTTGACGACTCCAAAAAACAAGCAAATTGTCAATTATTAGCTCAATTGCATTTTGTAAGCATCTTCTGGAGCCAGAGATTCATTTGAAATTACCCTAATTTGTAGTGTTCTGCTTTTAAGAAACCAATTCGTTACTTTAGCTTATTTGATAGGCAATTGAAATGTATATAGTTATAATGTGCTGTTTTAGCCCATTATAGTAGTTTAACATCTTCACCAGATAACACTAAAGTAAACGTTAATCTTTCTATAGGGACTTAGTAACATTACAAATAAATACTCTAGTATGTCTATTACTTTTGGCGACTTCAAAAAACACAAATTGCAAATTATTGGCTCATGGGAATACATAGCCTTCATGATCTTCCGTAGTTTGTGTTGAACATCATTCACTAGCTAGCTAGGTACGGCCCACGTACCACTGCATGTTGAGCCATTTTCCCCCAGCGCGCGCTGGTAAGCCAAGACTAGCGCCTGCTGGCATGTATGCGATACAATTTCAATGCATCAAAGCCTAGCAATATTTTCAATAAAATCGCAGTTTCACACATCATGGTGACTGTGAGTGCATTGTATCTACGCCTAAATGAATATTCCTAGTCTCATTGTCGTGGTCGTAGTTCACATCGAGATCGGCCACTAATTAATGGTCACCCTCGCCCTTGAACTTGTCTCCCGCAGTCCCGCTAGATCGATATATCGCAGAGTCTAATACATGTAAATTGTATGGCATACAGCGTCTCTATAGTCTTGGCTTACTAGCGCGTTTTGGGCGAAAAGTGCTCAACAGTGGTGTACAAAATATACGTGTACGCTGGGTACGCTGGGTACTTGTGGAGAATCATGAGAAAAGGAAAAGAAGGCAGTATAGATAGGGAAATGAAAAGGGAGAAATTAAACAAGAAGTTCAATAATGAAACAAAATTAAACAATTGAGCAATTTTATATCCAGGTTTTAATTTAATTGTTGACCAAACACTGTTCTATGAATATTAACAATCGTAGAGATCAGACTTCAAACTTTAAAACAAAATAATATACACTGAACTATCAAGACAAATTGCATATTTGTTTTTATTTTAAACTATGTGAAACATAGTACAGTTGTTAACTGGTGGTGGAGGGAAAAGCACAATGTTCCACTCCCGATGGATTTTAAATGCTATTGAGGGAAGAGTAAATATACGTCTCGGGACTTATTTTCCTTACGAAATAACATTTTAAATCCCGAGGGGAACATTGCATGAGTTCCCGACAGCAAAGTTAACAACTGTTTTATCATCTGATTGCCATGTAACAGTGCCATGTAATATCCATTATAATAATAATTATATAATATATAATTAACAGTGTATATATACTGACCATGTCATCCTGTATAAATATATTCAATAAATATATAAATAATAAATATAATATTAATTATGCTATTAATGCACATTTTAACACATTATAATTTCTGATAAATGCTCAATATACCATTGATATTTACATGCATATGGTTCCCAACATTTGTGAAAATAATGAAACATTAACACAATTGTATTGTTTTTATATAATAATGCTATTAAAGCGCAATGAAACCCAAGCAAAATGTTGCTTTCCTAGTCTTGAAGAGATTAAGAAGAATGATCTTTGAAAGTTAGAGCATAATCGGGTAAGAAACAAGAAAACTACGGCTCTTTGAAGATGTGAATTTATTCCTATGGGGAACTCAAATTGGCAATGCACTCTGATAAGTGTGTGGACAACTCCCCTTATGTTTTGAACACAAAATCAATGTTCCCATTTTTACAGTTTTCTTCATAGTCACATTTTTCCATTCACCCAACTCATAATATGTTATGTATAAAAGCATTCTACAAAACATATGTTAAACTCGAACGAAGGGTAGGCATAAATTTTGAGAAAATTAAACAAATCTGAAATTTTGTGAACAAAATGTATGGGGAGTTGTCTACAACTTTGCCAGAGTACGTTGCCAATTTGAGTCACTCAAAGAAATACATAGCTCTTTTCAAAGAGCCATAGTTTTCTTATTTCTCGACCAATTGTTCTCAAATTTTCAGAGACTATTCATTATACGTAGTGTCTTATAGTGCATACAACAATTTGTCTGGATTTCATTGTTCTTTAATGACAGTTTTTAAAACATTGTAATTCTAATTCCATGTTACAATAAATATTGAGCAAACATTGCTTCATATTTATAATGCCAACTCTCGTGAATATATCACAATATTAACACCATTATAATTGATATCACATAACTATGTGAACCAATTCCTTGTGTTAATTATGATAACTTCATCATATTAGTATTCATAATTATAATTAAAATCTACAATCAACTCTATAGACCAAGCACTACTAATTGTACGGTACAGTTCAGAAAAACAATATTTTTTGTTTAACTATGGGAATTCTCAACAGATTTCAAAATGAATGTACACAATGTTTTAACCAAAACATTTTAAAAGTAAGCTAACAACATTTGGAGCTTATTCAACGATTTCATGAAAAAGTTTAACACATGTAAAGAAGTACCTATATGTTGGTACTTATTTTTTGTTTTGTTATGAAATGACTTTTCAACAAAATGTTCAATTCTGATCACATCTTGAACATTAAGTTGTGTGCAATGTATCTTTACTCAAAATTGAATAAAACAAATATGATACAATACAGTGGACACATATACTGTATGCACACATTGTTCTGTGTTTAAATCAGTCAGTAAAAGTGTATCAAACATGACATTACAATTATGCATACTATTGTAAAGTAAAATTAAATATTTCTTGCTGTCAAACGACAGTTTTTATAAATTGTATAGCTCACATCTTACGGTGAGATAAGCATAACTCTGTTTCATCTACTTTTGATTTTTAATGAAACACACGTATGCACATTATTTTCAAGTCAGCTTTATTGTATGTTTTATAGCATACACTGATAAAATACACATACATACATACATGTAAATAATTGTACATGTTAATTCATGGTTGCAAAAAAATTACAAATTTACCATCCAGACAGTAAAATGAATAAACATATTAAAAAATATAGAGTAAGATAAGATATTGAAGTATTGCTTTATGAATATTGGCTAAGATTGTAATTCATTAACGAGGGCCCAAAACTGGCACTTGCCAGTCAATCATTTGCAAAATGTATTTCAGTGAGGAACAATTTATTCTCTGTTTTATACAGAGTGAGTCAGAAAAAATGTCCCACTTTTGTAAAGTTGTATTATTTGAAATATGAATATTTAATCATGGGTTTCATTATATGTCTTGAAAGAGTTATCCTCCCAGTACATTAAGGTACCATTTTCATTTGAATCTCTGCACGCATGACTGAACATCAGAAAATCTTTAGAAGACTGCCAGATTTCACTTGCGCCAAGTGGCTCGGTGAGGAATGAAACCGCGTTTATAACAAAGACACCCAGACAGACAGAAACACACACACACACACACACACACACACCCACACCCACACGTACACACACGCTTACATACACACACACATGCACACGCACAGGCACACCCACACACACACACACACAAACACACGCACACGATGATGACAATGATGATGATAATTATGATGGTGGTAGTGAATGTGTTTTAAAGGGATCTAGTAACTTTGTTGACATGTGCAAAAAGTGATGAATGGTTGATGCAATGTATATTGTTGTTATCTCATATGTCCACAGGGTATTGTGTGAACATTTCAAGTCAAATGGACATTGTATGGCCAAGCTATGAGCGAAAATGCAAAGTGATATTCAGTAACTCACTGCACTCACTTTGTACACGGAAGAAAAACTCGCCCAGAGTTTTTCTTATCTGAATACTTCAATCATACATATCTTTGAGAACCGCTAGAATTGAAATTGAATTTTGAGGACAATGTTACCAAGTCCCTGGGGAAAGATTGTCGGGGAATTGCCACTTAACCATTCAGCGATCTTGATAAAAATCAATGCTTAAAGTGATACCTGTAAAGTGTCAGATATTGCACAAAATTACATTTGAGACTTCAATCCTATATCAATATAAAATACAATTAAAGAGATTTGTGAAAGTTTGAAAGAAAACTAACACTGTTTACCTAGTGAAAAAAGCGAATATTGAGTTCATATTTTATCACCGAATACTGATGGTCTGCCATACATTGTCACAGAAATAATCAGCCGTTTTATATTCGCACCCGTGTATGTTTACAGACGTAGTACAGAATTCATGGAATTCGCGCTCGCTGGGTTCAAAGTTCAATCTCCGGAATGTTCCCACGCCAGCCACGCGTGCTGCAATGCGGACGCAATTAGCTACGACTATTCAAAACCGTTGATCAACGGTTATGAAATAATGATTTTCAATGATAATTATCTTCATACCAAAGGGACATTTGAAAAAATCTAACCCTATTTTATTCTTCTCTTACCATAAGCTAAACAACACGGCAGAAGAGAAACGAGGAAGCTTCCAAGTATTTTTCATGGAGTTAGATGACGAGAACAGCCCATTAGAGCTCTTCCCAAGTAAAGTACATGTTTAGTTGGGCTTCACACAGTGAAGCCAAAACTTGAAGGTTACTGGTGAACCTGTAACGTGTCTATACTCTACAAAAATAGAGCTTCCATATTTCTCTTCTTACGTGTTGTTTGCCTTATAGTAGGAGAATAATAAAATAGGGTTACATTTTTGTAATGCCCCTTTAGTATGACAAAATCTATCATTGATATCATTCAGTATATATATGAGGGTTAATGAATAGTCAACCTCATAAATGGCATATAGTAATTTGTAAAAGCCGACGTAAATTTGTTTAACCAGGAAGCAATGATCTTTTTAAATGAAACTTTCACACTTCATTCAGACATATTATTACAAGAATTTGGGTATTTTGGCAAATCATTTGGCCCATTATGGCATTAGAAATGGACCACTTCTACAACCAACACCAACAACAAACTCGGGTTCAAGTAATCCTTGCACATCATTTTGGTCCATTAGAAACTAACCACCTCTACAAACAACAAACTAGGGTTCAAATAATCCTAGCACATCATTTTAGTCCATGAGAAACTGACCACCTCTACAAACAACACCAACAATAAACTAGGGTTGAACTAACAAATAATCCCTTCAACTCTGCCCTGAAGCCTTATAAACTAAGGTGGCCCATTCCCCTAAGAGGATGGTGGCCCATTCCCCTAAGAGGATTAAAAAACTTCCTCTGTCAACTAAGGATTAGGAAGGTATTAGGAGCTCGATATAGAGTGAATTTGATGAGCAAATTTTCTATTGACAGGCATCACTTTAATCAGAAAAGGGGAAATTATGAAACAGTTGTTACCGTTTGAAAATTCCTGCAATTATCCACGGGCGTCGATCTGTCATTGATACCCATTGATCGGGGGGGGGGGGGGGGGGGGGGGGAATGATCCATTCATCCATCCCACCTGATGAATGGGTATTACGTAATGCAATTTTATCATTCTTCATTCATTGATGTAGTTACATCTTTGCATGGTTTCTTTTTCTTCCCAAGATTTGCATTTTTTGAATGAGCAGACCTTGACTTAGCATTGCTGGCATAGGGGCACTTGTGAGATTTGAGGTTAGAAGAGACATTAAATATTTTACCACATACTTCGCACAGATAGGGCTTCTCACCTGTGTGAATGCGTTTGTGTGTTGTGAGAGCACTACACTGACTAAATGCCTTCCCACATACATCACACACATAGGGCTTTTCACCTTTGTGAATGCGTTCGTGTGTTGTGAGAGCACTACAGTCACTAAATGCCTTCCCACATACATCACACACATAGGGCTTCTCACCTGTGTGAATGCGTTCGTGTGTCCTGAGATTCGATGACTGATTAAATATCTTCCCACATACTTCACACAAATAGGGCTTCTCACCTCTGTGAATGCGTTCGTGTTGTGTGAGAGAATCTGACCGACTAAATGCCTTCCCACATACATCACACACATAGGGCTTCTCACCTGTGTGAATGCGTTTGTGTGTCCTGAGATTCGATGACTGATTAAATGCCTTCCCACATACATCACACACATAGGGCTTCTCACCTGTGTGAATGTGTTTGTGTACTGTCAAATGAGCTAGCACTTTAAATGCTGTCCCACATACATCACACACATAGGACTTCTTAGCTGTGTGAGTGCGTTGGTGTGTTTTCAAAGAAGGAAGAAGTCTGAATGTCTTCCCACAAACATCACACACATTATCCTCCTTGTAGCAGTTCCTGCACACAGATCTCCTTGTACGTGGAGACCCAGTAGATGGGGTGCTTTGTTTCAACGTTTTCTGACCTGCAAAGCAAAAAAATATCACCAAAATGATAAATCTTTAAATAAACTAACACATATAAATGAAGAATTTCCTAGTAGATTTGGGTAAAATATACATTTGAATGTCCATCATGTAACCGGATTGAATGACTATTTATCTGTAGAAGGTTGCAACCGAGTCCGACTCTTAATTCAACAATTTATTTCATATCACATTTATTCCTTTGCTTCAGGCAATTGATTTATCACTCCATCAAGTGAGTGATTAAAAAGAATCCCTTCATACAGACAAATGTAGTCAAACATTGAAAGGCCTCAAGCTAGACTCAGCCCCAGTCCACGACCTTCAAGTCCGAGTCCGAGGACTGGGTACCCAAGGTCGAGTCCTAAATATGATGAGCCATAATACAGTGTGATCATTTTGTTTTTAATGTTCTATAAATGGTTTGAAACTGACTAATTGACATTTTAAAACCCAAAACAAATCATAACTCACTTCCATTTATATCACTAACCTGTATGCTTTTGATTCTGAAATCCCCTTGACTTTTTACACATCTCACCTGGCTCATGTATTAAAGGGACTTAGTAACATTGTCCAAATCCTCAAAATAAAATTCTAATTCTAGTGGTTCCCTTATACCTTGTTGTATTCGTATTAACAATAAAATCACGGGACCGGTTTCGGTTTTTCAAATTTCCCTTTCATTACAAAGATATGTATGATTGAAGTATTCAGATAAGAAAAACTCCGGGCGAGTTTTTCTTCTGTGTACAAAGTGAGTGCAGTGAGTTACTGAATATCACTTTGCATTTTCGCTCATTACTTGGCCATACAATGTCCATTTGACTTGAAATTTTCACACAATACCCTGTGGACATATGAGATAACAACAATATACATTGCATCAACCATTCATCACTTTTTGCACATGTCAACAAAGTTACTAGATCCCTTTAAGAAAATTAAGAAAATGTAAGCTCAAACTAGTGCAACATGACATTTTACAAAATGTTTGTTTCCAGGTTATTATGGCATAAAGCAGCATGCAATATTGATGGTGGCCAGCCATGCCACCTGTGTGGCTAATTTACAACAGAATTGGCACCCGCGCCACTGCTAATATCGAGCCCTGCAGATTTTGGCAATGATCAATGATCGTTTTACCATTCTTAGCAAAAGGGAACACTCCCCACCATGGTATATACCTCTTTGTTTCTTGCGCTTTGACCCAGAAGGTTTCAACTCCTCATCTTCACTATCACTATCCTCCTTCAAGTTCAATGGCTTCCTGCATCCTCGCCGTGGC